>VDFB02271358.1:316999483-317095785 GCA_007258455.2 Sequoia sempervirens | reverse complement strand
TAAACCAACAATCAATGAATCATAGGATAGAAGAAAACTCATTATGCATAAGGATAAGAATCAAAGAGACTGAAAGAATTGATTCACTAGATATGCTCCCCATTACTATAATAGACCAATGTAAAAAAATAAGTCATAACAAGAATAGTACCCAAAAAAAATAGGAAAAGAATCCTTGTAGGCTACATTAATAAGACATTGATTGCAAGCATTTCTTCCATGATGTTTAAATAACAAAATATCAGATAGCTCAATCTTTATTCAAGTAGTATTTCAATCACTAATTCAGATTAGACATCCATCATGATTAAACATCACATATCACAAGTCTTTTTAACAATCACTAGGATTGTAGATAATATTCAATCATGTCATAGGAAATAAATCATCAAAAATTATAAAGAAAGAGCAAACCAACTATATAAGCTCAACAAGCCATCATACAAAAATTATATTTTGTAGAAGATTAAATAAACTATATGTTGACATGGCATATATATTTTGTACGTAAACTATATGTTGACATAGCATATGTATAAACTATATTTTTTTAATTTTGCCCCCACCCGCGGAGGAGCACGACATAACATATTGCACCAAGACCCTAACTGAAGAGTTGCACCAAGAACCACTACATCTAGCCCCTGAGTGGAGAGTTTCAAGACTTCACTAGACGCATGTTCCAAGGCCATTGAGTTGAGGAGGAATACTAGGAACCATTTGGTAGGAGGAAAGACAGTGAGAGCTGAGGGTACCCAGAAAGGGAAAATCAACCAAGGGACAATGACAATAAGTGATTTTTCCCCCATATTTAGAAATATTGTTGCAAGTACAGTGATTTAGACTCTTTTTGTTCCCATTGAGGTGTTTCATGCTATATTTTGGTAAATTTGAGCCAATGTCCCATTGAAAAACCCAAGTATTACCTAGTACTGGTGTTTGATTAGTTTGAATAGCCAAGCTTTGAGATGTTCAATCAGTTGGGTGGCCATTTTTGGCCTGTGAACTATATTTTTTTTATTTGTCTTAGAATATTTTTTCTACTATAAGATTGAAAGGAATTCCAATCACATAACAGCACATGAAGTTCACTAGGGTTAAAATTTCTAAACTTCGATGAAATAAATTTACATATTGAGGTCCACAAATGATCAAACAGACTGAAAACAATACATGGTCAGTGAGTGCAATGAAAAATGCCTGGTCCCTATCTATAAGAGAATGTATAGAAGTACATGATGTAGAGTTAGAGGAAGGAAATAAACTCACACAATCTCATTTGACAAGTCACAAACAATCTTGAACTTTCCTTCTTTTGACACACTTATTCAACTATATTTCCCTTCACAAAACTCAACACAAACACTCAACTTTTTCTTTAGAGTTCCAAACCATTGCCAAACCTTCAAAGACCTTAGTCAACTTCATCTTGATCAAAACAAACAATTACCTAGTCCACCCTTTCATTTTACCATTAACTCTCTTTATGACTATCCTAAACTTCACAATTTCAACTCAACATAAAGCTATCCGACCCAAAACAATATTTAGGCTAATATACATCACAAAATTTCCATTCCATTTCAATTCAAACAAATTTAAACCATTTCCCATCCTTTATTCTTGAAAATTTAATAAAAACATATACTGTACTTTCATTTTAGTCTCCAAAATACAGCTACTATTAGATAGATCGGTCAAAGCAATGGACTTTTTAACTTCATGCTTACACCAAACCTTATATAAAAAGAGATAAAATTATACCTTGGTAATCTCTTAACCAAAACAACTTAAAAATCACACTTAACCATCAAAAGCTCTTAAAGTTCTTAGTGTCACTGGTTCCTTCATACCATGTTTGCAACACTTGTAGGTCAACCAACCTGTTTGCCAGAGCTTCATTCACAATCTAAGCACTATTACACAATTCTATCTACACTTTTCAATTGCTTCCTTGCAGATCTGAAACGTATTCAAAATGGGTATCAAAACTTTTACAACACAAGCTTCAAATATTGTTGTCTCAGAGAGATTTAGGCCTCATTAGGCCTGATTTGCATAAGGGTTTGTTGCTTTACTAACTCCTGACCAAAGTACACTTGTCTAGTGCTTGGGAAATGTTTAGTTTGATTGGTATATGCTCTTCAAAGCATCAAATTCTGTTTACAAAGTATTTTCACAAAACCTTAAGGACTTAACCTTCATAATTACTATGTTCACAAACTGTAGACACATTTTTTTAGTCAAGAAATTTCATTCCCTTGCATCTTATCTTTATTATTTTTCCCTCAATCTACTGAAACATGCAAGAACATTCATAGTAGGATAATATCACATGAAACCAGAAGATTCCACCAATTAATAAAGGAGAAACATAATTATTTTTGTCTCTTCTTACTAGTAATTGAGGGTTTTAGGTACAAAAAGTAATAGCAATCTTCCACCAACTAGCCCAATCAACCTCCAAGAAACAAGACAATGACTCATCTAGATGTTCCCAAAACCCAAGGCTTCAAAACACAAGGTTGATGACCCTACAAAACATTCCCGTGCTTACCAAGTGATCTCTAATCATCAAACCCTTACAAGGTTTATTGATACATTCACAACTATTGTTACCTCCACATGCATTTGACTAGTAGTGACAACCTTGGTTTATAATCCTCCAACCCCATACCTTGGGATCATATCACCATGAAAAAACTTCATCCAACATCCTTATGAGTGTAGGTACCACAAAATAGGTATTTTTTCAGATCTTCCTTCCTTGAGCGAGGGAAATTAAGGAAGAGAAGAGGAAAGCAGGACATGTAGTAGGTCGAAAAGAGAGAGATCAACTAGAGGTCAAAAGATTATAATAAAATTTTGTAAACACATGGAATTTTTTTTGTTGAAAGGGGGTTACGTTCTTATGATGATGAGAGCATAGGTGACATTGAGGTGCCCTTGAGGTACAAACATCTATGGAAACAATGGGCACCCAAGGAACTTCCTCCAATAAACATTGATTTTGTGTCAACGAGAGGATACATCACATAGCACCATCATCATTACATGGTTTGGGTCTATTTTGCATGGATGACATAAAGGTCTGTCATGATAAAGTTACTGAATTGATGGAATATGTTGAACCCTATTATAGTTACAAAGATTAAATGCAGTTGGCTCAATATACATGAAGTATGCATATGTATGCACTGTCAACAAATTATATACAGCTAAAAGATAAGAATCAAAATAAAGGAGTGGCTATGTACATTGATGGAAGGCCAACAGAATCAGGGAATATTGCAGGGTTTATAAATAGTACACAACCTAGGTCAACAAATAAGCAACCCAAATGCATATTTGAGGCACACAAGGGAAACCATGTATTTGTATGTGCAAGAAAATCAATAACTGAAGGGGAAGAGTTGCTAATCGATTAGAATTTGGATTGCAAAGATACAAACATAGTTACTATGGGGTGGTACATACTATATACCATTTTACCCAACCTCCAATTAATGACTCCAATATACCATTTTATTATTATGTTTTTTTTCATAAGTCTATTGGTTTCATTTCGGTAATGTTTTTTTATATTTAATTTTTGTCACAGTGGGACATTGATCATAGGGGGAAGGCTTTGACCTAGAGCACAGATCGTGATGCATCTTTAGGCACTTCTACCTGACAGGTTTACCTCATTGTAATTGTACAAATTAGATACGAGCAAAATGTTTTATTATTATGTTTTTTTCATAAGTTTATTGGGTTAATTTTGATAATTTTTTTAATATTCTTGTCACATTCGAATGATCAGGGAAAGGCACCAGTAGTAGAGGAGAGCATCCATAGGGAGGTGCAGTCACTATTATGCGATGATGACATTGCATATTTTGCAAACCCTCTGGATATGATAAGGAAGACCCAAAAAAAATGCAATGAAGAAACCCTTTAGTTGTTATTCATAGTGCTTCAAATAGATGAGACAAGAGAAAGGTTTAAAACATTGACTAAGAGAGCATGAAACTTGCAAGTAAGTTGTCATGAGATCTTCAATTATAACATAACTTCATTCATGGTTTTATATTTTGCACTCTTTTATGTCATGAACTAAAATATGTGTTGTTTTTATAGCATATTTTGCGTCCTCATGATACTACTGGCCATGATCAGGGTACTGCAGGTGCTGACCAAGGAGTAGGGTATGTGTAGGATCATCATGGAAAAAGCAGGCCCTTAAGTGGCAAAAAAATAAAAAAGAAATAGAGTTAGGCATCTTGATGTAAAAATTTGAATAAGTTATCTATATTATTTCAAAAATATGTAAGAATAGAATCTATGGGAAATTGAATGTAGTTTCTAAACTACTAGGTTTGTTTATAAAAATAAAAAATTCAATCGGTGAAAATTTGAAATTTCAATGCACTAGCACTTAAATTTCAGGGAAAAAATAAGTAGGTGTCTGTCTGACCACCCTAACCACAATAAAATGATAAATTTTTTTATAAGATTTTAGATATAAGTAGAGGACTCATGTCCCAATGTGATGCATATTGTTTTGTAATTTTTTTCCAAGTAAATAATTAATTATGAATTTTTTATTACAACCTTTAAAAAAATATAAAAACTAGTATATCTAACCACCTTAACTTGGTAAAAAAATTATGAAATTCAATTTTTATTATTTTAATCCTATAGTATAGGAAGCATAGAATGTGATGCATGTTTTGGATACAAAAACTGTGATACTGTTTGAAAGATATAGATTTTTTCAATCAACCTATCAATTAGGACTTTAGTCGTAATTCAAATAGAAAATGAATAATAATTACTTATTAAATTCAAAGTAAGGAATAATTTATATTAGTGGAAAGTTGAGAATATCCTTTAAAAACCCTTTTCATTTCATCAATTTTGGGTAAAAAAAAGTCACTAGCCACATACCCATCATATTGCCACTTTTTGGCCCATCATGATTCTACAGACACCCAATAGGGGTTGGTACAAGTGTCGATCTTGATCTTCCTATGCATACATCACATCATCTGACCCCATCATTCGTGCCTATATTGTCAACTGAAATTTCAACAACACATAGCATGCAAGCATTGGGTAGTGCACCCTCTGGCAGCTAACACATTCCAGAACATGCATCAGGACATGTACCTAGGGATGCAAAGGCCACTAGTACTAGTGATTTTTACCAACATTTCCTTGATCTTCCCATATTACTAGTACAAGAACATAGCTAGTCACATTTCTGGTGACCAAGGATTTCGTTCCCATAAAGATAGAGAAGGTCTCAAGTACTTTAAAATGTTTGAATTATTATTATATATAATCCAATTGAAATTTACTTATTGATCACTCTTTTTAGAATAAAAATCCCATGATCATTTTGTAGGAAATGATGTTTTTTATAAACATCTAAATGATATTACATTGGAGATCTTCGGGCCCACCATACATTCACGGTGGAATGCCCAAAATCAAGATTTAAAAGATGAGCTCGTTGACCGTTTAGTTGTGTTGTTTGGTAATAACACATTCATCTGAACCAAGGTCCTTAAGAAAGTTGGTACCTATCTAAAGTATGTGAGGGACCAATATAGGTCACATTTAGAGAAGAAAAAAAAGTATGAGCATCCCCCCATGATTCCAAAGAGGGAGTGGAAGGACTTGGTGTCAGATGGAAAGGAGAATGCTGAAAAGAAAAAAGGAAAGACACCATCGAGCCAAGGAAGGTATGTGATACTACCAATAGTGTAATTATATATGAATTACTCTTTCTTTTTACAGAATCTAACGTATTTGAAACTTTTCATAGGTTGCCTGACACATTGAAGGCAACAAAGGCAAGACTAGAAAAACATGGGCAACACAAACTTTGCTCTAGTGGTTATATGAAATTAGCTGCATGAATTGTAAGTATCAATAAATGAAATATTTCATCCAAATAATAAATTGCAAACAATTTTGGTTTTATCACACCATAGAAGCAAAATTCATGATCTTATGCAAAAATGTAAGGCTCTGAATTCAACAGAGTGCCCACAAAAGAGGACCTAAATATTGCCTTCCAGCAAGGATATGGAGTCGTGGTTGAATGCCTAAGACTCCTGATTGGGGAAACACAAGCTTCCACTGCATCTGAGATGTAGGTAAATAAACTCAATGAAGTTTATTTAAAATTGAATACTTGTGCAATCTATTTAATATTAATTTCCACCATAAAGTAATTGTGTGCCTATTTGTTTTAAATAGGCAAGCAATGATAATACTACACATGACATTGGAATGCAACCTGGAGAGGGTGGATCACAACCTATAGATGAAGGTCATGGTGTGCATCTCGGTACTGGATGTATTCATGTGCTATACAAAACTTAGTATGGATTAATACAATTAAACATCTTTAATTACAATTAGTGTATTAATTAATGTAACCTTTCATCTTTCAACTTTAGAGCATGTAGAGCATGGTCAACATGTTGAGCATGATCAGGCTAGAAAAAATCAGGAACATGATGTGGCCCCATCAAGTAAAGAGGACCACTCTAATGTTCTTTTAAACATATTTAATTTCAATTGGTGTATTAATTAATGTAACCTTTCATGTTTCAACTTTAGAGCATGTAGAGTGTGATCAACATGTTGAGCACGATCAGGCTAGACATGATCATGAACATTATGTGGTTGCATCAGGTAAAGAGGACAAATCTAATGTTCTTTTAAACATATTTAATTGCAATTGGTGTATTAATTAATGTAACCTTTTGTGTTTCAACTCCAGAGGATTTAGAGGGTGTTCAGCATGTTGAGCATGATACTATAAGACAAGATCAGGAACATGATGTGGCCCCATTAGGTAAAGAGTACCACTCTAATGTTCTCTTAATTAATGAAATACTTGTAACAATAATCATAAAACATATCAATTTAACAATTCTTTGTTATTGCAGCAAACCCCCCCTTGCAGTGGCCTCCACATCTTGAGTACATGACTAGGAATACATTAAGATCACAAGAAGATGGCAGAACAATTGAAGTGGGGATAGATGATTTTGAAAATGATACACCATTTCTTCTTTTAGCTGCAAAAAAGAAAGAAAAAAGAAAGTGATTGTATGATCATATTATGACAACCATATTTTTGATAATATGTTAATGAATGTTAAAAATTGATATTTTTGATAGCCATATTTTTGATAATATGTAAAAACTAAAAGAATGACTGTTATATGTTAATGAATGAATGTGAATATTTTAATGAATGAATGTTATATGTTAATTAATTAATGTTATAATATATTATTTATGGACAAATGAATGAATGTTATATGTTATTAATGGATGAATGAATGATTAATGTTATATGATCGAGTATCAGGAATTGAGAGTGATGTAAGGGCAGGGGGAGGGGCCAAATGAGCTTCCACCATCACATGGTTGACCCTATTAAGTAGAGAATATTAAACTATTCTTGAAACAAAGAGAAACTCAATAAGGTAATGCACTTTTCAATATTTTATTATGTTGCACTTTTAAGCTTATGCAATTTTCATTAGTTATCTTTGCTTCAATATGTCACCCTTTGTACTTATTTTACCTTTTAACACATTTCATATGTTACCCTGGATGGAAGCTTTTGCAGGGGAAGCTATCCATAGATGGATCCTATGTCTTGGGATATACGAGTTTCTTGTAACAAATTTTTTGAAATAAAACCCTTGTTTTTGAGTTTGCAACATTCTTTCCTTTATTTCTAACTTTGTATTGATAGTTTAGAAACAATAAAGGCTAAGTATTATGTGATATCTATTAGAAAGGAGTTAGGTTTTGTTTCAAGTAGTTAGTAGGTTAGAATATTAAGAAACAAAGGAAAAAGAGACAATTCCTTGTGTCTCGGACTATGTTCTTTCACAGAGGTTTTGAGAGTCCTTAAGTTATTCCATGGCCATTCAACTGATGTAGGGTTAGTTGGTCGATGGGATGGAAATAATTTAATGTATTTTCAATGTAGATATGCTTGTCTATGCATGGGAATTAGGAATATGGAGTGATGTTGTTTCAAGGCCAAAAATTGGGTTTTACTCTTGAAAATGAAGGTTACAAATAGGTTTTTAAAGAAATAACATATGCATGACCAAGGAGATGATTTTAACGACTATTGCAGACATATTGATACATGTTCCAAGTGATTTCCAGATTACTGGAGGTTTGTAATTGTCTTCTTTGAGAAACCCTCCCTGTTTTGTGCTTTTTTCACCTTATAATCAAGGGTTTAATGGACCAGTGGGTTATTAAGCTTTTCAATCCTTAAAGTTGACTGAATCATGAGTTTTGTGACATTTATAAAGACTATTTTTGGTTGGAAATTAATTTGGAGTAGTGTATAGCTGATCTCATTTCAAGAAAAGCCCTAATCTAGTAGCCTTTTCTAGCATATAGTTGGAGATTCTGGTAATTTCTTGAAGACAATCTATTGAAAGATTTTCTTAAGCTGTTATGGACATGAAAGGGTCTCTAAAAATGGATTTGGTTTTTTGCATTTACATTTGGTTGAGGGATTTACTTGATTTAGGGCATGGAGTCATGTTTGTCAAATGATGCCTTGATTTCATGGATAGTAGGAATATGATGGAATAGTGGAAACAGTGATTATGAATGTTTGAACATTGTTCTATTTATGTTGAGAAAGATGTTTCAAAGTTTGGATAAGGTGTAGAAGATAGTAATGATTATTTTGGTGTTTGCATTCTCTATATCTAACAATGGTGTTTTGACTGTTGAGATAAGAGGACTATTTGATTCAGTGATTTGTGTGTACATTCTTGGTTAGTAACATGCAAAAACATGGTGATTATAATGAATTGGAGGTTTGGAAAAGGATTAAAAGCATAATTAGTTGGTTGTTATCATTTTTCCTTGAGGAATAGGTTGAGTTGAAGAGCACTTTGGTGTATAATGAAAGAATGAGTTGTTCAAGTGTCAATGATCAAGTTTTGTGATTATATGTTGCTGGTTAAGATGCATATTTTCTAAGAAAGATGTGAGTTACTAATTAATAATGGTTACTTGATAACCTTGTGAATTCAAACGATATGAATGGATTGTGCTGAAGTGAATTGTTGAAGTTAGTTTTGATTTGATCTTCTCCTAATTCTGTTTGGGATTGCAATCCCCTGAAGAATGAGTGTTTGGTACGATGCTTGAACGAATAACTTTTTTTTTTAAAATTGCAGGGTTTCATTGCAATTTTGATGAACATAGCCTGATGAACCACAAAAAATTGCGATGAGGTTGTTGTACATGCGACGTATTTTTCATCGTAAATGCAATGACAGTTTTCTCCAACTCATCAAAAAATGGATGAACATTTGGTTTTTTTTGACAAATGGGCATTCTACAACGTTTTGTGATTTTTTGTGTCAATAGATGGATGAAGTTACATTGATTTTGTGATAGAAACTGCCAAAAAAAATTTGTAGCACTGAACGACAATGTTGGGTCATGGTTTTGACGTATAAAAATTGGTTGTTAAAGCGACAAAATTTAAATCAATGTTTCTTGGGTAAGTTGACAATATTTTTTTGATATGTCACCAAACATTCATCAGAATTTGTAGTCAAATACAGTAGTGTTACTTGTGACATCAGATCAATGAGAACCCCTACTATGATGTTTTGATTGATCCATACAAGAATATAGAGAGGAGATGGTTGCTTTTTAAAACCCATCAGTAGGTCCTCTAAAGTGAAGGTTATGTCAGTACCACTATCCACAGGCTACACAAAGGGGATAGGTTGATGCAGGAAGGAGGCCATTATGCACACTAGACAATACTTTCCCAGAGTCCCTAAGGTTTAAAGGATAAGATAGTGACCCAATTAAGGTTTCGTTATGCAACACCTTCAAAACCTTCCAACTATGCCAACTAGGGGTCGTAGGTTGGGTTGTAAGGAGATAGCCTCACAAAACTCACACCTAAAACACTCCTAGAGTATGAGGAAAGGAATTGTTAGTATCACAAAACATAACCAAAATGGTTCACGTCAGGTTCACCAAAAATGTACGAGAGGGGGACCAACCACGTTCAAGGCCCCAGGTCATAGAGGGCCAAGAGCAGAAGGCTGCCCTAACTTACATCAACTTAACAAGATGTTGGGGAATGCAGGATGAGAATGATGAGGACTAAATTCCTTCAATAACCCTACAGACCCGAAATGCAAGATGCGGCTAGTTGAGCCAATTTTTAGGTTCAACGCTATGCCTCAAGAAGGTCTTTACCTAAGGATACAAGTGCAGTCCAGGGATGATAGCACGACGTGTTGGCATCTCTCAAGTGCAATGGATCCATATGACTAGACAATAAAAGAGACAAGGTCAAACCTAGGAAAACAAGCTAACAACCCAACTAACTACTACTAAAGGGCCAAAATAATGTGATTAAGTAAAAAAAATACTCTCTAATGTGATAAAGTAAAAATCCAAAAGTTTGGGTGGCAAGGATGATCTCACAAAGAAACTCGTTTTCCAACTAGCTCCTCGAAAGCACGTTCACCTACACACAAAGAGGAGGAAATTTTTTGGGTGGATGTATAGGGGCCTGCCTCAGTCAAATCCCTATTTAGGTGTTTCCACCTCCATGGATAGCCAAGAAAGTTAGATAAAAGAAACAACGTAATAAGGAACACTAAAGCACTACAAAATAGTAAATGTGTTTACTCTACCAAGTAATAGAGGAGAGGAATGGGAAGCTTACCATCTCCACCAAAAGCACTCAAGGATGATGGGAGAGAGAATGAGAGTACTCAAGCCTTTTCTACAATGGTGTGGTCCCAAACTTGCTCTAGTGAAGTTGTTACTACAATGGAGTGCAAGAGTACTGCTAGAATGCTTGAGAATGCTAGAAGTGAGTGCAAGAGAGTGAAGAAGATTGCTTGAAGGTATGCATAAGAAGTTCTGAACCATGTAGGAGGAGGGAATTTGAAAAGGAGATGAAGAAAATGACCATATTTAGGTCGGTTGGTTGAAGAGGGCAGGTTACAACTTGACCACCAAGGAGAAGTGTAACACCTTTGCAGGTTCAATCGCATGACTCTACCAGGGACGTAAGTGCGCCACATGGACATCTACGTGTCATGCAGGAATCCATGATGGAAATTCCCCCACCGACACTGAAAACAAGTGCCAAGTGGAATGAAAGTAGCAGTCTTAGGTGTAATTAAGCCTCTGAACTTGGTTTTCTAAAGTGGAGAAGGCAAAAAGTGGAATTTGCATAAGGGGTGGAAATTCACTCTTATACAATAGGTTGTATAATCCTCTCACTTATAGTATTGTTGTGTCAAGAGATATAATTTTTTTATGAAAGGGGAGTTTTTGGTCATCAAAAGGGCCATGATGAGAAGTCCAAATATTTTTTAAATGATGGTATTCTTCAAGGTATTGATTACGAGCAGCCCTATAATACTTCAAAACACTACAACAAAGTAGAAAAAAGCACGATTACTAGAGCAACATATGACAATGCATGACCAAAATAGGACCCAAGCCAACTTTTGATGCTTGTACTCAAGCATAGTATACACCGCCACCATGAAACCATACACCATAAAGGAAAGGGTGGCACAAACCATTAATTTGGTGATAACTAGGAACAATACCTTATCTTCCATGGTAAGAGATGTGCTCATCTACCACTTTAGCACCACAAATAGGGGAAAAAAAGGCCAAATAATAAAAAATGAGAAAAAACTTAAAAGAATTCTTTCCAATTAGAATTGGCATGCCTAACATTTTATGTGTCTCTTTTTCTCTTATATCCACCTTGATACCACCTAAAATGGTGATTACCATTGTAAATGACATCATCGCTAACAACACTACTATCACTAATTCTATGTAAAAACATAAATTATTTCCCTAAAGTAAGGAAGAGGATGTAAGAAATACAAGCTAGAGGAGAAATTTATTGTAGTTTTTATGTAAATTATATTTTTTGTTATACAATCATGTTTCATATAAAAGATATATACATTTATTCACATATTCTTTAGATTCATTTATCAAATATAAAAACAATATATTAAAAGATTTTCAATTTTAACAAGTATGGTTGTTGTAGAAGAAATTATGACAAGAAGAATGATAGTTAAAAATTATTCAATGTAAAAAAGTGAAAAAACAAGATATATCAAGAATGATAGTAAAAATCATTGAAAGTAGAAAAATGAAAAATCAAGATATATCAAGTCATGTAAAGCACAAAAGTTTCATTTGAAAGAGGAAGTACTAGTACTTTGATGTAACCATGTTAATTTATTTTCAAGATATTGAAGGACATTTATATAGTCTCATTAGTTTCTTTTGACAAAATTTGACCCCCTTTAAGGTAAATTAAAAATTATAGATAGATATAATTTATTGTGAGAGTTTGGAGTGAATTTTGAGGAGTAAGGACATGAGATAAAATTTGTGTTTCCTATGTATAGTTAAGCTCCTTCAAGCCATAAAATTTTTGGAAAGACTATTTGGGTATATTTTGGTATGAGTGAGATCCCAATATTAAGCATTCATGATTGGTCCAAGATCAACCTCAAGGAGATATGAAGATTTAAAAAACAATTTACATCAATAAGAAAAAATTGTTTACAATAATATTCAACAAAAATAATTTGTTGACTACACTTCCAATTTTTACAATTTGACTATTTTAGTTAACCTTGTCTTAGTTCATTCTATCATAATGTTCTCTCTTTGAACAAGCTAATTTTGTTAGAGCATCAATAACATGTAGGGGAAGATATCATCTTAAAAGCAATACAATGTAATCTACATTTTCTTACCATCATAAGGGCCAATTGAATTCTATCCATGTTGTATGTGTAGTAGTGTGCGATTTGCAATTGGATTACTTATATATGTGGAACAAGCATCAACAACATTATTGCAAAAAGAGGATAACATCTATATAAAATGTTTTTGGGGTTTTTTAATAACCCTCCTAGTTGCTAGTTGGACTCATTAGTTTATGCTTTGATTTGATACTTTGATACATTGATACTATGGTGATACTGTTTGGTGTGATTGGTTAGTTAGACATTTGATGATGTTGTTACTCTTTTGTGGACATGATTATTTTATATGACATTGTGGTTGGAGATGTTAGTTGATTTTCATATTCATGTTATGATGTGATGATTCAATAGATTATGCCATGAGATGAATTGTTAGTATTAGGAATGTTATTTTTTATCAATCATATTATAATTGTTAGAATAGACGTGATGAAGGACAGTGTAGCATCACTCATTGCGAGTGCTCTGTTACGCTGCGATTCCTTCTCACAACACAATGCTTTGATTTATGTATATATATGCACATGTACGCAACTTCGTTTGTATGCAGGAATTGCAGGTACATAGTCTCGATTCCACCTGCTTCGGCAGGACAGGGCGAGCACAAATAACCCAACGGTACAAAGTTGATACAGAGGTGTCAATGAAGTTTGCCCGTTCCATGATGTCAGACCGACTGGTTACAGGGTATTGTATGTTCAGTAGTTGTCATGTTTTGTGGTTGTAGTTGTGTTATGTTACTGTTGGTAGTTTATGTGTTGTGATGTTTCAATTTAAAAATTGTTGATTAAAATTAGATTAATTTGTATTCAAAATATTTAAATTGTTATTTTGGTGAAAAGCCATGTGTTTTATTAAATATTAAATGGTGATTTGTCAAATGTAAATAAATTTTCCAGGTGGAAAATTTAGAATAAAATAAATAAATAAATTTGAATTTCTTGTGCATGCAAGGCTGTCAAAATGGGGGTTTTAAAATAATAATAATAAGAATATAATAATTTGGAAAATGGAGAAATTGGAATGCTGTTTTTAGAAAATGGTGGTTGGGTGCATGAAAGAGAAAATAATATAGTGGGTTTTCGAAATAGGAGGAAGGGGATTCTTTTGCTGGAAAAACATTATTGTAATTTTTTTTAGAATTTGGAATTTGGAAAAGAAAAAAAAAAGGAAGGAGATTGTGCTGGAAAGCTTTGGGGGGAGAATCTGTGAAAAAGCAGAGGAGAAGAGGAAGAGGAGGCGGAAAAACAGAGTTTTTGGGAAGCCGTTCGAAGGGGTTGGTTGAAGCAAGGACTTCATCACAAATCAGCAAGAAGGAGACCAGGTTCCAAATAAAACCCCTCTTTCCTTTTCTTGATTAAAATCTCAATCAACTTATAGGAAGATCTGTTTTATTTCAAAAATCTGTTTTATTGCAAAAAGCTGTTTTGTTGTAAAAAAATCTAGTTGTTTGCAAAATCTGGGTTTTAATTTTGGAATTAGGGAAAAACTGTTCAATTTGCAAAATCTGGATTTTAATTTTGGAATTAGGAAAAAAGCTGTTCAATTTGCAAAATCTGGGTTTTAATTTTGGAATTAGGGAAAATCTGTTCAATTTGCAAAATCTGGGTTTTAAAATAGATTGGGAAGAAATTTGTGTTTCAATTTATTTTAGGAAAAATCTGGTCTGTTTTCATAAAACAGGGTTTCAAATGGATTTGGGAAAATCTTGGTATTTACAAAAAACAAACCTGGGAAAAATTATGGGAAAATATCTGTTATTTCACAAATTTTATTATCATGAAGAAATTTTATTTCTTCTCTGTGAATTTTTATTTCTCTGTATTAATTTACTGAAGAAAAAACCCCTGCCCTCCTCTGTAAAAAAAATAATAAAATTTAATTTATTAAAATCTGTGTTTTTATATATATATATGTATATATATATAAATATATGTATAAAAACAACCTGGAAATAATTTCCAGTTGAATAGTTGTCTGGAAATGGTTATTTGATTTTTAATTTTTTTTTATTATTATTCGGAGCCGAACTGGTCCGTCCGTCCCTGGGAAGGACGGAATTCGTTTTTTAAAAACGAAATGAAAATTTTTAAAAAAAATTACATATTAAAAATTATATGTAAAAATTTTATTTAAGTAAAAAATTCATACAAAAATAAATTTAAATGAGGGGCGTATACCCGACCACACCGCAAATGCAATGCGGTGGCGCCGTCGCCCTTTGTATCTTAAATCAGTGTGGTCGGGCCTTTTTTTGTGACTGCCCCTTGCAGGGCTATCTGTGGCTGGCGTAACACTTGTTTTTTTGTTTTTGTTTGTTTTATTTTTTTTATTGCTTAGTTTTTTTTAAATTTAGTGAATAATAAATTTAATTCGATTTTTTTTAATTTACTTTTATTTTAGTTAAATTTAATCTATGAAAATTTATATATATATATATAAATATATATATGTATATATATATATATATATATATTTATATATATTCATAAAAATATATATACGTATATATATAGATAGATATATATATAGGTATATATATAGATATATTTATATATGTGTTCGATTTTATATATGAAAATGTATGATAAATTATAAGATATATTTTTATATACGTAATGAAAAGAATTGTAAAATTTAAATGATTTCTTTTAATAGAAATTTCACTGCATTTGGAAATAAAATGTTAATAAATTTATTGTAATAAACAATAATTTAGTATATTATTTTCATATAATAACAGATCTTGTTTTTATGAAGATAATATTTGATCATGAGGAAATTGTACTGCTTCTTGTTTTAATTGTCTGAGTAGGTTGATCTGGTGTTTTGAGTTCATCAAATTGTGCGTAGTCTCATTCTGTTTTCGTGTTGGCTTTAATGTCGATGTGGGGACCCGTTTGTTGGCTTGAACCTTTGTTCCAGAGGCTGGTTTATTCTTGGATGTCTTTCTTGTTCTGAATTTTAGCTTTGGAATTGAAAACTTATAGTTCTTGTTTAGAGGGGTTGAACGTTTGTTGAAACCTTTTGGTTCCGCTTTGTTGCGAGAGGGTTAATGCCTCGCTTGTACTTGTTTTGGATATCATGCTTATTTGTTGAAGTTCAACCCTTGTCTTGTTTCAATTTTCTGTTAAGAGTCTTAGGGAGAGTGGCTCTTCGTGGGGGCTGGCGCCTCGGTTAAGAGGAAGTGCACAGGAGACCCTACGAAGAGTAGTTAAACAAGTGATAACTTAAAAATAGAATTAGGGGGATGGGTAGTAAACCACTCAAGATAAAAGAAATTGGATTCCTCATCTATGCATTAGGGCTATCATAGACTAATGATAGATTGAGAAGGCCGTGGTCGGCAAAGTCATGATCTCGTCTTCATGAGAGGTTATTGACTCCGCACGAGCTACCCTATGGTGCCGGCGCCTCATGCAGGAGGAAGAGCCAGGAGATCCATAGATGGGTGCCGGCGCCTCAAGTTGGAGGAAGAGCCAGGAGATCCCATGAGAGCTGTGCGATGACACTCTCCACTAGACTTCCTATTTTGCCTTGTTACTTTTGCCTCTGGACATGTATTTTGGACTTGGATGTTGTATCAGTTTCTTTAGCTTGTATTCATATTGTTGATTTGGACTCTTGTACTAGTGTTTATGAGCATTCTTTGGTGGCTTGTTAATGTCATTGCTTGGTTTATTTGTGTTCTCTGAATTGTATTTAAGTTTGTACCTTGTTGTCATGGAGTCGGTTTGGCAATCATGGTCGAGTTCACTTCATTGTCACCTCTGAGCACGGGGGGTGAGTTATCTTTAATTCACATGGTTGGGTGGAACGTGCTCCGCACCCGTTGGGTTCCCCATCAGCATCCTTTGATCGCAGCTTTTCCGCAGTTGGAGTTGCGCCAGTGTTCACCTTGTTATTCAGCATTTATTGTAAATTGTATCATCCCAATTGTTTGGGAATTTCATTGTAATTATTATATTAAAGATTGTAATGTAACATTATTGCAAAGATGTAATAGTTAGGAATCAATGTAATTATTTGATGAGACTCTTATGATTGTATTATGTGGTACCTTAATATAAATTACCCTTGGTTTATGGAAGTACATTTACTCATGTTTATATTATTGTAATGGGTTACATGGTTATCATTATCTTTTATTTCCGTTTTGTGGTTGCAATGTAACCTCGCGTGCCCCAGAGAACTAAGTGAGTTAATGTGATGTATTATGTTATGTGATTATGGGTAATGTATTGTAAGTTAATTTAATTGCTTTTCAAAAAAAAATAAAAAATTATTTGCCTTTTTGAGTTCTCTGGGGTTTGCACGGCGGGCGTTACAACTTGGTATTAGAGCCAGGGTTGCAAACGCTGGGGTCTCTGGGTAGTTAGGTCCATTAAGTAACCTCTCGTTTGAACTCTGGAGCTTATTTGTACCTTTATCTTGTTGTGCAGAAGTATGCCTCGAGGTAGAGGACGTGGCCAAGCAAGAGGCCGCGGTGCTGGTCGTGGAGCAAACCGGCGAAGTCCTTCAGTTCCCAGTTCTCATGGTTCTGAGCATGAGGAACAGCCAAGTCTTCAGAATAATCCGTCAGGTGGTCAGAATCCAGGGCAGCCTGGATTAGATGGTTCCTTGCAACATATTCTTGGTGAAATTTTGGCTCGTTTGGGACCCAGGCCAGAGGAGGAGCCACGAATTGAAAGAGAAAGAGAAAGGTCACCTAGGCGGAGAGAAATAACCTCTGATCAGGATGCAGTTTTAGCAGGCCATATGAGGGATTTGTTGAGAGCTCACCCACCGACATTTGATGGTTCAGGAGGTGGACTAGAGGCAGAAACTTGGCTAATTGACCTAGATCGTTGCTTCGCCATGCACCCTTATGGTAGCAATACCAAGGCTCGGTGCGCGGTTATGCATTTGCGAGGCTTCGCATCTACTTGGTGGCGCCTTGAGGAACAGAAATTGCACCTTGATATCAGTATGGTCACTTGGGAATTATTCTTGGACAGGTTTAGAGCTCGTTTTCTCTCAGACCATTGGAGGCAGCGCAGGGCTGACGAGTTTCATGATCTCAAGCAGTTGTCAATGTCAGTGGAACAGTATGAGCGGCGCTTCTATGAGTTGAAGCAGTATGCAGGGATTAGCCACGATGAGGGCATGTTGGTTCAGCACTTTGTTCGGGGCCTTAATGCACGTATCAGTGGTGGAGTGCGAGTCTTCGAGCCGAAGACAATGGAAATGGCAGTTGAGAAGGCTCGATTGGTAGAGGAGAATTTGGCCATGGCCTTGGGTGGTCACATTGGAGTGCAGATTGGCAGTGCACCTACTCAGGGTTTTAGCACTCATGGAGGTCAGTCTCAGGGAGCAGGATCTTCCAGAAACAGGTTTCAACCCTCGAAAGGGGGTCATCAGCAGCAGCAGCCTCAGCAGCAGCAGTCAAAACAGAAGAACTTCCAATCTCCTCAGAGTGGCAATTCACAATTTCGCAAGGATCGGAACAGGAACAGGAACCAAGTTCGGCAGGAACGTTTTGCACAGCCTACACCTAGTATTCAGTCAGCGCCGAGTCGTGGGAGCTTTCAGCAGTCAAATGCTCCATCAGGGGGCAGAGGTTTTGGCAGGGGTACTGGGTGTTACTCTTGTGGGCAGCAGGGGCACATTGCCAGATTATGTCCTCAGAGGAGCACTTCAGGTTTTAATCAGAGGCCAGTTGGTTCAGAGCCGACAGTAGGTGATGCAGGGAGGTCTCATCGTGTATTTGCTGCAGTGGATAATCGACAGGCAGACCACCAGAGCACCGTCATTGAGACTTCAGGTGTGTTACATGATACTAGCATTTCTATACTTTTTGATTCCGGTGCATCTGATTCCTTTATATCTCCTCTTGTGGTTGAGCGATGTGGACTGGTGGCAACTAGTCAAGGCGAGAAATGGCAAGTTGAATTGGCTTCAGGGTCAAAGCTTGTTGTAGAGAAGCTTGTGCAGGATTGTAGCTTGAGTATAGGGGCTTTGTCAACTAAAGTAAACCTCAGAATCCTCCCACTTGGCTCATATGATGTTGTCTTGGGCATGGACTGGTTGAGTGCACACCGTGCTGTAATTGATTGTCGCCGTAAAGCGGTGCGGTGCTTTGATGATTCTGGAAAGGAGGTGGAAATCGTGGGTGTTCAAAAACCCGTTTCTTTGCGAATGATCTCTGCCATGCAGCTCAAGAGGTACTTTCGACAGGGTTGCCAGCTCTTTGCTGTATCTTTGAGTGACTTGGAGTCAGAGGATAGTCAAGGGGTGTCTTTGGAACAATACCCTCTCCTTAAGGAATTTTCTGATGTGTTTCCAGAAGAGATACCTGGCATGCCACCTAAGCGTGATATAGACTTCAGGATTGATTTGGTACCTGGAGCTGAGCCAATATCTCGAGCTCCATATCGGATGACAACGCAGGAACTTCAGGAACTCCGGTTGCAGCTGGAAGAGTTGTTGGCTAAGGGCTTTATCCGCCCAAGTGTTTCTCCTTGGGGAGCACCTGTGATTTTTGTGAAAAAGAAGGATGGTTCTCTTCGCTTGTGTATTGACTACAGGCAGTTGAACAAGGTAACAGTGAAGAACCGATATCCATTACCCAGAATTGATGATCTTTTCGATCAGATAAAAGGGGCAAAGGTGTTCTCTAAGATTGATCTCAAGTCAGGATATCATCAGTTGAGGATTGCTGATCCAGACATTCATAAAACAACATTTCGTACCCGGTATGGACATTATGAGTTTACTGTGGTGCCGTTCGGGTTGACGAATGCACCTTCAGTCTTTATGAGCCTAATGAATGGAGTGTTCAGAACTTTCTTGGATAGATTCGTCCTTGTGTTTCTTGATGACATTCTGATTTATTCTAGGTCTATGGAGGAACATGAGGAGCATCTAAGGCAGGTGTTGCAATGCTTAAGGAGTAATCAGTTGTTTGCCAATCTCAAGAAATGTGAATTCTATAAAACCGAAGTTCAGTATTTGGGCCATGTGATTTCTGGTGAGGGAATTTCGGTTGATCCTGCAAAGATCCAAGCTATTGTGGATTGGCCCGCACCCACAAATGTCTCTGAAATTCGCAGCTTCATGGGGCTTGCAGGGTACTATAGGCGTTTTGTCCAAGGGTTTTCTAAGTTGGCTCATCCTATCACTTCCTTGCAGAGAAAGGGAAAGAAGTTTCTTTGGTCCGAACAATGTCAGTTGGCTTTCCAGACCTTGAAGGACAAGCTAACTAGTGCTCCAATCTTAGCAGTTCCTGATCCATCAGGTGATTTTGTTGTGTGTACTGATGCTTCATTGGAAGGCTTAGGGGCTGTGTTGATGCAGGAGGGGCGAGTGATTGCTTATGAATCACGAAAGCTTAAGGATCATGAACTCAATTACCCCACTCATGACTTGGAGTTAGCTGCAGTTGTGCATGCCTTAGTAAGGTGGCGACACTTTCTCCTTGGTCATCAGTTCGAGTTGCATACGGATCATCGTAGTCTGCAGTACATCTTTACGCAGCCGAACCTAAATGCAAGGCAGAGAAGGTGGATGGAATTCTTGTGCGAATATGATTTTGAGGTTAAGTATATTCAGGGCAAAGAGAATGTGGTGGCAGATGCGTTGAGTAGACGCAAGCATGAGATTTACGCTTTGGCTCTTGAGGTTGATTTGAAAAGTCAGATCCTTACAGCTCTCTCTTCAGATGATTGGTATCAAGCAGTGAAATCAGAGATTGAGTCAGGCAGAGCTTTGGAAGGCAAATTTTCTGGGTACTCTTTGGATTCCGATGGTGTTTTGCATTATGGAGGCCGAATGTATGTACCTCCTGCAGAGGGTCTTCGTACCCTAATCTTGACCGAAGCTCATAGAGCTCCTTATTCGGCACCCAGGGGTTAAGAAAATGTACGCTGATCTTCGCTCACTATATTTTTGGGCTGGGATGAAGCGTGACATTGCTGATTTTGTGGCTAGGTGTCTGGAATGTCAGAGAGTTAAGGCCGAGCATCACCATCCAGCAGGTTTGTTGCAGCCTCATCTTGTTCCGGAGTGGAAGTGGGACATTATTTCTATGGATTTCATTGTCGGGTTGCCTATGTCTTCCAGGCGACACGACGCTATCATGGTCACTGTTGATAGGTTGACCAAGGTAGCCCATTTCTCTCCCATTCGATCTTCCTATACTGCTTCAGTGGTGGCTAGGGTGTTCATGGAAGACATTGTTCGATTGCATGGGATACCGCGCAGGATTATTTCTGATAGAGATCCGGTATTCACATCTGCTTTATGGACATCTTTGCAGCGGTCCTTAGGGACTAAGTTGAATTTTAGTTCTGCCTACCATCCTGAGACAGATGGTCAGACTGAGAGAGTTAATCAGGTGCTTGAGGATATGCTTCGCATGTATGTCATGGACCAACAATCTCGTTGGGAAGATTATCTGCATTTGGTTGAGTTTGCCTATAACAATGGTTATCATAGTTCGATTGGCATGGCTCCATTTCCAGGCTTTATATGGTCGTCCTTGTCGTACCCCTTTGAGCTGGGATCGATTGGAGGACAGGGTTCTTCTTGGACCTGAGATGCTTCGTGATATGGAGCAGCAGGTAGCTCGCATCCGAGAGCATCTTGTAGCAGCTCAGGACAGGCAGAAGAAGTTTGCTGATGCACACAGAGTTGATCGGCAGTTTGCAGTAGGTGATCGAGTGTTTCTTCGAGTTCGTCCTCGGAAGAGCCCTATTCGTTATGGAAAGGGTTCTAAGCTTGCACCCCGTTTTGTGGGTCCGTTCGAGGTGTTAGAGCGTATTGGTCCTGTTGCCTATCGCCTGGCCTTGCCACCCAGTCTGTCGCGGATTCACGATGTGTTTCATGTTTCTGTTCTTAGGCCTTATTTTCCTGATGTTACTCATGTACTTGATTGGAATGCTCTACAGGTCGAGGACGGGCAGCTAGCTCTAGAGCCCGTGGCCGTGGTGCAGCACAGGAGACTCGTTCTCAGAGGCAGGGATATTGAGCAGGTGAGGGTCCAGTGGGACCCCAATGATGAGACTTCAGCGACATGGGAGGATGCTTCCCGTATCAGAGAATCCTACCCTTACTTGTTTTCTGGCTTACAGGAGTAAGCCGAATTTAAGGGGGGGAGGATGTAATAACCCTCCTAGTTGCTAGTTGGACTCATTAGTTTATGCTTTGATTTGATACTTTGATACATTGATACTATGGTGATACTGTTTGGTGTGATTGGTTAGTTAGACATTTGATGATGCTGTTACTCTTTTGTGGACATGATTATTTTATATGACATTGTGGTTGGAGATGTTAGTTGATTTTCATATTCATGTTATGATGTGATGATTCAATAGATTATGCCATGAGATGAATTGTTAGTATTAGGAATGTTATTTTTATCAATCATATTATAATTGTTAGAATAGACGTGATGAAGGACAGTGTAGCATCACTCATTGCGAGTGCTCTGTTACGCTGCGATTCCTTCTCACAACACAATGCTTTGATTTATGTATATATATGCACATGTACGCAACTTCGTTTGTATGCAGGAATTGCAGGTACATAGTCTCGATTCCACCTGCTTCGGCAGGACAGGGCGAGCACAAATAACCCAACGGTACAAAGTTGATACAGAGGTGTCAATGAAGTTTGCCCGTTCCATGATGTCAGACCGACTGGTTGCATGGTATTGTATGTTCAGTAGTTGTCATGTTTTGTGGTTGTAGTTGTGTTATGTTACTGTTGGTAGTTTATGTGTTGTGATGTTTCAATTTAAAAATTGTTGATTAAAATTAGATTAATTTGTATTCAAAATATTTAAATTGTTATTTTGGTGAAAAGCCATGTGTTTTATTAAATATTAAATGGTGATTTGTCAAATGTAAATAAATTTGCCAGGTGGAAAATTAAGAATAAAATAAATAAATAAATTTAAAATTCTTGTGCATGCAAAGCTGTTAAAAATGGAGTTTTGTAATAATAATAAGAATAATAATTTGGAAAAGGGAGAAATGGGAATGCTGTTTTTAGAAAATGGTGGTTGGGTGCATGCAAGAGGAAATAATATAGTGGGTTTTCGAAAGAGGAGGAAGGGGATTCTTTTGCTGGAAAAACATTACTGCAAATTTTTTTTTAGAAATTTGGGAATTGAAAAAAGCGTTGAGGAGAAAAGAGGAAGAGAGGCGGGCATGAGTTTTAGGGAAACCGTTGAAGGAGCTGGATGAAATAAGGACATCACAAAATCAACAAGAAAGGAGACCAGGTTCATCAAAAACCCTCTTTCAACACGGTCAAAATCTCAATCAACTTATAGGAAGATCTGTTTTATTTCAAAAATCTGTTTTATTGCAAAAAGCTGTTTTGTTGTAAAAAAAAAAATCTAGTTGTTTGCAAAATCTGGGTTTTAATTTTGGAATTAGGAAAAAAGCTATTCAATTTGCAAAATCTGGGTTTTAATTTTGGAATTAGGGAAAATCTGTTCAATGTGCAAAATCTGGGTTTTAAAATAGATTGGGAAGAAATTTGGGTTTCAATTTATTTTAGGAAAAATCTGGTCTGTTTTCATAAAACAGGGTTTCAAATGGATTTGGGAAAATCTTGGTATTTACAAAAAACAAACCTGGGAAAAATTATGGGAAAATATCTGTTATTTCACAAATTTTATTATCATGAAGAAATTTTATTTCTTCTCTGTGAATTTTTATTTCTCTGTATTAATTTACTGAAGAAAAAACCCCTGCCCTCCTCTGTAAAAAAAAAAAAAAAAAAAAAAATTAATTTATTAAAATGCGTATTTATATATATATATATGTATATATATATAAATATAATATAAAACAACACGGAAATAATTTCGGTTGAATAGTTAATACGGAAATGGTTATTTGATTTTTAATTTTATTTTTTATTTTTATTGAGGCCGGCTAGTCGTCCGAGTCCTAGAATGAGAATTCCATTTTAAAAGCGAAATGAAAATTTTAAAAAAATTACATATTAAAAATTATATGTAAAATTTTATTTAAGTAAAAAAAATTCATACAAAAATAAATTTTAAATGAGGCGGGGAGGTCCGGATGTGAGCCCAAACCACCCTGATAGCGTGATTGCCTGTTGCCGCCTGGCGATCCTTAAGAGCTGGCGTGGCGATACTGGCTTGATCCAATACAAGGGCTACTTGACGGCGGTACTTCTTTTTTTTTGTTTGTTTTATTTTTTTTATTTGCGTTAGTTTTTTTTAAATTTAGTGAATAATAAATTTAATTCGATTTTTTTTAATTTACTTCTATTTTAGTCAAATTTAATCTATGAAAAATATATATATATATATATTTATATATATATATTCATAAATATATATATATATATATATATATATATGCGTTTGATTTTTATAAATGAAAATGTATGATAAATTATAAGATATATTTTTATATACGTAATGAAAAGAATTGTAAAATTTAAATGATTTCTTTTAATAGAAATTTCACTGCATTTGGAAATAAAATGTTAATAAATTTATTGTAATAAACAATAATTTAGTATATTATTTTCATATAATAACAGATCTTGTGTTTTATGAAGATAATATTTGATCATGAGGAAATTGTACTGCTTCTTGGTTTTAATTGTCTGAGTAGGTTGATTTGGTGTTTTGAGTTCATTAAATTGTGCGTAGTCTCATTCTGTTTTCGTGTTGGCTTTAATGTCGATGTGGGGACCCGTTTGTTGGCTTGAACCTTTGTTCCAGAGGCTGGTTTATTCTTGGATGTCTTTCTTGTTCTGAATTTTAGCTTTGGAATTGAAAACTTATAGTTCTTGTTTAGAGGGGGTTGAACGTTTGTTGAAACCTTTTGGTTCCGCTTTGTTGCGAGAGGGTTAATGCCTCGCTTGTACTTGTTTTGGATATCATGCTTATTTGTTGAAGTTCAACCCTTGTCTTGTTTCAATTTTCTGTTAAGAGTCTTAGGGAGAGTGGCTCTTCGTGGGGGCTGGCGCCTCGGTTAAGAGGAAGTGCACAGGAGACCCTACGAAGAGTAGTTAAACAAGTGATAACTTAAAAATAGAATTAGGGGGATGGGTAGTAAACCACTCAAGATAAAAGAAATTGGATTCCTCATCTATGCATTAGGGCTATCATAGACTAATGATAGATTGAGAAGGTCGTGGTTGGCAAAGTCATGATCTCGTCTTCATGAGAGGTTATTGACTCCGCACGAGCTACCCTATGGTGCCGGCGCCTCATGCAGGAGGAAGAGCCAGGAGATCCATAGATGGGTGCCGGCGCCTCAAGTTGGAGGAAGAGCCAGGAGATCCCATGAGAGCTGTGCGATGACACTCTCCACTAGACTTCCTATTTTGCCTTGTTACTTTTGCCTCTGGACATGTATTTTGGACTTGGATGTTGTATCAGTTTCTTTAGCTTGTATTCATATTGTTGATTTGGACTCTTGTACTAGTATTTATGAGCATTCTTTGGTGGCTTGTTAATGTCATTGCTTGGTTTATTTGTGTTCTCTGAATTGTATTTAAGTTTGTACCTTGTTGTCATGGAGTCGGTTTGGCAATCATGGTCGAGTTCACTTCATTGTCACCTCTGAGCACGGGGGGTGAGTTATTTTTAATTCACATGGTTGGGTGGAACGTGCTCCGCACCCGTTGGGTTCCCCATCAGCATCCTTTGATCGCAGCTTTTCCGCAGTTGGAGTTGCGCCAGTGTTCACCTTGTTATTCGGCATTTATTGTAAATTGTATCATCCCAATTGTTTGGGAATTTCATTGTAATTATTATATTAAAGATTGTAATGTAACATTATTGCAAAGATGTAATAGTTAGGAATCAATGTAATTATTTGATGAGACTCTTATGATTGTATTATGTGGTACCTTAATATAAATTACCCTTGGTTTATGGAAGTACATTTACTCATGTTTATATTATTGTAATGGGTTACATGGTTATCATTATCTTTTATTTCCGTTTTGTGGTTGCAATGTAACCTCGCGTGCCCCAGAGAACTAAGTGAGTTAATGTGATGTATTATGTTATGTGATTATGGGTAATGTATTGTAAGTTAATTTAATTGCTTTTCAAAAAAAAATAAAAAATTATTTGCCTTTTTGAGTTCTCTGGGGTTTGCACGGCGGGCGTTACATGTGCTATGATAGAGAAAAGTGTTTTAGAAGACTTGTTGGATTGCTCCACATTCCTTTGGATGTGAAGTTTTGGCCAAGCGGTTTTTTGGACATATTTAGTGATTTCCAATGGGTGATATATTAAATTTTCAAGTGGTATGATGCTCCAAAAGTTCATTTATCAAGTGACAAATTGATATAGTTGGTTCCAGATGCTTAATCTTCTTTAGAACAAGTGTTTGAATGTTTGCGTTAGCAGAAGGTTGTGAAGATCAATTGTATGAGTTTGTGTGGAAACTTCACATGTCTCATAGTGTCTAGGGTATGAATCACATGAAAATATTTCCTTCTTGCCACACAGTTGTTTCAAATATTTTTTTTGAAGTTATATTTATTTGCTAAGGCCGACTAAGGTATACTGGTGATGTGTGCCACAAGTTCAAATGTGAGTAGAGGTTGTGGGTTGTTTGAAGATGTTTTATGGGTCATGCCGACTCATCTAGGAGAAATGAAAATAATATTTTATCATTTTTGTATAATACCTATGGAGATGTAGGTTGATATGTTATAAGTTTCATAATTTCTTGTTTATGGCCAATTGAATTTGTATTTTACAAGTGTGCGGATGATATACATAGAAGATCAAACATGAGAAGAGAATTATGGAAGTGTGTGAAAATGTGTAAGTGCATGAGTAGAGTGTGATAAGATCTGCTATAGGCCTAATGAGTAGAATTGATGATTATCAGTGGTTGAAACCATAAAATTAGTCATATTTCAATTGTTCCTTTTTCAATTAAGGAGTGGTAGTTTCCTAGGGTTTTAGCCACTAAAACAAAGTTGTATAAACATGGAGTAGTATTTTCCTTAGGTTGCAACCCTAAAACAAAGTTGTAACAATTGTTTACTTGTGAGGCTGGATTAGGATAGTATATCCTAACAACATTTCTCATCACGATTTTTCCCTTGTGGGGTTTTCCATGTAAATTTGGTGTCATTTGTGTTCTTATGTGGATGCTTATCTTCTTTCTTTATTTGGTTAAGTAGATGAATGCTTAATTGATATAACTTTGTTTCAACAATTGTTAATTGAGATTAAAATTTGAAGTATATTGATTCAACCTCCCTCTCAATATTCTGGTGTGTTCAACAATTGGTATTAGAGAAAGGTTCCTTGATATAGCCTAACAAATAATGTAGATCCTGTATTTGGAACACATGGGGAATGATGCAGTTCCCAAGAAGAAGAGGACATACATCATGAGGAGGATGATAAATTTGAATTTGAATTCAATAAAGAAATTTGTCTAGTGGATTATGAAGGAGAACTTATTTCTGCTCTAAATGATCTGGATGAAGAAAGAGAAAAGAAGGAAGAACTCTAGTACAAAATTGAAAGATTAGAAAAAGAAATTGGAAAGTTGAAAGTTCAAGTTGAAGAAGGAAAAATAATTGTAGATTACCTAATTACCAAGCTCAATGATAAATCTGCTGAATGCTCCAAGCTTGAAGAAGAGATTGTCACTCTAAGGAAAGAATTGGATAAAGCAAAATAACAAATTGACAAAGGTCTAAAGTTGAAAGTACGTTTTGAAATTCTTGGTGAGATAATCAACTCTCAAAATACATCAAAAGAAAAATCTAGCCTTGGTTTTGAAAAAGGTAAAAGTCCAATAATAGTCCATCTGTAGGACTATATGAGAATTTTAAGGTAGAAGGAAAGTCTAAAATAAAGGAGGAAAACGCTTACACTGAAGAACCTAAGAAGGCATCCTCTAGAAATGAAAAATAAAATCAAAATATAAAGAAGAAAGAAGGAGGATTTGTTCCTTAAACAAAGGAGATTCAGAGGTCCTCCATGTGATAGACAACATGCCTCTACCAAGTTTACTCAAACTTTTCAAGGTTATTATTATTCTTGCAATAAATCTGGGCATAAAGCTGTTAATTGTAGATCTAGAGAAAGAAGAAATAACTACATGGATAGAAGACCATTTTTGCCACATATATGATGCTATTTATTTTCATGGATATTGCTATGCATGCAACAAGTCATAAGAATATAGATTGTAGAACTAAAGTTAGGAGAAATAACTTGTTCCAAAGCATAAAATTGTTTGCTAAAATTGCAATAAGGTTGGACATAAAGTAGATTTTTGTAGAAGTGGTTTTGTGAAACCACTTGTTCAGAACTGAAAGAAGGAAGAAACCCTAATTCAACAAAAGAAGGGAAATGAAAAGGTTTGGAAAGAGAAGCAAGGTAAGGAGAATATGAAGAAGGACGATTCCATGCTTGTGCATTCTACACAAGATCATGTGACAAACTAAGATAGAGAATTATCTCAGGGGGAGCTATCATTTGCAAATCCTTTAGCCCCCTGAAAAGGATAAAATAATGAATATTTTAGCATGAAAGATGAATTGGATCAATTCCTTTGGTGAGAAAGTCTGTTGAGAAAGTTTGAACCTTTTGATCAAGGTTTTGGAGTAAATGATTTTTTTTTGGGGGTGTATTGAGCATCTTTGTATCCCTGTGATGACATGAAGAATTTTGGAAGAAGGTTTACCTAACAAGTACGAATGAATTAATGGAAAAAATTTAGGGAAAATGAGAGGCTTTTTATGTTTCATTTGAATATTTTGTTCTCATTTGCAATCAAAGGAATTTATGTTTAGAAGAGGAGAAGAGTGAATAGGTTTTCAAGCTATTATGTGAAACCCTAGAAATGGTGTTTGAAGGTTTCAAAAGAAATATCAATGGAAATACCGCAAGTGATTGATGTTGTGGAGAAAACCAGGCTGAAGTATAAGAAGTTCCCATTCAAGGTGATAGAGGTTGATAAAGATGATACATTTTCAAAAGTTCATGCGGATGTGGTATACTCTGAAGATGTAAGAATCTAAATCCATTCCCTACTAAATGAAATTGATCACTCATCATCTTTTGAAGTGGTTCGACATGAACTCCTAAATGATAATGGTGTGTACAAGCTTGGATGGAAGTGAAAGAGTTAGAAATCTAGAAAGACTTTCCATACTTATGTGACAACAAAGAATGGGTAAGAATTATTCTAAGTCACATTCATGAATAATTTATTTGGTTGGATAAATCTTACATGATTACAAAAGAAGCAATTAGGGTAGTTACTAGTCTTTGTGCCTCTGAACCAGTCCTAGTGTTGAAGTCAATAAAAATGAAAGGGTTACTGAGCTTATCAGAGAATTTTTTTATAAAAGAACCCTAATAGTGAAAGATATCACTAATCCCAGAGTTCGCTATGCCACTATGGGGATTGCATATAAAATTTACTTCACAAACAAAGAAGGTTCTACCACCGTGACCACAATTCATACTACCTATCAAATGGTGAAGGAAGGTGCCAATTTTGATCTCTATGAATTTATGAGAGAGCACCCGATGGATAATTTGAAGAGCACAAAAGAAACCATATATAATTTTAGGTTTGGTTCATTACTCATTTTCCTTACATTCTTTTTCTTGAATGAACTATTTGATTTTAAAGGAAAAATATGGGATAATTTATCTTCAATAGTAGCACAAATCAAGAAACATATAAAAGGTTTTTAGGATAAGCAAGAATACCAAACTTTCTATTGGGGATTCTTTAAGAGCTTGCAAATAGAGATGCAAAGTAGATAGAGGATACCCTCTAATTTGGTCTAAAAATATGAGAATGAGGTGACATTCATGGTGGATAAGGATCATTGCTACATGGAAGCTATAGGGCCCAAAAATTCATGGATTCCTAAGTTACCTTATAAGGTTTCACCTGAATATGTCTAAGGTTATGTGGATATTTTGCTGAAAAAGACAAAGGATCCTAAAGCAGAAAGATTTGGTACATACAGAGAAATCATGGATGAGATGATCTAGAAGTAGAAAAAGGAAACCAATGAAAAAAGAGTAGATAAGTTGTTTAAGAAGTGGGGCATTCCATGGTACTCAAAGATGAAACCACCATCCTCTACCCAAACTACAGTGAAATACCTTTAGACCCTAAAGAAAACATTGCATAAAAGTTGCCAAGGAGGTCGAACACTTCTGTTGTTGCATCTGCTTTGCAACCTTCTAGATCTATACAATCAACTGGTGCAAGGAGAGGAGTTGCATTAGAAAATCTACCATAGGAGAAAGCCACAAAGGGTGTGCATATATGCCTAATTAGAAGGAAAAGAGGAAGAAGATAGATGAGGAAGAACCTAAAGAGGAGGAAGAAGTTTAGGATGAAGGCATCTCTAAGCAAAAAAAGAAAGAGAATAAGATAGAAAGGAGAAAATAAAGCAAACTCCTCTGGTCTCATATGACACCCTTGAGTTTGAAGCTATCTTGAATGGAATTGTTAGTCATGGTTTATTGGATGAAACCATAGCACTCCATTTGGAATTCCCTTTGGAAGATTAGAAGACCATTGAAAGGGATATCATTGTATATATGCTCAAGAATAACATGTCTTTCAATGACATCATTGATAAGCCTCTAGAATGCCTACATTAGGCTTTGAGACTAAGAAGAGAAAATGCAATCAAAGTCGATGAGGAGCTAAGACAATAGGAAATTAATAAGGCTAAGTCCTCTATCTCCCAAATAGATATGGAGATGATAGTACGAAAGAAAGATAAGGAGCTCTGCACAAAGCAATGAATAGATATTCTTATGAGCATGGATGATGATGTTAGAAAGAAGATTTAGATAGAAAAAAAAGAGGTCGCAAAGAAGATCATTGAAGGAATGCAAACTAATATTGACATGAATACATAGGAGCCTCTAGATGAGAAAAATACTAATAATGAGTCCCCTTCAACGAGTACAAATGAACAAGTTGTCTTTGACCAATAGGAAGAACAAGTTGTTTTTGGTTAGAAAGAAGAGCAAGATATCTCTAGTAAGGATAAAGAGAAGGAAATGGGGAAGGAAAAAGAGAAAGAGAAAGAAAAAAGAGAAAGAAAAGAAGGAGAAGGTTGCTTTCAAAGAAGACAGCTCAGAGAAATCACATTATTCTCTAGTGGACTCAATCAAAGAGTTCTTGGCTCAGGAAATCTATATTTAACAGTGGTGACTCCCCAATTATTGCATGTTCCTAATTTTGATGGAAAAGTCAAATTATCTGGTATATCTCCCCTGCATAAGATGAAACTTGGAGATATACTCCACTCCACAACAAGGCAAGACTCCACTCTAAGTCTTACCAGCAAAGTCTTCTCTTCATAAGTCTTACTAGTGATGTGGTTCCCATTGGAATGGTTGGAAGGTGGGAAGGCATGAAGAGTGCACAAACTTGGAGATATACTCCACTCCACAACAATAGGTGGATAGTGCTAATGTATTGGAAGAAGCAATGAAAGTGTTGGAAGAAAAACTACTGGAAGAAAAAAGGGATTCATTATTTCCCCCTACATAATAGATGAAGCAACTAATGAAGTCTTTTGAGACTTATTCATCTCATCTGGATAAGCATTCCAAACAAATATCAATGTAAGGAGATTGACAGATGCCTTCAAGAAGTGTGATAGTACATTGAACAAAGTACAATATTGTATCAAAGACATTCAAAAATTCTTGGACGAAGCAAATTTTTTATATGTTTTGACTCAAATAGATTGCTACAACAAAGAGTATAAAGGATCAGATTCATGCAATTGAAATGAAAATCACTAATGTTGCTGCAACTTATGATCCTATACAAGACAATGATGGTGCCATAAGGGCACAAGTGGAAAGTCTTCAATCACAAATACAACAACTGCAAGATCAAAGGGAGTAGTTCAAAGGTCAAGTAAAGTAATTGAGAGAAGTAGTGAGCCTAAGGTTGGCTTCACTCACTAGACTTCTAGCAGAGGCGAATGGTGTAATTCAAAATTATAAGGCACCATCTTCTTTGATTGAAGTAGAAGATACATATGTGTTGTTGACATGTCAAGTCCAAACCCTGACCGCAACAAAGAAGCAATGGAATAACATCTTGATCCAACTCAAGTCAATTTACAAGAGCATTCCACCATCCAAGTGAGTTGTGTTTGTTTTTGATGTAAGATATCTTTATTTTTGTTGTTTTGTATATACATATGCAGAGTAGATATAAGGAGATTTTTGTTGATGAAGTAATCAAATGACATCCCAGAGGGACTAAAAGTTGTATAGATTATGGGGGAGTTTATAGATTTTTTATGTACAAAGAAATTTTTGTTTCCCTTTTCCCTTGATGTCAAAGGGGGAGAGAAATGTGCATTTAAGGGGGAGTGTTTGTGCACATCAGTTGGTTTTTCCATCAATGAAAAATGGGGAGATTTTTATAGTTTGATAAGATTGATTGTTATTGATATCAAAAGTGTGCTTAAGATTGTATATGCTACAAAGATTGATAGCATGCAAAGATATCTAATGGTGTTGGTCAACATTATAGAAATATGGAAGGTTTGTAGTCTTCTCAATGTCCAAGTATGATGCAGAGGTGGGTACACATGTCCTAATGTATTTTTAGTATTCCTACAATGATATCTTACCATTTTGGTGTACCACACTAAGTAACAAGTTGGAGAAGTTCTTTCTAAGGCATTCATAGTGTATTTTGTAAGATAGAGTCATAGTATTGTGGTCCGCATCCTTCCACAGAGCAAGATTTAGTCTTTCAGTTCAAAAGATAAGTTCAAGAAAATGTGAAGGTGTTATATCCAAGTTTTCATGTCACTACTCCTCCTAGAATGAAAGTTACAAGTGACAAAGTTTGAGTCTGTGCTATGACAAAGCAAAGTGTTTTAAAAGGCTTGTTGGAATGCTCTACATTCCTTCGGAAGTGAAGCTTTGGACAAGTGGGTTTGAGGACATAATCAGTGATGTATAATGTATTCTATATTAAAGTTTCAAGTGATCTGGTGCTCCACAAGTTTAGTTTTCAAGTGACAAATTGATACAATTGGTTTTCAATGCTTAATCTTCTTTAGAACAAGTGTTTGAATGCTTGTGCCAATAGAAGGTTGTGGTGATTAGTTGTATGAGTTTTTGTGGACACTTCACATGTCTCATAGTGTCTAAGGTATGAATCACATGAAGATCTTTCCTATTTCTAGTACTACACAGTTGTTTCAAGTTTTTTTGTGAAGTAATGCTTTTGCTGAGGCCGACTAAGGTATATTGGTGATGTATGCCACAAGTTCAAATATGAGCAAAGGTTGTGGGTTGTTTGAACATGTTCTATAGGTCATTCCAACTCATTTGGGAGTAATGCAAATAATGTTTTACCATTTTTGTATACTGCCAATGGAGATGTAGGCTAACATGTTACAAGTTTGAGAATTTCTTGTTTATGCTCAAATGAGTTTGTATTTTGCAAGTGTGCAGATGATATATATAGAAGATCAAACATGAGAAGAGAATTTTGGAAGTATGAAAAAATGTGTAAGTGCATGAGCAGAGTGTGATAAGATCCACTATAGACCTAATAAGAAAAAATGGTGAATATTAGTAGTTGAAGCCATAAAATTAGTCATATTTTAGTTGTTCCTTTTTCAATTAGAGTAGTAGCTTCCTTGGGTTTTAGCCCCTAATTTTTTTTGTATAAATAGGGAATAGTAGCTTCCTTGGGTTGCAACCCTAAAAAAATTTGTAACTATTATTTACTTGTGAGGCTGGATTAGGACAGTAGCTCCTAGTAGCATTTCTCACCATGATCTTTCCCATGTGGGGTTTTCCATGTAAATCTAGTGTTATCTATGTTCTTGTGTGGATACTTATCTTGTTTCTTGCTTTGGTTAAGTAGATTAATGCTTAATTGATATAACTTAGTTTCAATAGTTGTTAATTGATATTGGAATTTGAAGTATATTGATTCACCCCCTCTTAGTATTCTGGTGTGTTCAACGCATGTTCCATAGGATTGTTAGATTCACCACAAGATATGCAAAGAGACCATAAGATAGGAATCAATAACATAGGGTAGGAACAAATACCATGGGGCAAGCATATGCACCATAGGATAGGCATAAATACCACAAGATAGGAACATGAACCACAAAAGATGTTGTAGTATGCAAAGATACCACATTAAAGACACATGCACCATAAGGAAGACATAGGCACCACATAACAAACAAAAGCACCATAGGATAGGTGTAAGAACCACATAACAAGAACATGTGCTACACAACGTATTGTTTGCACTAAAATATTGAAATAAGTGCTAGATTTAGATGCTATGCCACAAGGCATAAATGATGTAGAATTGGAGTGCATTTAGGAATGACAAAAACCTTCAAAAATCACAAAAAGAGGCTCTAAGAACAAAAAATAGTATTGGGACAAGGTCCCCTTGGGCATGCAAAAATGTGAGTGGTGAAATTGAATAGAATAAAAAGGAGAATAAAACAATAGAAATCAAGCCCCAAATAAAACTACACTCTCACCTTCTGATTGATCTCAATAACAATTTGAATGAAAGTAAAATGAATGAAATTACAAATGCTAACCCGATATAATTACCATTATGCATGAAGTGGACGTGTTAGATGATTTGGAATGTTTGTTTCTTAGTGCTACATCTATTGGCATATAGTTGTCATTGATGTCAAAATGGAAAATCTGGCAAAGGAGATCATTGGAATGATGACAAAGGATGAGTGTGAGAGTAGTGGATCTAATGGCATATTCAAATTGGTTTTCTCGAGAGCTTTCCAGAAAGGTATTGTGCGGGTCGAGAAAGTGAAGGATGCACCCAAAAATGTTTTTTTTTGCTCTCAGGTGTTAGGGTTTATTAGTTAGACCCTAAGGATACTTGCTATCACGACGTTCAAAATATATTTCTATTTTAATGTTGAATTGGTATCAATGGTTATCAGTTTCATTAGTTGCAACATATGTCATTGAAGTCATGAGGGTGACCCTCCCTTTTGCCTAGCGCTCAAGGTTACACATATCCAGCAAGTCGGGGTGACAGTTCAATTTTGGTGAGACTCGCCCTTGAGCCTATCCGACAACCCAATGACCATATCATCGGTGGGATACTAGTGAATCGACGGGAGTCAATTTGGAGTCTCTTCGATAGCCTAATATCTATATGTTAGCATGTCGCAGGTTTTCATAACTTAGTAACCCCCATCAAGAGGTTCTAAAGTTTAGGTTTTTAGCGACTTAGTGATAGAGAGATAAGGAGTGTGAAAATGTTATCGGCGATACTGGATGACGTCTATGAGACCTTTGGCTATGTCTCGCCAATCTGGCGATGTGAAGGTAGCGCTCCAAGTCAGACCTAGTTGGGGTATGAGATGATAGTGATGACGAAGATAAACACGTGGAATGATGAGACTGGATAAACAATAATCCACATCCTTGTTGTGGATTGCAGAGCAGTGATATGGTGATGAGGTGGATAGGTGAAGTCATCAAGTGTTTTCATTGGAGTTACATTCCATCAACAGTAGGACTCTTAAGGCAGTCCCTCTGATGCAGCGATGACCTTCCCATCAACGTGACAGAGTGGTGTTGGCAAGACATTGAAGGATGTCTTCGAAACAACTCGATGACCTACCCATCGGTGAGACAATATGGTATTGCTAGGACTATGGAGCTAGTCCCAATGATAGGGTGATAGGAGAATGGATGTTGACTGTGGGACCCAGTGAGGTGGACATGGAAGTGAGACCCGGTAAGATGAGAATGACATGTAGTCATGAAGTGAATGATAGGATGACACGTGGAAAGAAGCGACAGTGAATGGAGACATGTGGTGGCATGATGGTGTGGGGACCACTTGTATTTAGCAGGGAATGGTATTGGTGTGACAACCTTATATTGGTGGGAGTTTGAATGATATTCCTCTGATGGAGTGATAAGGCTAGAAGCTAACGGGGCCTGATTGTGATGAAGGCTGACAGGTGGCTAAGAACGATTGCTTGGTGTGCAAATTCACATCGTTGTTACGAATTAGGTGGTGATGACATGGAAGATAGATGGCATGTGGGCCTAAGTACTCTAAGGTAGTTCATATCGGAGTGACATTGGTGTATCAACAGGACCTTGAAGCATGTCTCTCTAACAAAGTGATATGGTAGATCAATGGAGGAGATCTGAATGATCACTTATTAGACATTCATGATTTCAAGTTGCGACGGTGAATGGAAAGCACAGGATTAGGGTCCAAAAGGAGAAGATCGATGGCCAAAATTCAAATGTAGAGATCTGAAATGACTATGACAAGTGTGAATGAGGGTTTGGACTGCAAAATGACATAGGAGAAATAATTAGTTTTTCTAACTACCTCAATGACCAAGAAAATGAAGATTTGATCTTGAAGGTAGTGAAACAGATTGCATAAGTGATTGAGATCAAAATCAGATTGAAGGATCAGAAGAGAGAATTAAATGCATAATCAAATTTTAGAGTCTGATAGAGAGAATAAAGGAAAATTCTCTGTATCAGAAATAAGTGTTGTATGGATCAATGCAAGGTATGGCGATATCTAGTAAATCTTATCAGATGTCTTAATGATGAGTTGGACAGTGGTGTGTGGCTCAATCTAGAGGAAACTTGCTGGAGAAGGTAGCAAGTGAAAAACTCTAACAAAGATTTCATTATGTAAGAGGTAAAATGAAAGAAAAAGGTAGAACAGTAGTTAGTGAGAGAAAAAGTTTTAAGACAAGGTGTCTACAAGTTGAAGTAGATAACTGTAGCAGAAAGTAAAAAATATGAAAATACATGAAGTTGGTTACAATGGAGTAAGAGAGAACAAAGTGAGAGCTTATGTACTGAATTGATGCATTGTAGGTTGTGCAGAACCATTTTATGCATAGTTGATTGCAGAACTTTGTAAGAGGTTGTAGCCTCCATTTGCATTGAGTTGTAGCTCAGATCAGGGTGTTGTAGCATCCTTGAAGTTGTTTCTTCTAAAATAAGGAGTTGAAGCTTCCTTGGGGTTGTAGCCCTTAAAACTTGTAAGTAAAATTTGATGCTTGTGAGGCTGGATTAGGACAGTAGACCCTAGCAACATTTCTCACTATGGTTTTTCCCATCTTGGGTTTTCCACATATATCTGGTGTTATTTGTTGATCTCTCTTGTGTTTTTGGTTATTATATTTGTTCATGTTTCAATTTGCACATCTGAGTTTAAGGTTGAATTTGCAAAAGTTTTTAAGGACTAAATTTTTTAATATCTATTAATTCACCCCCCTCTCAGTAGATCATTGTGTTCTAACAATTGGTTTCTAGCACTAGGTTCCCTAGGAGAAGCTTAATCAGCTCGAGTAGATCTTGGATAAGTGAACACAATGGCATGTCAGGAAGGTTCAAGCAAGCCACCTAGATTTGATGAAACAAACTATGCTAAGTGGAGCTCTTTGATGAAAGGATACTTAGGTTCTCTTAGACTTGATGTTTGGATGTCAGTTAATAACAAATATGTTCCTCCTACTACTCCTATTGATGTTGTAGGAAAGAAGGACTATGAGAATAATGAGAAAGCTTGGTTCGCCATTATGAACAACTTGTTTGATTTTGTGCATAGTAAGGTTATGCAATGTGAAAATTCTTATGATGTTTGGGAAAAACTGAATAAGATCTGTGAAGGAGACTCCAAGGTGAAGCTGGCAAAGCTACAAATACTAAGAGCTAAATTCAAAAGCTTGTAGATGACTGAAGAATTTTTATTTTTCAGATTATCTTCTGAGAGTTGATGATATAGTGAATGCTATTAGAGGATATGGTGTGAAAATGAAAGAGGATGTTGTTGTGCTGAAGATTCTGAGGTCCATGGCTACTAAACATGATTATGAAATTTCTGCCATTGAAGAAGGAAGAGCAATTGATAAACTCACTCTAGTTGAGTTACAAGGTATATTTATTGCTTATGAGATGAGAATTCTAGGTGCCGAGTCTTCTAGAAGAGAAGTTTCATTTAATATTGCTGAGAAAGGAAAGGATGGAGTGGAGAAGAAAGAAAAAGCTGCAGTCATAGTTTTAGACATTGAAGAAACTGATGAAGAAGAATCAAACTTCATAAGGAGACTAAGGAGAGGATCTAGTAAATATAAAGGTAAGCTTGCCTTCAAATGCTTCAATTGTGGTAGAGTAGGCCATTTTGCTTCTAAATGTCCATATGATAAAGTGGATAACTCTAAACAAGAAGGAGATAATAAAAAGAAGAAAGAGTTTTACCCTAAAAGGAAGAATTTTGGAAAGAAGAAGAGGAGTCTATGCATTCAAGAAGAAAGTGATGCTTCTAATGCAGTGATAGTTCATATGAGAATCAAGATCGTATCATTGTAAAGAGAGAAGATAAAAGAGAACTTCTATTTATGGCTAAAGAAACTAAGGATTAGAAAGATGCAAAAATTGAGGATTCACATGAAGAAGAAGAGGAGGCAGTTGTTGATCTTGAAGGAGAATTAATCAATGCTCTTGAATATTTTGATGAACTAAGAGATAAAAATGATCTTAAGAGAGGAAACAAGAAATTGAAAAAGAATGCTCAAAAGGAGACTGATAGATTAACTCAAGAACTTGAAGAATCCAATAAGGTGATAGTTGGTCTGATTAGTGCATGTAGAAGAGCTCAAAAGAGTTGAGGATGTTATGAAATCTAAACTACAATATGAGATGGATAGGTGCATGAAACTTGAAGAAGAAATAGTTCCTTTAAGAAAAGAATTGGAGAAAGCTAATGAGAAGATAAATAAAGGTCTGAAGTTAAAAGGTGGTACTAATATTCTAGATGAATCTCAAAGTACACAAAAGCTAGCTAATAAAGAAAAATCAAGCCTTAGACTTGAAAAAGGAAAAAGTTCATTTATTGATGCCTCTGCAAAGCTCTATGAAAGATTTAGAGTAGAAGAAAAATCAATCCTTAGTGGAGAAAAAGCTGATAAAGGAGAAGCCTCTAAAGATGAAGAGAATTCAATTGTAGTTGAGAAATCTGTTAAAGAGAAGGAACCAATTGAAGGCAAGAAAGTTAACTGGTTGATTCCTGATCAACAAAAGAAGCAAAATACTAAGAGAACAAGCAATGATGATTTCACAAGAGTACACTATCCAAGGAGACCTAGACAAAGAAGATATCCTCATCCAGTCTAAGGAAACACCATGACTAGGTACTCATCGTATTTTAATGGGAATTGTTATACTTGTAACAATTTTGGTCATAGGGATAGAGTGTGTAAAGTCATTCCAAGGAGAAATACAAATTTCATAAGCAAAAACCCATTTGCTCCTTTAGCTGATATGAATGTAGTTTGTTTCAATTGCAATAATTTCGGTCATATAGCTAGAAATTGTAGAGAAAAAGTTGTAAGACCGAATGCTCATTCTGAGAAGAAGAAAAACACACTTATCAGAGATGAAAAGAAAACTGAGGTCCTTGAGAAAAAGAAAGAAAAAGTTGAAAATAAACCTAAGAAGGTATGGAAGGAGAAAAGGCATAACTCTACCTATTCTATGATTTCCCAAACAACATTACATACAAAAGAACAAGATTTGTGGGTAATTGATAGTGGTAGTTCCAAGCATATGGCTGGAGATAAAAGAAAATTTATTGAGCTTAAAATGAGAAAAGGAGGATCAATGAGCTTAGGTGATAACACTATTGTTAAGATTCGTGGTAAAGGAATTTTGAGCTTAGATGGGAAGAAAAAAACTAAATATGTGCTCTATGTTGAAGGTCTAAAAAATAATCTTCTTAGTGTCACCCAAATGTGTGATAATGGATACAGAGTTGTATTTTATTCTGAAGGCTACACGATAAGAATGAATGGTTAAACAATTACTCAAGGGATAAGGACTGATAGTAATCTCTACAATCTATGTGAAGTGGAAGGCCAAATGTGTTTGGTTAGCCAAATAGATGAGAGCTAGCTATGGCATAGAAGACTGGAACATGCGAATTTTGACAATCTGGTGAAGATAAGCTCAAAAGGATTAGTTAGAAATATGCCTCAGATTGTAAAGCTTGATAATATCATCTGACAAGGATGTCAACAAGGAAAGCAAACAAAGTTTAAGTTTCCTACAAAGGATTAGTCAACTACAAAACTCTTGGAGATAATTCACACTAATCTATGTGGTCTAATGAGGACAAGTGCATTTGAAGGAGAAAGATATTTCATGCTAATGATTGATGATTATACTAGAATGGCATGAGTCACGTCTTTGAAGGAGAAGGCTGAAGCATTTTAAAAGTTTAAAATCTATAAGAAGTTGGTAGAAAATGAGACTGGGAGAAGAATCAAATGTCTCAGGTTAGACAGAGGTGGAGAATTTATGTCAAGTGAATTCATGGATTATTGTGAAGATTATGGAATCAAATGCCAGTATTCAACCCCAAGAAAACCACAAAAAAATGGCATGGTAGAGAGAAGAAACATGATTGTGAAGGAGATGGCTAGAGCCATGTTGAATGAGGAAAACTTGATAGATACATTTTGGAAAGTAGTACAAACTGTTGTATATATTCAAAACAAATCTCTTATTAGATTTAGCAGTGGTAGAATGCCATATCAGTTGTGGTTCAATAGGCCTGCATCAATCAAGCATTTCAAAGTATTTGGAAATAAATGCTATATCAAAAGAGAAGCTAAAGATTTGGGAAGTTTTGAGTCAAGATGTGATGAAGGGATTTTTTGGGGTATTCCAATTGGAGCAAAGCATATAAATGTTACAACAAGAGATTGCATAAAGTTATAGAGAGTGTGTCAGGGTTCTTGAAAGTTAAGCCAAGTCTAGTAGAAACAATAGTGAAAGAGAACCAGATGATGAGGATATAGGTGCAATAGTAGAAGAAGAAGAATAGGAAGAAGAGAATGAGCAAGAGGTTGAACGTGCTCCTACAAAATATGTGCAAAAAGATCATCCTATAGATCAAATAATTGGTGACAAGAATGAAGGTGTGTAGACTAGAAAAATACTTGCAAAGAACAAGGAACAAGTGAAATTTTCCCTCTTATCTCAGATTGAACCAAAATGCTTTGATGAAGCTAGTAACGATGAAAGTTGGATGAAAGCAATGGAAGAGGAACTTAATTAGATTGAAAAGAACAAAACTGGGGAATTGGTTCCTATACCACCAAGCAAAAATGTAATTGGCACCAAATGGGTGTTTATAAATAAGATGAATGAAGATGGAGCTATGGTTAGAAACAAATCAAGGTTAGTCTGCAAAGGATATGCTCAAGTAGAAGGTATTGATTTTAAAGAAACATTTGCTCCAGTTGCATGATTAGAAGCTATTAGGATGTTTCTTGCATTTTTGTGTATAAAGTTTTTAAAGTATATCAAATGGATGTCAAATCTGCATTTCTAAATGGAAACCTTGAAGAGGAAGTATATATTGAGTAGCCAGAAGGTTTTCAGCTGTCAGATAATGATGATTATGTCTGCAAATTTAGAAAAGAATTTTATGGTTTGAAGCAGGCACCAAGGGCTTGGTGTTCAAGACTGGATCAATATCTACAACAACAAGTATTCAAGAAAGGTTGTACTGATAGAAATTTGTATCTCAAATTTGAAGGTGAGTATATGATCATTGTTGTAGTATATGTAGACGATATTATATTTGGTGGAAGCAGTGATAAAATATGCAAAATATTTTCCACAAACATGCAAGATGAGTTTGAAATGTCCATGCTAGGAGAACTTAGATTTTTTCTTGGCTTGCAAATTACACAAACTGATAAAGGCATATTTATATCACAAACCAAGTATGCAAAATAAATGCTTAAATTTTTTGGCATGGAGGATTGTAGACTAGTCAATACTCCCATGATTAATGGCTGAAAATTGAGCAAATATGATGAGTCACCTGATGCAAACTAGACTACATGTAGATCTATGATTGGAAGTCTACTATATTTAACTGCATCTAGGCTTGATATAATGCAAGCGGTTTGTATGGTAGCTAGATTTCAGGCAACACCAAAAGAATCAAATGTAAATGAAGTAAAGAGAATCTTTAGATACATCAAAATTACTATTGACTATGGTTTATGTATCCCAAATGCAAATATTTCACTTTAATAGCATACACAGATGTAGATTGGGTAGGAAGTGTGAATGACAGAAAGAGTACTACCTTCTTTTTGGGCAACGGATTAGTTTCCTGGATGAGTAAAAAGCAAGAGTCTATCACTCTTTCTACAACAAAAGAAGAATATGTTGCAGTAACTGCATGTTGTACTGAAGTCTTATGGATGAAGCAGACATTAAAGGACATCAAGGTAGAGTACAATGAGCCTATCTCGATTCTTTGTGAAAATTCAAGTGCCATTAATATCTCAAAGAATCCAGTGATGCACTGCAGAACAAAGCACATATCAATCAAGTATCACTTCATCAGAGAAAAGGTTGCAGATAAGGAAGTTAGCATGGAGTATGTTCCTACCAAGGAACAAGTGGCTAATATATTTACAAAGCGTCTTCCTACAAAACAATTTGAATATTTGAGGCAGACGTTGGGAGTAGTTTCTCTCACCACATATCACTAAAGATTAGTGATAAGGCATATATCTAGGGGGAGCTTCATTAATCAATTATTTAACCCTAGTTAAGCATAGTGTGATCAAGTCATGTAAAATCTTGTTTTACAATTTCTAACGACTTAATGGTTGTAGAGTTTGTAAAAATTGGAGCATTTCCTTAGGGGGAGTGTACCCTTTTCCATTAATGTCAAAGGGGGAGAAATGTGATGAAAAATAGAAGCTTGCTAAGAAGAGAAAAGGTGTATGTCATAGGGGGAGTTGATGTGTTATAGTGTGAATAATCAAATTGGTTTAGAGCTTTAGTGGTACTTGGTTGAGTAGTTAGAGTTTTTCCATCAATACCAAAGTGATAAATTGTTGGCATATAGTTGTCATTGATGTAAAAAGGGAAAATATGGTAAAGGAGATTGTTGGCATGATGGAAAAGGATGAGTGTGAGAGTAGTGGACCTGATGGCATATTCGAATTGGTTTTCTCAAGAGCTTTCTAGAAAGGTATTGTGCAGGTTGAGAAAGTGAAGGATGCACCCATAAATATTTTATTTATGCTCTCGAGTGTTAGGGTTTATTAGTTAAACCCTGAGGATACTTGTTGTCATGGAGTTCAAAATAGATTTCTATTTTGATGTTGACCTAGTATCAGTGGTTATTGGTTGCATTAGTTGTAACATATGTCGTTGAAGTCATGAGGGTGACCAACCACTCTGCCTAGCACTCAAGGTTACACATATCCAGTGGGTTGGGGTGACAGTTCAATTTCGACAAGACTTTCCCATGAGTCTCTCCGATAGCCCAATGATCATATCATTGGTGGGATACTAGTGAATTGACGAGAGTCAAGTTGGAGTCTCTTTGATAGCCCGATATCTATATGTCAGCATGTCGTGGGTTTTCATAACTTAGTAACCTCCGTCAAGATATTCTAAAGTTCATCTGTTTATTGACTTAGCGATGGAGTGATAAGGAGTGTGGAAATGTTATTGGTGAGACTGGATGACATCTGTGAGACCTTTGGCTATGTCTCCCTGATCTGGTGATGTGAAGGTAGCACTCCAAGTGGGACCCAACTGAGGTATGAGATGATAGTGATGATGAAGATAAACATGTGGCATGTTGAGACTGGGTAAACGATAATCCACATCCTTGTTGTGGATTGTAGAGCAATGACATGGTGATGAGGTGGACATGTGAAGTCATCAAATGTTTTCATCAGAGTGACATTCCATCATCGGTAGGACTCTTAAGGAAATCCTTCCGATGCAGCAATGACCTTCCCATTGGTGTGATAGAGTGGTGTCGGCAGGACATTGAAGGATGTCTCCTTGACAACCTGATGACCTACCCATCGGTGAGACAATATGGTATCACCAGGACTATGGAGCTAGTCCCAACAATAGGGCGATAGGAGAATGTGTGTCGACTGTGGGATCCAGTGAGGTGGACGTGGAAGGAGACCCGTTAAGATGAGAATGACGTGCAGTCATGAAGCAAATGACACGTGACAAGAAGCGATAGTGGATGGTGACATGTGGTCATACGATGGCATGGGGACCACTTGTCTCCAGTAGTGAATGGTATCAGTGGGACAACCTTATATTGGTGGGAGTCTGAATGATGTTCCTCCGACGGAGCGATAAGGCTAGAAGCCAGTGGGACCCGATTGTGACGAAGGTTGATAGGTGGCTAAGAATGATTGCTCAATGTGAAAATTTGCATCATTGTTATGAATTAGGTGGTGATGACATGGAAGACAGATGACATGTGGGACCAAGTACTCAAAGGCAGTTCATATCAGAATGACATTGGTGTATTGGCAAGACCTTGAAGCATGTCTCTCTGAAAGAGCGATATGGTAGATCAATAGAGGAGATTTGAATGACCGCTTATCAGAAAGTACTGATTTCAAGTTGCGACAATGAATGGAAAGTGTAGGATCAAGGCACAAAAGGAGAAGATCGACAGATATAATTCAAATGTAGAGATCTGAAATGACTATGACAAGTTTGAATGAGGGTTTGGACTACAAACTGACACATGAGAAATAATTAATTTGTCTAACTACCTCAGTGACCAAGAAAATGAAGATTTGATCTTGAAGGTAGTAAAACAAATTGCAGAAGTGATTGAGATCAAAATCAGATCAAAGGATCAAAAGAGAGAATTAAATGCATAATCAGATTTTAGAGTCTAATAGAGAGAACAAAGGAAAATTCTCTGTATTAGAAATAAATGTTGTATGGATTGATGCAAGGTATGGCGATATCCAGTAAATCCTATCAGATGTCTTAATGATGAGCTAGATAGTGGTGTGTGGCTTGATGTAGAGGAAAATTGCTGGACAAAGTAGCAAGTGAAAAACCCTAATAGAGATTTCATTATGTAAGAGAAAAAATGAAAGAAAAAGGTAGAATGGTAGTTAGTGAGAGAAAAAGTTTTAAGACAAGGTGTTTGCAAGTTGAAAAAAATAACAGTAACAAAAAGTAAAAAATATGAAAAATACATGAAGCTAGTTACAGTGGAGTAAGAGAGAACAGAGAGAGAGCTTATGTACTAAATTGATGCATTGTAGGTTGTGCAAAACCATTTTATGCATAGTTGATTGCAGAACTTTGTAAGAGGTTGTAGCCTCCATTTGCACTAAGTTTTAGCTCATATCAGGGTGTTGTAGCATCCTTGAAGTTGTTGCTTCTAAAATAGGGAGTTGAAGCTTCCTTGGGGTTGTAGCCCTTAGAACTTGTAACTAAAATTTGATGCTTGTGAGGTTGGATTAGGACAATAGATCCTAGTAGCATTTCTCACCATGGTTTTTACCACCTTGGGTTTTCCACGTATATCTAGTGTTATTTTTTGATCTCTCTTGTGCTTCTGGTGATTATATCTATTCATGTTTCAATATGCACATCTGAGTTTAAGGTTTAATCTGCAAATTTTTTTAAGGACTATTTTTTTTAATATATACTGATTCACCCCCCTCTTAGTAGATCATTGTGTTCTAACAACATCTACTTGCTCGATTTGGGATGGTAAAAATAGAGGATTAAGCTCCAATTTATAGAATTTTTGAGAGAAAATTATATGGTGGAGATTTAATCTTGGATCATGAGTTGGATCCATGAATGATGGGTGCAATGACAACATGTGGAAATCAATTTACAAATTGGACACAGGCTACTAGAAATTCAACTCATTTGATTGGAAAGTTAACTGAATTTATTATTTAGTTAACTGTTTTGATTGGATAGCTAATCCTCGAGGTATAGTTTAGGATTTAAATAAATTTGATTATGGATAATTTAGATTTAAATTTGAATAATTAAACATTTAGCAGGAAATAATTCAATTTAAATTAATAAAACAATAACTATTGTTTAATAAATTTGATTATGATAAAGTAATGGACTTAGGTTAATGTTATTTATTTTAATGGATTAAGAGGTGATAAGTGCGTTAAATGTAAACATGAGATGATATTATAAAAAATCGTGTTTGCATGATTTAAGTGTCTAGAAAAATAATTGATCTTAAAAAAGATGTATTTCCAATTGTTAATGTGAACTATAATATGTTAACACTAATGATGAAGCTAATTTCGATTGAGTGATCATTTCTTATTTGAAAACCAATGGATACTTGCTACACAAGTGCATGCTAATTGAATGCTCCCATCGTTAATGCACCCTACTTTTGAAAGTAAAATTGAACTTTAAGAATTCAAAGGAAAAAATAACATGAACTTTTGCATTCACTCAAATAATTCCTTGCAATTTCTTCACGACCAATGAATGCTTTTGAGAGTAGGAGTTAAAAAGCATGCATGTGTGCCTAGAACATTCAATTGTCCTAATACTCTATTTGAAAGTGAGATTTAGGTAATTCTCACTCTTTTGAGAATGTAAATTTTATTACACTTCCATATTAGTGAGCTAAAACCTTGAATACACTTGGGGTTATTATAATTGGTTGGGTAGAATTCATTATTCCTTTGATTTCAGCCAGGTTTTGAAATTAAGGGTGTTGTTTAAATTTCTCAATTTGTGAACCTAAATCCTTCGAGGTATGAATTGTCATTGGGGATTGGTAGGGTTTGTCTTATGAAAAATGAGTTGGAAATAATCCTTGGAAATCCCTAATGAGCATATTTAGATAGAAAATTCCCTAAACTCTATAATAATAAAAACCCTATTTTCCTTAGGAAATAACATTGAAAAGGTAATTGCTAATTAAATGAGAGGGGTTAAGGGTCTCCATTATTTCAACCAAGAAGGAAGAGAGTTGTGGAGAAATAAAAAGAGGAAAGCTCATGAAAATTATTCCAACAATTTTGGGAAAATAAGAGATCCATCATTGTTAATGATTGGTAGGGATTTATCTATCCACAAGCCTTTTAGAAGTAGAGAAAAACCCTCAGTCAACAACATTTATGAATATAAACTTAGCAAAATTATGATTTTAAATTACTTTGAGAACTTAGATATTCTCTTGGACAATCAAAAGGTTTTGTAGAGTTAGAAATTGTTTACCTTGCAATTTCTACTCTATATTTGCATACTCATTTTAGTGTCCATGCCTTTATCATGTTTTAGGACTCATTTAGCCAATTCCTCAACCTAAAAAATATAGTTAATATGCCATTTAGATTTAACCTTTTCCAATATCTAGCAACCATGGTAGTAACTTGGTCACAATTGTTATTATGGTAGTATCTTCATATGCTATTTTTTTAAAAAAATGGACAAAAAATTCTTTCTGGTAATACTTTCACATTTTTCAAATGACTTCAAGCACGTAAAAATTTCATAAATATGCTATTCGAATCTCATTGTACAATATATCTCATATATCTCTCTCTCTTATATTTTTCATTAGATATTCCATAGAAATTTTTGTAATTCCCTCTCTCGTATTTAAATTTTGATTTTTGGCTATTCCCTTCCTATGAGCATTTTAAAACTTTCTTCCATTACTCATTAACTCTCTACAACTGTTTTTCCATTGCCACTGCTATCTTGTAATTTATCCATTATTCAAAACTGATCATAATTATATGCTCTTCTTGGGCACCTTGGTAATCTCCGATTACCAAAATTCCTTTCCATATGCTAGAGCAACTACACTAACATGAATTAGTTAACACCTTTAGAAAATGTAATAGAACTCCCCATTTTATTAAAATATCATAGAGTAGCAACATGCTATTAAATTATCATTTGTCATGGCTTCCCTTAATAGTTAACGTAAAAATTCCACTTCACCCTATAGGAGTGTGGGGCAAGTTATCTAAAAGTAATGCCAATTTTTAGGTTTAGCATGTTAGTTATTTTGGTCATTTGGATTGCCTTGTTTGATCAATGATTAATATCACCCTTTCTTTTTGAAACTCTATAAATAAAATGTTGTTCTCAATCTTTTAACTCTTAATGAAACTAAATGATTTTTTAGTTTTGTTCTTCATAAGTCATCTCAAAAAGCACCCTTAATTTGATTTTGCGTTCATATGTTTATGTTTTTCTACTTGTGCTCCCTAGATGGAAGTGAACAATCTATACATGTCTGAATGTTGTCATCCATGAATATTGGTTGAGGGAGTTCTATTTATAGGTAGGTTTGGATAAACTAAGGTAGCCCCACCATAATCATTTAATATTCATGGATGAGGATTAGTTGAATGTGTTAGAGAAAGCTAACTAATTACAAATCTTTGGCACATCACCTCATTTTTATTATTTTTCCACTCCCTTATTTCTCCTTCCAACCTGATGCCAACTCCTATCTTTTCTCTTTGAAAAGATTACTTTGAATTTTTGATTAGATAGGAAGTTAGCATTCTTTGAAGGCTGCTTGTATATTTGAAGCTCTACATGTGAGTACTCAATATTGCTTCCCCACAAATTTGGAATTTTTGGCCTTTTCACCTAGGGGTATTGAGTTGGAGCAGCCAACACATGTAGTGCCCCTCATTTTGTTCACTATTAGACTAAAAATTGTTTTGTTTTGGATTGAGACATTATGGGACTTTGTTTGATGTTGGACTTACTACTACAATGATAGTTTGATGATACTTTTATTACTGGTGTTTTATGCCTATGTTATGACTAGTATATGGACTTAGTTGATTATGTGGATTAATATTGTTATGTGCATCATGCAATTATCTGATGATTGTTTTTATCTTGTTGTTAAGCAACTGATTATTGTGCGTTGATGCGGTTGCATGTTTGATGTGTTTTGGTGAAGGGGAACAATGTCACATCACTCATTGGTGAGTGCCCTACAACGCTGTGATTTTCCTTTTACGATGTGCCTAACTGTATGAATATGTATATGCTCAACTATTTTGTGTGTTGCAGGTTGTAGGCACCATGCATCAACTCCACCTAAATTGATAGGTCTGAGTGTGTCTTAAACCCAATGGAATTGTTGAATGGAGGTAACACTTGGTCCTCTATTTCAGCCATCATCCTTGAAAAGGATGAGTATATGATTTTTATACCCTGTTAGTGTTGTCTGTATGATTGTTTTGGTCGATTAGTGTTGTTGTGGTCTTGCTTGTCGAATTTTCTTTGTGGTTAGGTATTGTTTGGTGTTTAGTCCATTTGATTTAAATTCGTTTGATAAGTGTTTCTGATTTATTGTCGCATTAAAATAAAGTTATTAAAGTTAAAAAGTATTTTGATAAGTAAAAATAAATGCTTTTATATAATTATAGGTTATGATGAAATAAAATTACAATGTAAAGTTGAAGTTAATAAATATAAAATATTAAATGTGACTATTAAGTTTAAATAAATTAGAATATATTTAGTTGAATAAATATAAAAATAAAGAGATAAATAGTTGTAGTGGATAATAAATATAAAATAAAATGATAAATAAAGGATTGGCATGCAACAACGTGCACTCAAGAACAATTAATAATTGGTTATTTTTGCTAAAGTAAAGGGGGATTTTGAAGGAAAATCTAGAAACTATCTTGTTTGGCTTCCCGTGAATATTTTCTTGTTTTGGGGGTTTTTTCATTCGGTTGGCTGTAGGAAGCAAATTTCTTGTGAAAATTGCAAATATTGTTGATTTGGTGGGGAAGATTGGAGTTGCAAGTTGAGAATTCAGAGCTCGACATCAATCTTCAACTTAACCAATCGACTGAATCCAAGTTCCATTGCTTTCTGAATATTATCTCTATTTTGAAACAAATTCTTGAATGTTTTTGTTGATGGAAACAAAATATTTCTTTGTTAATTTGATTTCAAATTGAGATAATTAATAAATGTTATTTCTAAAAATTTCTATAGTTTCCTCAAAAAATCGTTTTGTGTATTTCTGCAACCATGGTATTCCATGAGATATCGTTTATTTTACACCTGTCGTTGCATTTCTTGGGAGATCTTTAGCCATTCACCAAATGCATTTAGTGCATAGCCACTAGCGGTGTGTCCCTTGTTTGTTTATTTTTCCCAAATCGTATGCATTAGCTTGAAAGTTTCTTTAAGTCTTTTTTTCCCGCATCCTGTATTCATTGCGCTCTATGGCCAGATCTTCACTTTTCCTCTCTACAACCTTAGCATGCATTTGTGGTTGTTCCATGTAGCTTTGATTATTGATGAGGGCGGACTCACTTTTATGGTTTGAGTTTTAATTCAATAGTCATATTTTAATATTGGAATTCGCTATGTTGTGTTTAATGAATCCACACTAAACTGTGAGATGTCTTGGCTTATAACTGTATTCAATGATTAAGTAATATTATTACCGATTTTTGATTTTAGGTGAGAATATATCATATGCTTGACTTGAAATAGCATTAATCATATAATTGATATGTGAATCCCATCTATGCTTCACATATAATATGCTTTGTTTTTTGTTTTCCTTAGTTTATGATGCTAAGCCTACGAATCAAATTTAATATGTGAATATAGATTTCGCTGAAGTTTCACCCTTATCCCTATGTTTATTTTCCTTATTGTAGGCTTCAATCTTCATTTCAATTTTCATATTAATGGCTGTGATGCATTACGCTTGACATTTGATGTTGCTTAACCTTTCATTTGGATGGGAATTTATTATATATGTTTAGCTTCCATGCATTTTTTTTATGCATAGAATTCGAGGTGTTTGCCATAAAATAGGAATTCAATGGAGGTTACTATGTTTAGAATTCGATTCTGTACATTGCATCTGTTAAAAGTGTGGTATTTAATGAGTGTGCTATGTGCTTGAGATTCACTTCATAGGCATTTGATTTTCATGCAACTGATTTATATGTTTTATACATGAAAATCAATAAACATGCTATTTATTGGCATTCGATTTTATGTGTTTTGATATTTATAAAAGGTGTCATGGCATTCAATTATGTCGATATATATATATGTTTGTGTGTGTGTGTGTGTGTTTATATGTTTATATATTGTTTTATTATAATATGAAATATATTGTATTTCAAATAGAATTATGATTATAATATGTACATATATATATATATATATATATATATATATATATATGTATATGTATATATGTATGTGTACCATAGTTATAGAAAATAATAAGCAAAAAAATTGATTTACTCTTATTAAGATAAATGGGGGTTTTGATTTCTTTATAATTATTTTATAGTTGTATTATAAATTTACCATGTCATCAGTTTTTGAGAGCAATTGTTATTGTGGAAATGATGTGGGACCAACCATGTTCAAGACCCCAGGTCATGGAGGGCCAAGAGCAGAAGGCTGCCCTAACTTACCTCAACTTAATGGGGTGTTAGAAAATACGGGACAAGAATGATGAGGACTATAAAGTCCCTCAATCACTTTGGAGACCCGAAATTCAGGATGGGGCTAGGTGAGCTAGTTTTCAGGTTCAACACTACGCCTCAGAAAGCTCTCTTCCCAAGGATGAAAGCGTGGTCCTGGGATGATAGCGTAGCGCGTTGGTGTCTCTCAAGTGGTTAGTGTCCATACAACTAGAGGACTAAAGAGATAAGGTCAAACTTAAGAAAATAGAGTAATGGCCCAACTAACTACTTCTAAAGGGCCAAAAAAATGCTATGAAGTAAACAAAATATGCTATAATATGATAAAGTAAAAACACAAGAGTTAGGGTGGCAAGAATAATCTCACAAAGGAATTCATTCGCTAGCTAGCTCCTAGAAGCACGTCCACCTACACACAAAGGAGAGGAAAATTGTTGGGTGGCTGTATAGGGGCCTACCTCAGTTAGACCCCCGTTTAGGTGTTTCCACCTCCACAGACAACCAAGAAAGCGAGTATGATAAAGAAAGAAAGTAAAGTAGAGAACAGTAAAACACTACAAAACAATAAATTGGCTTACTCAACCAAGTAATAAAGGAGAGGAGTGGGAAGCTTACCACCTCCACCAAGAGCACTCAAGGCTAATGGGGGAGAAAATGAGAGTACTCGAGCCTTTGTTGCAATGGTGTCATCCCACACTTGCTCTACTGAAGTGATGGAGTGAAGTTGTTGCTACTATGGAGTGCAAAAGTGCTGCTAAAAGTGCTTGGGAATGCAAGTGAGTACAAGAGAGTGTGAAGAAGTTGAGTTGAAAGTTAGAAGATCTGAAATGCATGTAGAAGGAGAGAATTTGAAGGAAAGATGAAGAAAATGGCCATATTCGGGTAGGTCGACCAAAGGGGGTGTTACAAGTCGAATGCTAATGAGAAGTGTAACACCTGTGCAAGATCTAGCTGTAGGAATTTGCTAGGGATGTAAGTGCGCCATACAGACACCTGCGCGCTGCGTAGGTGTCTTCGACATAAATTCGTCCACCGACACTTGAAACAAGCACCAAGTGGGATGAAGGCAACGAGCTTATGTGGAATTAAGCCTTTGAATTTGGTTTTCTAAAGTGAAGAAGGGTAAAAGGGGAATTTGCATAAGGGGTGCAAATTCACTCCTATACATTTTCCCCCACTTTAGCGAGCATGAATACTGATGAGTGCTTTGGTAAAGTAGGTTGAAGAAGAGTAGGGTTAGAAATGTATACCTAAACCATTGAGGAAGCACACCAAAATTTGTCAAACCTAAAGGTGTAGGGAAAGCGAAGGACTTCATAGCTTCTCAGAACTATGAAGCTGAAGAAAGAAAGCATCTTACAAGCCTGCAGACCTGCAAGGAGGCAACCCCCAAGATCTCTCACATGAAGGAAGCCCCATGAAGTAAGTGCCTTACAGGCCCACAGAACTGCAAGGAAGGTGTCCCCCAAGAACTCTCACATGGAGGATACCCAGGAAGTGTCCCTTGAGATCTCTCACATGGAGGAAGCCTGGAAAGCACCCTATAGACCTGTAGATCTACAAGGAAGGTGTACTTAAAGATCTCTTGCATGAAAGAAACCCAAGAAAGTTCCCTACAGACCCGCAGACCTATAGGGAAGGTATTCTCCAAGATCTCTCGCATGAAGGATACCCAAGAAAAGTGCCCTACAAAATCACAGACCTACAGGGGAGCCACCCCCATGATCTCTCGCATGGAGGAAGCTCAAAGGAAGTGCCCTATAGGTTCTTAGACCTGCAAGGAAGGTAACCCCCAAGATCTCTTGCATGGAGGAAACCCAACAAAGTGCCCTACAGACCCGTAGACCTGTAGAGGAGCCACCCCCAAGATCTCTTGCATGGAGGAAACCTAGGAAAGTAGACTCCGTAGAGTTAAAAAGCAACCATGTAGGCGAGTGAGTGGACAGTCGTGTAGACCGTCAACAATTTGGAAGTCTTTCAAAGGGGTCGTGAAGAAGAGGTCCACTCAAGGGATGCACAATTCAAAAGCAATTTTTTTCTTTCTTAGATTGATCCATCATCAAGGGATCCTTTTGAAAGACGTTCACTTCATCAAGGAATTCAAAAGGAAGAATATTCCCCCACATGAGGGGAAAGTCAAAGCTGTTCCCACTTTGGAGGAATGTTTTCAAGTTCTTTCTTTACGAACCCATGATGAAGGAAGAATGTTTCGTTAGGGTTCCAAGTTGAGAATGCGATTTTGAAGAAAGGTTTGCAAAGATTTTTGAGAAAGGATTCGTTGGCAATGAATGCATTTTTTGAAAATTAAAATGTTGAAGAAGCAACATTGTCACACATGAGAGGGACAACTCAAGCAAAGAAGAGAGAAAGATAAAGAGAAAGCAAAAGAGAAAAACAAAAATAAAGGGCACAGGGGTCGCCTGATATTTCGGGGTCAAAACTGCTCATATATATATATATATATATATATATATATATATATATATATATATATATATATATATGTATAGTAATAGTATATAAATGAACTATCATCAACCACCTACTATATCAAACCATGTGAAGAATGCACGAGAAGACAAAGTAAAAATAAAAAATTGGGTCAACATGGAAGGGAAGCCTAAATGCCCCCAATGCTTTGCATCGTCCCCAATTTACCAAAAATTAAGCACAAACATGGAAGAATGATGATATAAATAGAGGAAGGTTTATGACACAAAAACCATGCCTGTATCCAAGTACCAACAGGGGTGACAAGGGTCATTTAGGCACACATAGCACGATCATGGGGGAACACGTCACAACACACACACATACATCTAATCTAAAGATCAAGAAGAGGGCCTTCCCTAACACTGATCGACCAATAGGTCATCTGCTTCCCACTCTAGATCATCGTAGGGGGAAGGAGGATGATCTTGCAGTGGTGTAATGTTAAGGGGAGGAGCATCTAGCCCTCCCGCAACAAGGGCTAAGGAAGAGGGCCCCACAAGGTCCTCTCTATCAAGTTCTTGTGGAGCTAGGGTCAACGATTTCATGAAGATCGCTTACAAGGTCAAAAATTCATCCATAGAGTTAAACATGCACCCTACAAGAGCGCCATGTTTAACTTCAATGGATGGATCAGGGTACGCCTGAGATTCACCACTAGGCTCATTGAACAACTCGAGAGCAATGACAAACTTAGGGGAAGCTGGGATTGGTTCCGTCACTAGGATAGAACAAGTAAGTACGGGGCCACCTTTTGGAGAACGTGGGCTCTTCTTGCATCCTCCATTGCTAGAAGGACCACACTCCACCTTTTGTTTCGTCAGAGAAGACAAACTCCCCACAGATGAGGCTAGAGGTGTAGAGGAAGAGGAGGAAAGAACCGCAGTAGATACGACCAAGGTGTTGGTCATATCCACGAGTTTCAAGAAAGGAAGGATATCTGGAATGTATATTAGCAAAGGTGGCTCAATTGAAGGAGCGATGAAAACATGTACCCTCTTGGGGTCAGGCACATTTTTACCCATAGCGGAAGCCAGAGGAAATGCCAAACTAGACTAAAGGGAAGCAAAGGGAAGGGGAGAGGAAGACACTGTAGGAGGCCCTGAAGTGGGGCAGTCATCTCTCCTTCCTTCCTCTGCAAGGTGGCCTACTTAGCCAGAAGGGCCTTTTGCTAGTTCTTACACTCGTGCACAAGGCGGTTCCTAAGACTCTTTGAGCTAGAGGTCGGAGGCTATGAAGGAACAAAGGGATCCTGCTCAACCATGGGAACATCCACTACAACCATTTTGGTAGAGGAACAAATTCCTGAATAGGAGCAAGAGGAACAGGTTGAGGAGCAACAAGAAGAGTCAGCTCAAGAGCCTCGACAGTGAGCCTCTTTCCATTCACTTCTTTAAGAGCAGCAACAGTAGGAGGTTGTGGAGGTTGAGACAAAGAGGACTCTCCACGGGAAACCTTCTTCCTGTTATACCGAATGGGTCTAGGATCCATGGGTAGAATAGGAAGTTCAAATGCAGGATGCTTAGGCTTTCACAAAGCGGGCACCATAGGGTTCTCCCACAAGTGTGAAGCAGAATCTGATGGCACCACAGTAGAGCGAGAAGAAGCACCAGAATGACCAACAAAAGAGGAAGAAGGAGGATCTCGGGACCACCTATCTTCTTCCCTCCTACATGCCTTAGTGGCATTACTGTTAGCTTTTAGGCAAGCCCTATGTGAAACAACATAAGGCGACAGAGGGTATCTCACTTTCAGCCTCAGACACCCTTTCTTATAATTCTAATACATTCGGTGCAGGAGGTCTGTCGTAGGCATAAGAGGACCAATGGGCGTAGGTCAAGAGTAGTCCAAGGAGTAGCTACCATGAGCAACTGACGGTTTATAACTGACATCATGAATTACATGCACGAAACCCTCATGGATAAATTTTAAACATTTAGAGATGACCAAGGGTACCACGTTCATAGCCACTAACCAAGGGATACCCAACTTCATTCTAAAGAGTTTAGACCTAGGGATAATTCCAAATAGGAGCTTCACATATTTAGGTCCAACCAAGACCGACATGACAATATTACCCAAAGGGGGCACGAAAAGTCCATCATGTGTGCAAATGGTGTTTATAGGTGCATTGTACCCATCTTTATGTAAGAAGTTAATCAACATGATCTCCTCAGTTATTACGTTTACTTGTGATGTTGGATAAACAAGAACACCCACTACGATGTTTCCATTGATCTGTGCAGGGATATAGAGAGGAGATGGTTCCCTATTAAAACCAATCGATAGGTCCTCTTAAGTGAAGGTTATACCAGTACCATTATCCACAGGCTGCGCATAGGGGATAGGTTGATGTAGGAAGGAAGCCATTACACACACTGGACGATACTTTCATGGAGTCCTAAAGGTTAAAGGATAAGATGGTGACCCAATTAAGTTTTTGTTACATAATACTTTTGGAACCTTCTAGCTACGCCAACTAGGTGTCGCAGGTTGGGTTGTAGGGCGACAGCCTCACAACACTCACACCTACAACAATCCTAGAATACAAGGAAAGGAATTTTAGTACTGTAAAACATAACCAAAATGGTTCACGTCGAGTTCACCAAAAATTTAAGAGAGGGGGACCAACCACGTTCAAGACCCCATGTCACGAAGGGCCAAGAGCGGAAGGATGCCCTAACTTACCTCAGCTTAACGGGGCGTTAGGAAACATGGGATGAGAATGATGTGGACTATAAAGTCCCTCAATCACTCTATAGCCTTGAAATTCAAGACGGGGCTTGGTGAGCCAGGTTTTGGGTTCAACACTATGCCTCAGGAAGCTCTCTGCCCTAGGACGAAAGCGTGGTCTCGAGATGATAGTGTGGCACGCTGACGTCCATACAACTAGAGGAATAAAGAGACAAGGTTGAACTTAAGAAAATGGACTAACAACACTATGAAGTAAATAAAATATGCTCTAATATGATAAATTAAAAACATAAGAGTAAGGGTGGTGAGAATAATCTCACAAAGGAATTCGTTCACTAGCTAGCTCCCAAAAGCATGCCCACCTACACACAAAGGAGAGGAAAATTGTTGGGTGGTTTTATAGGCACCTGCCTCAGTCAAACCCCTATTTAGGTGTTTCCACCTCCACGGACAACCAAGAAAGCGAGTATGATAAAGAAAGAAAGTAAAGTAGAGAAAATTAAAACACTACAAAACAATAATTGTGCTTACTCAACCAAGTAATAAAGGAGAGGAGTGGGAAGATTACCACCTCCACCAAGAGTACTCAAGGCTAATGGGGGAGAAAATGAGAGTACTCGAACCTCTGCTACAATGGTGTTGTCCCACACTTGCTCTAATGAAGTGATGGAGTGAAGTTGTTGTTGGAGTTAAACTAACACTGAGAGGGGGGGGGGGTGAATCAGTGTCTTAACAGATTTGACCAATTTTTCAAAAACTTCAAAACATATCACAGATTTGTTCTCAATATTATTTTGATTAATGCATTCATGAGTTGAATGTAATCATTCATAAACAGAATTGAGAAAAGTAATAACTCAACAATGAACAGAAACAACAACATAGTAAAATAGAAAGAACACAGAAGAACAAAGAGGCACAATATTTTGCCGAGTGGAAAACCCTCCTGGGGTATAAAGACCACTCCCTAAATGCCTTCCTGGCTTAATCTTATAATCAACTGTTCACAATGCCTTATAGGCTGAATTTTTGAGCACCCACTCAAGGAGCACCAACCCCTCATTTAGAGATATCTATCTCAAGGAGTACCAACCCCTCAAATTATGTTTTGAACAATAATAATGATTCAGAGGGTTTCTCTGTTTTCAGTTAATCACATATCTCTCTGTTTTCTCATCTACAAAATACCTTAAAGATTCAATAACTGAATCCCTAAAATACCTCATAGAGAAGAAACTCACAATCTCTGCATCTTGTTATAAAGATTTTATTGCAGAGTTTTATCCATATATTTTTATACAGCCAAGGAATGATAATCTCATAATTACATCAACAGTCGAACATAAATCTAAGTTTTCTGCTTCTATATATACATCTTGATTTACCTGCCAGATAGGTAACTGTCTTCAGGAGTAACGGCAGAACAACCAACTTAGCTAAGAGCCGTTCTCAATAAAACTGAAACATGTGAGATCATTTCTCTGCATAAAACGCACAACTGCCCACCACAGAAAATCATAACATCTAATGTATGAAAGACAATACTCAGTCAGGGTATCATTTGTCATAGAGATGCAGAGAGCAATTAAAGAAAAAATGTGATAATAAGTTAATATGCGCAGTATGAAATGCATAAATAAAGATACCGGATAGATCTATAACTCCCATGGCTCCATTATCCACTGTCGAGCTTCCAGTCAGAAATGCACCAAATAAACCTTCCATAAACCTCTGTAAGAACCGTTACAGTCAGCAACAACAGAAACATAAACACTCATGATGGCTGCCAGGCTAGGGTTCGATACCCAGCCAGAAAGAATAAGCTCAAAAAGTTTTCCCTAAACCTTTTTATTTCCATCGATGGCACGTTATGTCGAAGGAAACTTTAACGTTGCCAGACATTCAATTCTCTTTCGCTGTGACACGTCAGATTCAGAGAGAAGACATATCGAATACAACATGCTACGCTGAAGGACTTCCTTAGAATATTATTCTTTCGCTGAGACATGAGGAAACTTCTTATCGAGATGCCCTTTAGTTTCATTTACTATCGCTGTAACATACAACCTTCGGGGAGACCTCTTGGAGAAAAAGATTTGACATACAGAAAAAAAACTTTATTCACTGAGTCACCGAGACAAGATATATCCTATGCCGACTGAGTTCTTTTGTGTTCCATCGGCAAGACTGGAGGTCACTCGCCGACCGAAAACCCTAGCTCTTGCCGAAGAGACTACCTTCATGTTTTTGGTCGGTGTAACAAATCAAATTCGCCAAGACCATATAACGACGCCACAACTTTCGCCGATAGACTTCCACAAGCATTAGTCAGTGAGACCAAGTGAAATCGCCAAGAACTCAGCTCGACGGCAAAACTCATGCCGATATGCCTATCCAAATGCAGGTTGGTGAGACATAACATGTTTGATGAAACATTATACCGAAGACCTCTGGCTCATGCCGATAAATATTTTTCTTTTGTCACCAAGACCACAAACAATGTCACGCCGAAAGCTGCTAGAATGTTAAATTCAATCGACATAACATCAAAAATGTCTTGCTGATAGGCAACTCAGACATTTCAAAGTGGATCGGGGAGACCCTACCATACTCATGCCGATATGTGTAAGCCCGAGTGAGAAACAACCAATACCTATGATATGCAAAAAGAACCATCTTGACAAAGAAACCATCTTCCAAACTCTGTCAGTCAAAGAGATAGCATTCATAACTTGAACCAGAATTCTCATCACCATGAAATTAAAGCATAACAAATAACTTTTTGTAATAGCCAAGAGACATCAAAGAAGTGCCATTATAAATCATAAGGATCAGAGATTTTTTCATCAAGGACAAACCATAAACACAACTGAGATCCAACAGTTGTTGCTGCTATGGAGTGCAAAAGTGCTGCTAAAAGTGCTTGGGAATGTAAGAAGTGAGTACAAGAGAGTGTGAAGAAGTTGAGTTGAAAGCTTAGAAGATCTGAAATGCATGTAGAAGGAGAGAATTTGAAGGAAAGATGAAGAAAATGACCATATTTGGGTCGGTCGGTCGAAGGGGGTGTTACAAGTCGACTACTAATGAGAAGTGTAACGCCTCTATAGGCTCTAGCTATAGGAATCTTCCAGGGACATAAGTGTGCTAAAAAGATGTCTGTGCACTACGTGGGTGTCTCTGACAGAAATTCCTCCATCGACACTCAAAATAGGTGCCATGTGGGATGAAGGTAGCGGGCTTATGTTGAATTAAACCTCTGAATTTGGTTTTCTAAAGTGAAGAAGGGAAAAAGGGGAATTTGCATAAGGGGTGCAAATTCACTCCTATACAATTATGGGATTGGTTGCTTGTAATAAATATTGTGTTGATGTTGGGTAATGGAGTGATTTTAGAGTTTTTTTTAAGTGGGAGTCATTATGCAAGTGGTTAAGTTGGCTTCCAGAGGTTTGGGAGGGAGTAATCTTGTATGTATGGTTCTTTTGATGGTTTCACTTGAATGAAGTTTGGAAATGTTCCATGTATGCAAGAAGGTTCATGCCTTGCACTGTATATTGATTCTTATGATTGTGTTAGGTGTGTAAGAGGGTCTATGCCTTGCACGATGTTTTGAGTCATATGATTATGTTTAGTGTGCAAGATGATATTTTCCTTTCTTATTTTGTAGGGTTTACTAGTTTCAAGTAGGAGGAGTGGCTCTCAATGGGGGCTAGAACCCAAAGTGGTGTCCAGGACAACTCATTGGAGATTTTCTTAAGCCAGTGATAATTTAATAATGAATTAGGGGGTATGGGTAGATTTCACATTAAACAAGATAATGGATGCCTCACCCATGCTTGTAGTGCTCATTTAGGCTAAGGATGGGTTGAGAAGGATTGGTTGGAAAGATCAAATTCCTTGTCCTCATGAAAGGAATGTTGGTTCTGCATGTGTCACCCTATGGGGCCAACGTCTAGTGAGGGACTGCCAAGACAACCATAGATGGGGACCAGTGTCTAGTGAAAGACTGTTAGGACAACCCATGACAGAACCATGTGATGACACTCCTTGCTTCCCCATGACTGTTAGGACAACCCATGACAGAACCATGTAATCTAGCATTCCCTAGTTGTATGCTTTCTTTCTATTGTGTGTATGCCTCTAGAAGCAATGTAAGTGTTATATGTGATGTTGTTATTGTTAGTAGTGTTGTGTTGGAGTCATGTATAGCCCTTGTTATGTTAGTATGTTGTCTTCTTGTTTGGTTGTTTGTTGCTATGGGACCTTGTGTTATGTCCTAGCATGGGGGGTGGACCTTAGGGTTCTACATGGTCGGGACGTTTGTGCTTTTTCCTCCATTAGGTTTCCTTTCTGCTCGTTCATGTGCGTGGAGGTGAACCTTGCATAGCGGATTCTAGTTCATGCTCTAGTTTGAGGAGACAACCTTTATGTATTCGCATTGTTAGTAGTATCTCTTATTGTAAACAAATGTATATTATTCCCAATTGATCCTAGGGAAGCATTGTTGTAAACTTGTAATATTGTAAGCAAATAGTGATGTACTCTTTTGTAATGGAAAACGTAAATGATGTATCTTGCATATGTTGGATATTTATAAATGCCCTTTAATGTTTTTTAATCGATGACATGATTATGAAAATGTATATTGTTTGTTCATGTAATGTGATGGAATAAATGAACTCTTTGTTGTTAGATAAATCATGTGTTTAATAAAATAATTCTAGTTCTTGTTTATAGATGTATTAGTAGCATAGTCATGGGACCTTAGAGGACTTAGGTTTAGACTTCATGTTATCTTATGTTATGCAATCTATTGTGTATTTTTTCTTCTTTTTTTAAAAAATGCTCATTTTTTAAAAAATTGATCCGTTATTTAGTCTTGTTAAGTGTTGTCCTCTGGGGTTCCGTGGTGGGGTGTTACAACACACACATTATAGAGTGTTTTTAAGTTTATAATCATTCCAAAATTTCTATTTACCAACACATTTAAACTTAGGCCAACACACTTCTAATTTCCATTATTACACATTGAGGTTGAAACAAATCATTCAGGTCCTTTACTTAGGTAGTGTTCTAAGTAGCCACACCATTTTTTCTTGTCCATTCTATATAATTTGACACCAATAACATTGTTTAGATATAAAAGATCCAAAATTCATAAGCACTGTGACAACCAATTAATTGAGACACTAAAATTATAAAAAAATTGAAGCTCAAGTGCACTCAAAGCTCACAACTGTGTTGTGCCCATTATCATTACAGAAGTATAGTCTCTACCAAAATCTATGGTTTCTAAGTCCTGAAATCTTTTCTCTTTTCTTTTGTACACTTCTTGTATATTGGGTCACTACCACACTGATATGTTCTATCTCACTGTAGTAGTGTCCACTACATTGTTCCATATTACTATCTAGAAGTTGTTTCAAATCATTATCATTTTTCCAATCTTCCATCACTTTTGTCAGCCTCCTTCTACTCTAACTATCAAACCATGGACACTCTTCTTTTCTTCCTCATTTCAATAATTTGGCTAGTTTTTAACATAAAATCCAATTCCAGTATTATTTAGCTAGAATACAATTTAATTTATGGAATTTTTTTCATTAAACTATACATCTAATTAGAATAAAAAATCAGTTTAAATTTATTTTGCATGTATCATGCAAATGAAAGGGTGGTTAAAAATGACAAAGACAAAGTTGTCTTGGATTTAAGCCCTCCATTAATTAGAAGGGTGTTTAGCTTGAAAACTGAAAACTTGAAAGCTATTGGATGAAAGAATGATGAGGCTCAAATAAAATGCTAGTAGGGTAATATACAAGAAAGTAGAGCTTTAAAAATGTGTCTTTTAAAGGACAAGATATCATAAATGGAAAGAAGCATGAAAAACTAGTTTGATGGAGCCTTTTAATTCATACATATTTAATGAATACTTCCAAGTCACTTAGTTTGCCTTTTGTTAATTGGTTGGTATTGATAAGGATAGGACATTGGACCAACATTAAGATTATTCATTTTAGATGTATTACATACATACAACTCATTTCTCTAGGATTATGGAGCTTATGTGCCACCATAAATTGATATGTGGCTTACACATATGAAAACTTCAAGTGTCCCAAAATATTCTAGGCACTATTCATTATTTTGTCTCATTTAATTTTTCACCCATAAGAAGTCTTGGTCATGAAATTGGAACTTCACAAATATACCATCAACCTAGTCACTAAAAAGGTGGTTGAGATTGTACATACCCACTAATTCTTTAAATAAAACTGAATAAATAACAATCTAAATAATACACTTAAAAAATTAAATTTGATTATACAATTTATGTTATTGAATATTCAAGAAAATAAAAAATAGTCAAATGGTTTATTTGTGTATATGAGATATACAAATGATGCTTTGGCTAGAGACTCAACTTATTGTGACTAAACAAGTTCTAAGTCACTCACTAAAGAACTAAAGTTCCCTATTGGAAGTGCACTAAGGTCTTTGCAAATTAGGAGAATACTTTTGTCTTGCCTTGAAATTTAATCTAAAGCCTTGGAGAGATACACAATCCATATGAATTTTTAAGTACTGAATTTATTTTAATATCAATTTTTTAGTTTTAGTTGAAATTGAAGTTGTTATTGAGTTATTAGAGTTGACATGTTTTAGTTTTGGAAATACATTGATCATACATGAAAATGTAAGTTTGGGAAACTCCATTTACCCAAACTTCTTACATATTAACATTTAATAGAATCAATGTATATAAGTATGTATTTCTAGTTTTATGTAAACTATATAGTTAGGTGCGCAACCCTTTCTAGAGCATTATTTTCTTCAAATAGTTTTCCATTGACCACTATCCACCAAGTATACCAATGATGCTAAGATCATGTTACCATTACACAAATTGTCAGTCAAATGATACATCTAATAGTCTTTTAAGTTTCCAAAAATATATTTTGATTTGAATTCCACCTTCTTATAATATGTTACATCATTATATTTACCTTAATTGTTCTTCCTACAAGATATGAACTATTTAAAACTTTTTGTGTCTTTTTGTGTCCTTTAAGCTTACGATAGGGTAGCTATAGGACTTGTGACAAGACTATAGGGTTGTTGGGTCACCTACAAGGTCTTTCTATTTTTATTAAATTATCTACAACTGTATTTTTAACCCAATGAAATTTTACTACCCATGCTTGTTTCATTATTATTTGTATATTTTAAATGGCTAAGTTGAATCCTTTGGTAAATTATGCTTTGGTATATTCAAGTACTATTTTGATAATAGTGAATCTCTTAAACCATTCAAAATTTAAGACATGAGTTTGAAATCCTTTCTAACAAATCATGCTTACATAGCCATTATATAAAACAAAATGTGTTAATATACGAGACAAACCATTTCTAGCATAATCCTTAAAGAAGGAGATTCAACACATAATTTGAGAGTAAGTTTATTTTATATTTACTCAATATTCTACCAAGAATAATCTATGAAGCTCTTTGCCACATGCATCAACCATATACTTGTATTACTACTTTGAGATAAGTTTTAGCTTCAATATGGTTTTTAATTCAAGACACAAGGTTTATTCAACCTTTGGAATTTGGGAATGTTCACTATCACCCATGCATGTAAATTTCATTATTATTATTATCCATTATAAGTTATATGGCTATAAAACAATGGTTAATGTTCCATAATAGACAATATATTTTATCCAAGTCAAACTTAGTTAATAAGTGACCATACAAATAGATAAAGGTACTATGATATCAAATTTAAATCTCAATCAAGAAAGTATAAGTAATTGACCAAATTAGTTATTGCAACTCTCTAATTACTAGTCATTCCTCACAAGTTATCAATTACACTCGTAAGAGAAGAATTTGTCTCTCAATCTACCTTGGGTCATTTACTATATATTGAAAGTAATATTGATGATCATACTTGAAAAATTTAGGTTAGATAGTCCATGAAAGTCAAAGTGTTTTGCACTGAATATTACAAAATATTTATGTGAAGTATATGATTGAAGTGATTTTGAGGGTGAACCCTATATATTTAGCTTAGTTTTATAACATATTCAATTGTTCAAGAAGAAATTAAACATACCATTTTTTTAATTTCTATTTTGACATAAATATGAGGAATATTTATGATGCAAGCTTTTCGTTCCCCAAAACATGAAAAAATTTGATCCACACATTGCTATTCAACTCAAGATCTATAAAATTAAAAATAATATTTACGAATTTTTAATAAATTTTATGACAACAAATTTAAAATTAAAAATCTCATTTGAATTCACATAAATAAAAAATCTTATAATTTTTTTTCCAATCAACAACACGCCTATTAATTCTCTAAAATTATGAGCTCAATCTTTTTTTTGTGAAGACATTAGATGCCTTGCCACATTTATTAGGAATTCCAAGAAGATGACAGTGAACAACATTTACTTCAAGAGTTAACAACAAAGCATTTTAATCACCCCAATATCAAAGATGTCCCATAATATTTCTAACTACCATTACACTATAAGATTTAAGTCATTCATTTGACATAATAGAATAAATTTTCTACCTAGAAACTATATATATTCATATAGAAAGAAGATTGAGCATTCACCATTCTAAGAACTAACCCATACAACCATTCATATAGTTCTAGAATAATTCTATAAAGAATCTCAATACAATTTTAAAAATTAGTTGTAGACACTCCAAATCCACTTTGAATCTTCTCGCATCGCTTTGTCACTAATTTAAATAACTCATATTTAATTAATTAATTAGGTTAATACTTCATCACTAGTTAACTAAATAAATTTCATTTATTTGATTAATTCTTGCCACTAGTTAATTAAATAGATCTTATTTATTTAATTAACACAATCCAACCTTCTTTTAACCAATTAAGTAAAAAAGATATGCTTATTTAATTAATTAGGATAATGTGTGTGCCTCTATTTTCATCTCATTTAAAAAATACAAAAAATTCCACCTTCACCAATAAAATAAAAAAGTATTGCCTTTTTTTATCTCCACCCTCCATTCAAATACGAGAATATCCTATCCATCCATTTTCACATGTCTTCTCCTCCACTTAACCTCTTATCACACTTCCACGTGTGTAAATATCCCACCTCCATGCGAAATAAATAGATGTCCACCCTCCATTCCATGGTCCAATCCTCTCTATCCATTTTCCTTTATCCCACACCTCCACATGCTTACATCTCCCACCTCCATGTGATTTATTATTATCTCCACCCTCTATTGTCTCCAATTTATTCTCCTTCCATTTATCACCTAGCTAACTTACACATTCATGCAAGTCAATCCTCACCCTTCATCTCACAATCAATTCCTAGCTCTCCATACCCATGGATACAAATCTATTTAAACACACTCATCCAAAGGGAAATTATCTACATTTAGAAGTAAGTGCATGCTACCCAATCAAGGAATTTAAAGAAAGAACAACCAACATTTCTACAGATGATATTAAGAATTCATCTTGGAGCATATCTCAAACATCACACATGTATAAATGCTTGTGTTTTGTGTTACATTTGCATGTTATTTAATACTTTCATTTTTTCTAACTGAGGTTCTTGTTTGATTTGGATTGAGTTCTTTGTGTTTGAATGCATTAGCTTTTGTTATAAATTAAATTTAACACCCACATTTATTGTATTCTTGGTGGGATGTGAGTCCCTTTACTAATTTTTGGTTTGGAGTGTGTTTTAGCAAAGGTTTTGCATTTTTTACATATTTAGCATTTATGCTCTACACTTTGGTGTTTCTATGAACACTTCAATGCTTATGAAATCCAATTTGGAATTTCTATTTTCTAGTGTTGTTTGTGTGTGCTTTTTATAATTTTTACATAATTTACACTTTGGTTCATATAAATTCTACATCAATTTTGGTGTTTATGCTTTTTTTTTAGCATTTGTGTTTTGTGTGCTAGATGGATTCTTCACTTGGTTTCTGTGTAGGTCTTTTAGTTTTTAGAAACTTCTTATAGCTCCTTCTCTACTAACTAGTCTTGTTGCAAGGATTTATTGATTATTTAGTGAATCTTTGATCTTTTTATCCACTAGGGTTTTCAAGTTCGATTTCTAACCTTGATTTTATATAACCCTTGCACTAATATGGGCTTGTAGGAAATTTCTATTGATCATTTTCCTTGCAATACCTTAAGTAACTCTATCTTTAGGGTTTTCATTTTATTATTTTCTCCTAACTTTGTGTTCTATTACCTTTGCATTTTTACAAAATAGTTTTACATATGCACTTGCTTTTCAATTTTTTTGTGTCTCTTTGTAGCATTTATATAGACCTTATATAACTCAAATTTATAATTTTTTCACTTGTTGTTTGGCACTAAATATATTTTTTCACATTTTAGTATCTATGATCTATATTTCAACATCGATTCACATCCTTCAATAATATTTCCATGTCTTTACAATTTTGGGGTCTCTAACATGTTTCTTGTAGGTTTCATCTATTGCAAATTTCATCATCAATAAATATTTTTCCAAATCCTATATTTTCTAACCATTAATTTATGCTTCCTATTTGATCAATTTGGTTGTAGGTTTTATTGCCCGCTAACCAATTTTATTCACACTTTACATATGCTCCTTGTTTTTTTTGTTTTTCATTGCTAATTTTATTGTTGGTGTTCGAATGTTTTCATTGTACTTTGTGGTCCATTCTTGGATCAATTTTAGCATCTATATTGCATTTTTTTAAACTTTTCCATTTTATATAACTAATCTATTATTTTTAGCATTTATGACTTGTGTAAGCATTTCTATTAGCATTTCAACATTTCGTGTAGTATTTTAGTGTTTTTTGTATATATTTTGTAAATTTTAGTATTTTTAAATTGTGTGTTAGAATTTATAATTTATTTTGTTAGTATACCTAATTAGAATCTAGGATCCAATAAATAAGGGAAAATCATGGTGACAAACAACCACTAGGTCCATTATCACACTCCAAAAAAAGACTAATGAGATATCAACCAAAATAACTAGTAATTGCTACAAAATATAACCATATATCTATACTTACATAATTCTCCAGACATACCTAGCCAAACCCAACAAAGATAACATAACCACCCAAGACCTCCATACCTGATAAAATAATACTATCCTTCACCTACAAATACTCATGATGAAAAAATCACCAAGGACTGAGGAAAATTGTAGAGGCCTCAACACACCCTTTTCATAGAATGATTATATTTATCACAAAACATAATGTATTACTATTAAGAAATATTTAAATTACCTCATTTGATTTATCCTCATTATAGAAATCTAGTAAGGCATGAATGGTCTTACCAGGAAGAATTATCTACTTCCCTTTAGCAATTTCCTCACTTGTTCATTGGAGAAACAATTACCTCCTTTTTGAATCATGAAGATGATCTAGAAGATAGTTAAAATAATATTTGAATTGATGTACACCATCCTCAATGTCATCTTGGATAAGAAAAGACCTTGTTGCATTTGAAATCATAGAAGTGCAACATAAAATTTGGTCTATATTGAACACATTTATTTTCTCACATATATGACCAAGATCCAACTAAATATTTGCCATAGTGGAATCGATACCAACAAATGGAACAACATAAATATACTATTCTAGTTCCAAAATATGAACCACCCAATGCTTGAGATCAATATTATTAATCTTCCATTCCAAAAAAGCTATGAAATCCATTATCATCTCCTCTCTAGACACCTTGTGCTTTCAAATCTTTCCTTTCAACTTGGGCATAGGTTCTTTCCTTTCAAACTCTCAATTTTACCATCCTTCTATAATATACTACTAGAATAAGAAACCATAGTAGTCTAGAGGAATCTACCTTAATCGATACAAAGCACCAACATCATTTCTTATGTGAAATACATATGAGTATCCTAAAATGATTATAACCATCCTATCTAAATCATGATTACCGTCCTTTCCTTCCATCCACCTTGACCATGCGAAACCATTATTAGGTCAAAGAGTCCATGTAATCCTTTCCAAAAAGCTATAGAAAATCCTTTGGAAAATTAGCCATCCATTGCTTCTAAGTCTTCAATTCCTTTTCCTGGAGTTCCACCCCCTAAATTGGTAGCTCAGTCTTCCACAAAATTACCTACCTATGAATATGATTGAAAGTAATCCATTTTAAAGTTTAAACCAACACACTTGCCTTAGAAAGGATAGAATCCAAGAACTAATATTTTTACTCTCTTCCCCTTAAAATTATAATAGGAATCTTGGAGCCCCTTACGACTTATATTTGGATCCAACCTATTTTTGTAGTTATTCTCAAGCCCCATAACACTACTCTATTTTTTTACATATTATAGGAGTCCTTCCTAAAATCATAAGCTAAAATAAAAATAGGTTGTCCTATTTCATCCCTAAAACACATTCCCCACTTTCACAACCTAGGATACATTAATTTTCTCCATCAAAATTTAGTCTCACCCAACCCCTGTTGGGACAACTCTATATTTTTATAATGCAATCCCCCCTTGGAACTCAATTCAACCAAAGAAAACTTGACTAGAAATCAAGCCAATCATTTTATTTTAAATAAATAATATCATATTCCTTTCTCCATATAATATCACTAATCTCCTTCAAAGAGAACTCAAAGAAATTTCAAAAAATCTATCTTCTAAAGAAATTTTCTCTTGAAAGCTTCTCCTATTCCTCTCCAACCAAATATTCTAAAAAATTAGGATTGGAGCATAATCCCATATTATTTGAAGGAACTTTCTCTTGATGCTCATATTCCATCCCAATAGAAGACCCATAATATTGGTCGAAACTACCCAATGTAGCCCCCATATTCCTAGGTACCAATTTCTTAATTACAATGTAAACTCATAGTGAATAAATAAATGATCATTATTTTCCTCCATGTTATTGCATAATGCACACCTAGAAGGACCAAATTTACTTAAATTTTGAAGCCTATCCCTTGAGTAAGGGCCCTTCTATTCAATTTTAAAAATCCTTGTCCTAGGGAAGTCACTCCAAGTTGCTCCTTTGCTAGTGAAAAGAAAATAAGTTGAACTAATTGAAATGCTACTATTGTCATTTCTATCCCAAACCAAGTACTCATCTCATTATAGAATATGAAACTTATAAAAGGAGTATTTCCTGGTGTAGAGCAAGGTGATTTAGGCTTAAAAAAAATCAATTCAATTGGTCTCTAGGTCTGCAATACCCTTCAAGGGTTGATCTCTTCACAAATTGACCTACTTGCTTGTAGGCGACCAAACTCACTTTTCTGTTTATATATTTTAGAGAATGTCACCAAGGGAATCAACCTATACACTTTTAGGCACCCATTGACATGTCCTTCAACATATCAAACTGAATCCACAAGTTGTTTTGAAACATTTCACTCAAAAGTGTCCTGCAACATTGGAACTAGGCCAAATTAGGCCTCTTTTTCAAAGGAAGTACTTGCAATTCACCTTAAAAAATCTAAAAATATTCACCAACATGTTCTATTAGTCACATAGGGCCTAATTCCATAGTTTTTTTCATCAAAACTTTTCAAAAATCTACTGTCCTAAGCAATATCTATCAAATCTAAGCCTAGCACATGGAGTTGCTAGACTAGGGAACGTGCTAAAACACTCCTAACACCATCACCCTACTATACAAAAATGAAAATATGAAATAACACTCCTAAAAGGTCCATTCCACCAAACTATAGAATTTTCCTATGGTGGAATGGCCTATTTTGTCATGATTTTCTCACCAAACCCTAGAAACCCTAGTTAACAGAGCAACCTTCAGAAAATTTATTTGTTCTCCCTTAAAAATGAATGAAAAATGTTCAAAATTGATTCAAATGAAAGCTAACACAAAGTCACAACTCATCACATGGGTTTTACATCATTATCTTGTTGTATGGGACTGTACAAAATCTGGAAATGTAAGAAAACTCAGGAAAATCACACCAAAACAGAGCAACAATGTATTATTCTCCCAAAACTTCATCAACAACCTTGCCTCAAAGATTACTAAGGCCTTTTAAACAATTTCTCAATAAAAACCACCAGTCCCCAACTGAATTTTGAATGGGGTGACCGTTCGACTTCAACTACCCTTCAAAATGACAAAATTTGCTAATGCAACCTTTTATAGTTTTTGCAACATTATTGAAATTTTTTAACATGACACCACTAAGACCCTATATGACACTTGATTACATAAAATTTGGTCTCTTGGACCTTATTTACAGCATGAAATGACACAAACTAAAACTAGACTCCTCAATGCACAATCAAACCAAAATTGCTAAAGGTGCTCTTGCACCATTTCCACCTTAGACATGCCAAGCTAACATTAGGAATTGGTGGATTTAAATCCATCATATCCTTTCTTGATTTGAAAACCTTCTAATCATCCTTAAATTTTAGTCCAACATAATCTTCAAAATGAGAGGCCAAATGACTCATTTCTTCCCTATCCACCAAATCATTTTTTTTCTAACCATTACTCTTACCAAAATTGAATCTTATCACCCTTCCCTAGTTTCCACCTTACATCTTGCTACTATGTTGACAATAGTATCTTATGAAATTCTAGATGCTTGACCTTAGTGGGAGAGACACATAATTTCTCATGGATATATTTAGCTTGAATAATTTGAATCCAAAATTTTCCTTTTCCTTGTTGGAGAATGCCAAGATTAGAGAGCTCACATATTGAAATTCAATCTTTCATCAACCAAAAATATTTATATTCTTTTATTTTAGTTAGTAGGAGTCTTAGTAAAGTGCATCACATTTCACCACATATTTTTTCTCATGGTAGATAATATAAATTATATAACATACCAAATGCATCATATCTAAATTTCAAAATATTTGAGTTAATTTGTAGATGATTCTCATCACTAGAAGAAACATTAGGTTTATAGCTCAAAAAAAATAATACTCAATTCAACATGCGTAGTTTATGGGACCTTCTTGTGACTTGTAATTATCAAATAAAAATTTCACAAGTTAGTATGGGACCAAAGGAACTGTTAGAGTAATAGGTTAATGACCTAATTAATTAATTAATCTTGATTAATTAATTAGGCTCCCTTTTCTTTATTCACTTAAACTAAACTTAAGAATTTCTTTATGTATTGTTAAATTGGCTTATGTTGTCTCATTACATAGGATGGTGACACTTGTCATAGGCTAATTTAATCCCCTCTTAGGGTTTATATCTCCTTTTCATAAGGATTGATCTCTCATTGTAATTATTCATTTAGGTTAGTTTGCATCAATACATTCTCTGGTTGTTGAGCACTATTGTGCCTTTGATCTTCTCTTTTGTGATAGGTAATTGCTTGCATGTGATTTATGGGCACTGTGGAGTTGAATTTGTAACTTCAACATAGTATTAGAGCTCCAAATTTATAGCTTCATGTTAAAAATTCAAAGGATGCAGCCTTGAGTGAATTTTTAGTGCATCCTAGAGTGAAACAAACCTTGCTAGTGTGTCCAGAGCGGTTGAAAATCTAGATTGTTATCGTTTGGAAAAAATCTAAGAAAAAATAAATTGAGGCAATTTTTTGAAGGCAAGTTTTGAAGGTTTACAAAATTTATACAGTGTACGAAATCTATACAGTGTACGAATCCATACACTATATGGATTGTATAGGTATGGCATGTACCTTTGTACAGGAAAAAAAATTGTAGTAGGTTTTAATAAATTTTCCAACCAAAAAATTGTACAATAGTCATTTAATACAATAATCAACAAGTTTTTTTAAAATCTTGGTGGTTTATTTATCATAGGGAATATTCTCCAAGAATATTCTCTAGCATTCCCACCCCGTCGCCATCGAACGTCCTTTGTTGTGACGCCTCCACCTAGCTACACCACTCATCTACAACCATGTCGTTGCTCACAACCAACCCTCGAGGGCTTTACTCGCTAGTCCCATAGTCACATCAGTGACCAAGGGCTCTGACTAAGCCCTAGGCACCCAACAACAGGTTTCCCATGCGACTAGGGGCCTAACTTTTTTAGCCCCTAGTTCACCTCCAAGGGTAGATTAGGAAAATATTTATAAATCAGGAATAATTTTTTCCTCCCCTGTCTATTTTTTGGAAACTTAGTATCATCGAAAAGATGATTCCAAGATTGATCTAATGGTGTAGGTATTTTTTCCTAATTCTACCTAAGAAAATTTCTACAGTCAGTTAAAGTTAGATCTTCTCTTCTATGCTTTTAGGGCCATAACTCAGGCATACAAACTCTATTTTTTTGGAAAGGAAGAGGCATTGGAAAGGTGCTTCAATGCTCTATCAAGATATTTAGACAATTTTTCTAGAAAATTAACCAAGTACACAGAGAATTCTATGAAGTTATTTTTTATTTTTTTAGCTTTTTTTTCTTTCAGAGTTGCATTGGGGTTTGGTTTTTCATGTTGTGGGGCTTATTTTTCTTTCATTTTGTATCTATATACATCAGAGAACAAAAAAATCTTCCCAAACATTGTTTTAAAAACCTTAAACACCATGGAAGATACCTCTTTAGTTGAACGTCTTATGCCACACAACTATCATATTTGGAAAGCTCATATGACTAGATTGCTCATGTCTAAGGGTTTATGGTCCACTTTGGATGAAGTACAACCAACATTGATTCATTAGTTTCAGATAATTTAGCATAGGAACAAGATAGATGAGGGTATGTGATTGATTTCATTGCATGTTTTAGATAGTCTCCTGTTTCATCTGGAGTCTTGCGCCAATCCTAAGGATATGTGGATGAAGTTCAGTGATATTTTTGGTACCATTAATGAGTTATGAGCACTTTAGATTGAGGTAGAGTTGAATTCTTTGGTACCTAATTATTTCTCTTCCATTGAGGATTTCACGGTGAAATTTAAGTCCCTTAGATCAGTTTTGTAGGGTTGTGGGAAGAATAAAAATGACAAAGAGTGCATTTTCTTGATATTGTCTAAACTTCAAGGCCCATTTCAAGTATTCTCTTCCATATTTTACTCTACCATGGATGTGTTAGGTAATTATTTTACCATGCACACCTTTTAGTTTTTTTGTGAGTATTTGACATGGGAACAGTTAAAGTTAGTTGAGTTGGATGCTCTTTCAGGTTCAAAAAACCATACATTAGTAGCACAACCATCTAAGGGGAAAAACAAGAAGAAAAAAAAGCCTAAGATAGATTCATCAAGTAGTGAGAATCCCTCCAAGCCACCTCCAATTTTAGAACGTAAACCATATTCTATTCCCAAGCATGATAAGCCTTCCAATTTTGGCGAGTCTTCCTCCAAGACGAAGAAGAAATTAGGTGAACCTTGCAATTTTTGTGGTAAGGAAGGACATCCAATTACCAAATGTTGGAAGAGATTAGAAGCTTTAGAGGAAGCCATGTAACAACATAACATTTTAGCTCCTTAGTCTTCTTCCACACATTCAATCAAAGGTCATGCTCTTTCCACATGGGCCTTTCCTTCAATATGTACTTGAATACTTGATTCTAGTGCTTCTCACCACATGACACATACCCAAGATTTTGTGACCACTCTTTCACATTATAGCACTTCACAAATTGCAGTTGGTGACTCTACTCAACTTTTAGTTTTAAGTTTAGGTTCTATCCCACTAGAAGGTGGGTGTCTTCAGGATGTTCTTGTTGTTCCTAACATTTCAGCCAACCTTATTTTAGTTTATCAGATTTGTCATTTTGGCACTAGTAGGATAGTTGAGTTCTCACCACATGATGTGGTTATTCGAGACCTCGATAATCCTGATATTATTGTGGCTATTGGGAGTGTTGATTATGCATCATGACTATACATATTTGATGGATTTGAGAGCTCAACTAATTTTGGTTCATCTCTCATAGAACATGTAGATTCAATGAGTAAGCTTTGGCATGAGCATTTTGGCCATGTCAATTACAAATATATCCAACAGATGAGTACATAGGAATTGGTGTTAGGGCTCCCTAAGATTTCCTGTATTAATGGTGTTTGTCGAATATGTGTTCTCAAAAAACATCATCAGGATAATTTTCCTATAGGTAGAGCTACACATGCTAAGGCATTCTTAGAGTTGGTACATAGTGATCTCATGTCATTTCCAACTCATTCATTTTCAAGGGCCAAATATGTGCTCACATTTATTGATGACTTCTCCAGGTATACATGGGTACACTTACTTAAGTATAAGAGTGACGTCTTTGATTCTTTTAGGATCTTTAAGGGGTTGTAGGATATAATAACCTGACCAAAATAACCTTGGACAAAATAACCCGATTACAATAACCCAAGGAAAAAATAACCCAGGGTCATAAAAAACCAAGATAAAATAACCTGTGGTCAGAATAACCCATGGAAAAAATATCCCCATAAGAATATAAGAATATCCACAGGTTATTCTATCCATGGGTTATTTTAACCATAGGTTATTCTATCCATGGGTTATTATGACCCTAGGTTATTTTTTCCTTGGGTTATTATGATGGGGTTATTGTGTCTAGGGTTATTTTGGCCGGGTTATTATGTCCGAATACCTCTTTAAGACATTCATGGAGAAGTAGTTTGGTCTTTCTATCAAGAGGATACACACAAATAATAGGGGAAGTATATCAATCAGTCTTTCAAGGACTTTTTCACTGAGCATGGTTTGCAATATCATATTACAATTCCATACACCCCTTAGCATAATGGTGTTGCTGAGTGAAAGAACAAAACTTTATGGGAGATTTCCAATTGTATGATTTAGTCATGAGATATGGATTCTTTATTTTAGGTTGAGGTAGTGAATTGTGCCAATTACATTCAGAATTGGATGCCTCATAAGGCATTACAACATATGAATCTTGAGGAGACTTGGACCCATGTCAAGCCCGATGTATGTTCATTCAAGTTTTTTGGTAGTGAGGCTTGGGCATTTATTCTTGAAGTTGAACGAAAAGCCATGGAGAGGAAAAAACAACCACTCATATTTGTTGGCTACTATGAGGATGTTAAGGCATACAAGTTGTTTGATCCCGATTCTAGAGAGGTCTTATTTTGGTGAGATTTCCAATTTGATGAGTACTTTCCTCAAATGAATTCTTCATCACCAACTTCTCCCTCACTACCTACTCCTCCCACTTCATCCCTTGAGGATTCCTTATCTCTTAAGGATGATGGTGATAATGTTCCACCTTCACCACCACCTCTAGATATTCATCCTTTACCCAAGTGGGCTTGCAATACTCTTGATGCTTCCAGTTATTTGGTAGGTGATCCTTCAGATTCCCATCATACTCATTCACATAAATCAAGTGCTAGTATTTTGAGTCATGCTATTTTGGATGATCCTCAAATTTTTTTAGATGAGATATTTATTCTTAAGTGGGATAGGACTATGGAGGAGGAGTATTCTTCACAGATGAAGAATAATACTTGAGATCTTGTTCCTCTTCCTAAGGGAAGGAAATTGGTTCGGTACAAGTGGGTGTACCGTACCAAATATGCTACAGATGGTTCCATTGATAAGTATAAGGCTTGTATTGTTGTAAAAGGGTTTTCTCAAGTTGAGGGTATTGACTATTCTAAGACCTTTTCTCTTGTTTCCAAGATGGATTCTATTTGCTTTGTACTTTCTCTTGCAACTTCACAGGGATGAAGATTCTACCAAATGGATTTGAAGAGTGCCTTCTTGCATGGTGACCTTCATGAGGAGATTTATATGGAGCAACCATAGGGTTTTGTGCAATACTCTTCACTTGTTTGTAGGATTTGTCATTTATTATATGGTCTCAAACAAGGCCCTCAAGCTTGGTATGAGAAGATGAATTCTTTTCTACTTTCTTTTAGCTTCACACGATATGATTCTAATACCACAATGTACATTCAATGATAAGAGGGTGAACTTTTTATTCTTGTGCTATATGTGGATGATTTGATTCTTATAGATGGATCATCCTCCATGATCCAAAGTGTTAAGTGATCTTTTATGGAGCAGTTTGAGATGACAAATATCGACCTTCTGCACTACTTTCTTGGTTTATAGGTTATTCAATCTTCAGATGGGATTTCCAATTTTCAATAGAAGTATGCTCTTAACATGATTGATTGCAAGCTTGCACCCACACCATTTCAATTAGGTGTTGTATTATCTTCCACTTTTACTATTCCTTCAATAGAGGCTACATTATATAGGTAGTTGGTTGGCAGTCTTTTATACCTGACACATTCCCATCCTGATCTTTATTTTATGGTTGGTATTTTCTCTCGGTTCTCCCATGATCCACATGAGATTCATTAGAAATATTTCAAACATATTTTGAGATATATTGAGGGAACCTCTCATTATGGTATTCATTATACATCAATAGCTTCTCATATTGTTGGCTTCATTGACTTAGATTGGGCTGGTGATGTTAATAACCAAAAGCCTAATTCTAGCTTTATTTTTTACCTTGGTTTTGGTCCCATCACATGGTCTTGCAAAAAGAAATCTACTATTTTTTTTATCACATATAGAGGTTGAGTATCAAGCAATAGTTTTAGGTATCCAGGAGGTTATATGGCTTTGTTAGTTGATGACTGAGTTTGGTATTCCTCTTGATAGTCCCACTATTCTTTGGTGCAACAATTAGAGTGCCATTCACATTTCACACAACCTAGGGGATCATAGAGGAAAAAACACATTGTGATCCACATGCACTTCATTTGACATTTGATTTAGGATGGCTTTCTCATCTTGGAGTAAATTCCTATAGAGGAGCAAGTTGCAAACATCTTCACGAAACCTTTGACATTGCCTCGTTATCTTCAGTTGTGATTGATGCTTGGGGTGAAGGAAGTTGTCCTTAGGGGGTCTTCACGAGGCCTTACTTCCTTCATGTTTTATTCATGCTTTCATCTCTTTATTGGAGAGGAGTTTTCCCCATGAGGTTTTCTCCTTTTCTCTAATTTTGAGAGATATTTTTTTGTACATGGGTACCTCATTAGGTCTTGTTGTCAGGACCCATTTTACATTCTTCATTGCATCTCCTTCAGTTTTTTAGTTTCTCCCTAATTCATCTTAAGGGGAGGTGTTAGAGTAATAGGTTGATCACCTAATTAATTAATTAATCTCGATTAATTAATTAGGCCCCTTTTCTTTATTCACTTAAGCTAAACTTAAGAATTTATTTTTGCATTATTAAATTGGCTTATGTTGTCTCATTGAATAGTATGGTGACACTTGTCATAGGGTAATTTAATCCTCTCCTAGGGTTTTACATCTAAGGTTTCTATCTCCTTTTCATAAGGATTGAAATCTCATTGTAATTATTCATTCAAGTTATTTTACGTCATTAATACATTCTCTGATTGTTGAGCACTATTGTGCCTTTGATTTTCTCTTTTGTGATAGGTATGGGTGCTGGAAAGAAGTTGAGTCCACTTTTTGACCTTTTAGTGGAAGTGTTTTCTATGATTTTAAGAATTTGACACATTTGACCTTAAAATTTGAAGCACTTAGAGATGGAATCTTGAAAAAAGAACTAATCATAAAATGTAGTACTTAGAGTCTAGTTTCCAAATATGTAATTTATTTCAATACCCAAATGATACAAATTGATTTTCAATAGGCATTTCTAAAAACCACTATTTTAAAGTCACTTTTTTTAACCATACCATGCACATGTATGTCATCCATATTTTGACCTAAAAAATCATATTTTTCTAAATACTTTTGGGAAAATATTTGTAACTCACTGAAGCACGCTTTCCATAATTTTTTGTAATTTTTTTATTGAATATTTTTTTTGTTAATTTTTTAGTGGCCATATTTGGTGTTTTGAAAAATCATCGTGTAAGTCATGCATAAAATGACCTAAACTTATCATTTTTTGATTTTTTTTTAAATTGAAAAGAACTGTTTGAAGTACATGTCATACAATTTGTTTTTCAAAAAATTATGTTAATAAAAAGTTATTAAAATACTAAAAAACCTTGATAATTCAAGTTTATGGACCTGTTTCATCAGAAATTAATTGAAAAATAAAAAAAATAATCCAATTGTAAAAAAAATTACATATTTGGAATCTACACTGTCTCATCTATAATGGGTTTTAATTTCGTCAAACAATTCTGCAAAAATGTCTTCATACATAAGCCCAAAGTCACTATTTTCTTGTGACATTACCAGGACCTTCAACTTGCAGGTCAAACTAGGTCCAAAGCTTAGGTTTGGGTCCCCAAGCCTTTTCCCAAACCAAAAAACAAAACACAAACCCGACAAAAAAATCATATTTTTAAAAATGGGATCCTGTTCTAAAATGAGATCTCGTTTCATAAAAAATTGCCAAAAATGGAAAGTTTTCCAAAGCGGGATCCTATTTTGAAAAGTTTCCAAAACATAAGTTTTCCAAAAACGAAAATTTTCCAAAAAAGGAAAGTTTCCAAAAACAAAAAATTTCTTAAAATGGAGAGTTCCCAAAAATGGAGAGTTCCCAAAAATGGAATTAGGCCAACCTACACATTCAAAGAACATCAAGATTTGGTGCATGTTGTAGAGGATGTAGATCATTCCTAAATCATGGAACTACAATATAAACACCTTTTGAATTCATTTTAGGAAATAGTATTAGATTAGAAGAAAGAGAAGAAGAAATATATTAGAAGGATAATATTTAAGAAATATGCTTAATCCCTATATCTTTGTAATACAGTTTGTAATGAGCATATGACAAGCCAATGAGCCATTTTGTAATAATTCTATGTTAAGAAGAATGGAAGAAATGTTAGATATGATGAGGACAATGAAATTTTTATTGGATGTTGTAGAAGAGGATGGGAGAAAGGGTATAAAACCCATACATAGGATGAAAATGATGATAATGAATTAGGAGCTCAAATTTTAGATCAAAATAAAGAAACCATAGAAGAAGAAGAATAATATTAGATCAAGATTTTGAAAGCTATTTCCAAGATTGGTAAGAAAACTAGAATTGAGATTTATAACTATGTAGGTGATTTGAATCTTTAGGAATTGATTGATTGGATAAATGATATTGAATAATACTTTGAGTATGAATAAATTGAAGATTTGAAAAAGGATGGGAATTTTAAAAACCAAGTTAAAAGGATATGTTACTATTTGGTGGAAGGAAGTTCAACTAGATAGGAATAGGAGAGGAAAGTAAAATATTATAAATTGAGAGAGGATGGTGACTAAATTGACAAATCTATTCATACTTGATTATGAGATGAAATTTCTAAAGAGATTGTAAAACCTAAGAAAAAATTAAAAATTGATGGAGTATAGTGAACAATTTCATAGGATGATCATTAGAACTAGGCATAGTGAAGCAAGTAAGGAGAAATTTGTATGGTACATAAACATACTAAGAAAAATTATTAAATAAGAACTGATAGTTGAAGAAGCATACTTGTTTGCATTAGAAGTTGGGGAAGAGTTGAACAAGATGTTTGAAAATAGACATCAAGATAGATGAGGGAGATTCTAGAGATGTAGATCACAATGTAGTGAAGGAAAATCATATGGGGAACCTAATCAGGAGGAAATTTCATCTAATAGTGAAGAAATAAGTAATAATTTTTATCACAAAGGGAGGAATAATAGGAGTTTCTATCACAACAATAGAGGGAGTAACAATAAATATTGCAACAAAGGTTAAATCAAAAAGGAAAAAAGAGATTTGATAAGAGACCATTCGAGGGAACATATTTCAAATATGGAGGAGGACATATGACATTTTAGTGTATACCAAGGGAATTTAAGAAAAATGATAGAGAATAGTTAAAGGGAAACATATGTCGAGGAAGAACCTGTTGGTTCATCATTGGTAATGAGAAGATATTTTTTGTAGACAAAAACACCTGAGGAACCAGTGCAATGGAAAATCTTGTTTAGAACAAAATGAAAATTAGGAGGTAAATGTTGCAAAGTTATCATTGATAGTGGTAGTATAGACAATCTAGCTTTAGAGGAAATGATTAATAAGTTGAAGTTAAAAATGATATAACATCCAAACCCATACATTATCTCATGGATTTGAGATGAACATAAGATACTTGTAAGTTAGCAATGTTTAGTGAAATTCCACATAAGATCATAAAATGATGGAGTTTTATGTGATATTATGCCAATGGACGTATTCCATATTTTGTTGGAAAGACCATGGTAGTATGATAGGAAGGAAATTCATGATAGAAGAACTAATACGTACATTGTGACCTCAAATGGAAAAAGGAATCCTTATGACTATAGAAGAAGAAAGTAGGAGTGAAGTGAGAGATAGTGCGAGAATAATTTTGGATGGGTTGAGACATGAGAAAATGTGTTTTGCATTTATCCCAAAGAAGTGTGACACTTAGAGTATGGTGAATGCTACTACAAATGAAGAAGAACCACCACAAAAGGAGGTAACCTAAATTTTGAAAAAATACCAAGATATTATGTCAGATAATGTGCTAGAAGGATTGCCACCAATTTTCAACATCAATCATTAGATAAATCTGAAACCACAATCCATTTTGCTAGAAAAAGTGATGCAAAGGATGACACTCATAGAAAATATGGAGCTGAATCAAAACCTGTACAAGAGTTGTTGAGGAAAGGGTTACTCATAGAAAGTTTAATCCCATGTGTGGTACCAACAATATTAGTGCTAAATAAATATGGAGAATGGAGGATGTGCATAGATCAAGATATATTAATAAGATCACCATAAATTATAGATTTTTATTGTCGAGGACATATGATATCATGGATTATTTAAGTGGTGTAAATTATTTCATGAAATTGACCTCAAAAGAGGATATCATCAGATCAAGATTAAAGTGGGTGATAAATGGAATATTGTGTTCAAGATGAATGACGGCCTGTATGAATGGTTAGTCATGTCTTATGGGTTAACTAATGCACCAACTACATTCATGATACTAATGAATGAGGTATTGAATAATATTTTTGGTATGTTTATTATTTTCTACTTGGATGATATTCTAATTTTTAGTTAGACCAAAGAAGAGGATTTGTAACATGTTAGAAAAATATTTGAGAGATTGAGAGAAGATAAACTATTACTAAACATCAATAAGTGTAGTTTCATGAAAACATAACTAGTATATCTAGGTTTTGTCATTTTGGTGGAAGGATTGAAGATGGATCCAGAGAAAGTGAGAGAAACTATTGAGTTACTGACATCATAATACATTAGAGAGGTAATATATTTTTCATGGATTAGAAATTTTCTAGAGGAAGTTCATCAGGAATTTCAGTGCCATTTACACACATTTGAAAAAAATAGTGAGGGGAGATTAGAAGGAATTTAAGTAGATATCAGGAGCACCAAAGTGGTGTAGGGGCACTATGTGGGTTCAATTTTGTAAGTTTGGTCAAGTGATAGCTTTTTAGGATTTTGAGTCTTTAATCATTAAATAAGGTCATAATAGACCATTGGTTATGTAATTTGAGTCATGGTAAGGTCATTTTGCTAAAGTTGATGTTGTGTTCAAAAGTTGTAAAACAAAGTACAATATTGTAAAAATGCAAAAATGCCAAGTTTGAGGGAGACCAATGGTCATTTGAAGTTTAAAAGTTGGTTTTATCAGTTGGATAATCAGTTTTTGGTGTGTTAGAGTTTAAAAGACCTCTTACAAGTTGTGGCAAGGGGTTGGTGAATGTATGTGAAGTTCAAATAATAGAAATTCCCTTATTTCTATGTAATTTATGAGTGGTTTTCATTAACAGTGTTGTTGCAGGCCATTGTATGGCCTTGTACATCCTCCATTTGATATGATTGAATTGTAATTGATGGCAGAAGGAGTATACTTAATTTTGGCTATGATTTGGTAGATTTTCATTGGATATAGTGGTAGTTTGAAGAATCTCTCTGTAGGCGGGTCTGTGATACCCTGTTAGAGGGTTTGAAGTAATTTAAAATGTGTTAAACACCCATTCCACCATTATATTTCCTTGAAACTTTATGGAATGGGTTCCCTAGGGTATTTTTAGATGTCAATGGAGTTTATTTGAGCAGGGAAGGCGAATGGAGTGATTTTCAATGCTGCCCTAGTTGTGTTTTCTTAATTTTTGGCTTGAAATGAGTAGCTAGAAGTTGGAGTTTACACAAAATACCTTGGTAAAGGTCGGGTAATGGTTTGCTAAGAATTTCTAGGCTACATGGGGTGTGTTTGATGCATTGGAAAGATGGTATGAGGCTGGGAGTGTTGGGTTTCAATAAAACCCTTTCAAACTAGTCCAATAGGAGGGTTTGGTGATTAGGTGTCTTGGAGGACAGGTCTCTGGGTAAAATTTTTGGAATCTAAGGTTTTTTGGTCTGGTAAGGCTCTATCAATAGAGATTTTGGTTTGGAAGAAAGTTTGGAGATGTGTTGTTTTGAAAAAGAGACCTATTTGGGGTCTTGGGACAACGTACCAGTCAATTGTTGAAGAGGATGTTCCAAAAAAACCATATGCACAAAGAAGGTATGCTAAATTTTTCCATATTGGGTGTCGAAAATGGTAAATGATTAGTGGGTTTGTAGAGTTTTTTGAGTGATATGCATAATTTTCCCTATTTGCAATGCTATAAGGGAAATTGGATGAAATTGTGAAAGATTGATAAGATAGGGTTGTAAGGTCAGAAGGATTGTTTTAGTTTGGTAAAATTGTGATTGTGGAAAGGTGGCCTCCCTAATTTGCATTAAGTGGTATTAGAGAATAGGTATTAGATCATTTTAGGGTGAAAAGCTAAAGTTTGAAGTGTGAAAAGTGGGAAGTTGAAGAGACAAAATGCCTCCTAAGGGTAGTGCAATACTTGCAATGGAGATAAATATGTTGAAGGACTCACAAGAAGCAATCTTATCCAATTTTACAGCAATGGAGAAAGAGCAAAGAAGAGGAAAGTGACCGAGAGGAAGAGGAAGAGGGTGTGCAAGAAAACCATCCAAGTGGAAGAACCCAAGATGCTGATTGGGATCCTGATGAAAGAAAAATGATAAAGATGCTCAAGGCTGTAAAAGGAGATTCTTTTGATGTGAAAGTGGATGTGCCAATGTATAATGGAAAATTGGATGCTGAAGAGGTATTAGACTAGATAGATGCATTATATAATTTCTTTGAGTTTAAGGAGGTTGTTGATGATTAAAAATTGAAGTTTGCTAAGACTAAATTGAAGGGCCTTGCATTGAAATGGTGGAATTACATTCAAGAGGAAAGAGTGAAGAAATGGAAGAAAAAAAATATTTCTTGGGATAGGATGGTGTCAAAGGTGAAAACACAATTTTTGCCAAGTGATCATGCCATACAAACAGTCAAGAAGCTGTAGAGTTTAAAATAGAAAGAAAAGGATGTTATGACATATACTGAGGATTTTCACAAGCTAAGCATTAGGTTTGGTCATATTGAAGATGAGAATGAAAATATTGCAAGGTATATGTGTGGTTTAAGATTTCAAATTCAAGATGAGTTGAGTTTGGCTATGCCTAGATTAGTTGAGGAATGTTTTCAATTGGCTGCTAGGGAAGAGGAGAGATTAAAAAGAAGACAAGGAAGACAAGGAAGAAGCTGAGGAAACACCAATAGAGGAAGAGGATCAAGGTATACTTTTGAAGATCAAGAAGAAACAAGCAAAAACAAAGATCAAGTGGCCAATCAAAGAGGTGGTTTTAGAGGTTTTAGAGGAAGATTTGGTGGAGGTAAAAGTTCAAACTCATTTTCAGGTAGATGTTATCATTGTAATCAGTTTGGGCATCCAAAATTCAAGTGTCCTAAGAAGCAAGGGTCTACTTCAAGTGGTGGTGACAAAAGAGTGCAATTTGTACAAAAAGATGATTGTGAAAGTGTGCATTCTCCTAATCAACTTGCTACTCCAGAAGTTGGGGAGTCATCGATGGTGAGAAGACAACTACTCCAAGCATCCAAGGAGAAGGCGATGACTCAAAGGACATTGTTTAAGACCACTTGCAAATGCAAAGGCAAGGTATGTAAGGTAGTGATAAATTCAGGAAGCACTGATAACATGGTGTCAAATGAAATGGTAGATAAAATGAAGTTAGAGAAAATTCCTCATGAAACACCATATAAAACATCTTGGGTGAATGATAATTAGTCTATCTTGGTGAATGAACAAGTTTTTGTTGAGTTTAGCATTGGTGGATACAAGGATAGGATACTATGTGATGTTTTACCAATGGATTGTTGCCATTTGTTGCTTGGAAGGCCATGGTAGTTTGATAGACATGCCATTTATGATGGAAGAGCTAATACTTACACCATTGAAAAGGATGGAAATACCTTCACTTTAACACCATTGCAGGAGGATGGTAAAGAAAAAACCAAGGCAACAAAAGTAATCATGTTTGGCAAGAAAGAGTTTGTGAAAAGGGAGGAAGAAAAGAAGGTAGAGGTTGCATCCACTTCAAGGCTTGAAAGTGTCAAGAAAAAAAGTGTGAGAAATGATTCAATATTGGGAAGATAAGGTAATGAGAAGATGCCAAATACAGACCTAGAGAAGGTCAAGGATGAATTGTTTGATAGAGTGCAAAATTGCTTAAAAAGGCATGATAACATCATGGTGGGGAAAATACCTTGTCCATTGATGGAAAAAGAAGACAGTGGGTAGTCAAGTACTATTAAGATAGAGGTTACTAAGTCTGATGGAACAATGGTTTATGGGTCTGATGAGACATGGATTACTGGGGAAAAGAATCTGATGACAAAGGTGAGAAGAAAAGGTGTAGTGAATAAGGATGTTTGACAAAGACAAATAGGTGAGTTTGAGTATGTTTCAAGAGTGAAAGAAAGGACAGTCAAAAGAAAGGTTGAAAAAGGTCAGTTTGTAGGTGTTAAAGCAGGTGTAACATCAGTTTCAAATGAAGGGAAAGTTAGAGATTCATCAAATGGAGGACATCATAACCAAAGATGGAATCAGTCAAAGGACAGAGATAGTGCAAGTTTCCAATGCTTGACTCAGTGGAAAGGAGTACCTGATGAAAGGACTTTTGGAAGACCAAGGAGATGGTGTGGACAAGTTGCCATTCAATTTCTAAGGGACTTGGAATATTTTCCAGGCCAAGTGTATGGTGCAAGGGCACCATGTGGGTTCAATTTTGTAAGTTTGGTGAAGTGATAGGTTTTTAGGAGTTTGAGTCTTTAATCATTAAATAAGGGCATAATAGACCATTGGTTATGTAATTTGAGTCATGGTAAGGTCATTTTGCTAAAGTTGAAGTTGTTTTCAAAAGTTGTGAAGAAAAAGTGCAATATTGTAAAAATGCAAAAATGCCAAGTTTGAGGGAGACCAACGATGGTTAGTTTTCCTAAAAGCACTACTTTTTTTCTTAATACTCCAGAGCTTCATCAATTGAGGATTGCTGGCATTCTTGGATGTGCTATTGGGGAGCTCCCTTCTTATTTGGGGCTTCCTTTATGTTCTAATGGTGTTCTTGACTCCTTTTGGAATAATATCATTGATAAGTTTAACTCGAAACTTGCTGGGTGGAAGGGTGCTTTGCTTAGTCAAGATGGTAAGATTCAGTTAATCAAGTCTACTCTCCAAAACTTGCTGGTGTATGCCTTAAGTTTATTCTAAATCCCTAGAAGATTTTGGGAGAAAATTGACGGAATTCAGAAAAGATTCTTATGGTCTGGTGTGGAGGAGAAGAAAAGGTTGAATTTGTTGTCCTAGGAGGAGGTGTGTAAATTGAAATCTCAAGGTGGTTTAGGACTGCATAAACTGAAAGATTTTAATTCTTCTTTGATGGCTAAACAGTTATGGAACTTGCTTGTTTCTGACAAAGAATGGGTGACAATTTTTGCTTCTAAGTATTTGAGGGGTGTGGATAAGTTCCATGACTTGTTCAAGGAGAACTTTGTTCCTTCGTAGGGGTTGGTCTTGTGGAACTGTATGATCTGGGTTCAATCGACTGTGGTAGCTAGTTTGAGGTGGACTTTGGGGAATGGTAGAAGGGTCCTCTTTTGGGATGATTGGTGGATTGGGCATGGGCCTTTGAAGGATGAGTCCTGGGTGGCTCCTTTCAAGGATTTTTATGTTAGAGAATGGGGCGCCTTGGTTTCTGATTATATTAGGTAGGGAAAATGGATTGGTCTTGATGTGGTTAATAGGGATTTGAAGTTGCTTGCTGAATTTTTGTCTTTGATTCATATCCCTATTGAAGCTCAAGAAGATTCTATTATTTGGAAGTTTACTTCCAATGGGAAGTTCTCGGTGTCCTCTTCTTTTTCTTTTTTGACTCGATTGGTAGGTCCTCTACCTTTCTGGGATCGTGTTTGGAATTGGAAATTGTTGCCTAAAATTGATATTTTATTTTGGTTGTTGTGTCAAGACAAGATTCTTACCCTAAATAATTTGGTGAAGATGGCTTTTCCGAATAGATGTTTCTTATGTAAGGAAAATGCAGAGGATTGTCTCCATTTGTTGACTGGTTGCAGTTATACTGGGGAGGTTTGGTCTCATATTTTTAATCTGTGGGAGATCACGTGGGTGTTTCCTGCATCCTTTGCTAATTTATACTCTCAATGGGTGTCACCCTCCCTTAATTTGACCCTTTCTCTGTTGTGGTCTCTTATTTTGTCGCATGTTGCTTGGGGTGTTTGGAAGGAACAAAAAAATAGGGTTTTCCATCAGTAGGAACTGTCGCCCTCCAAGCTAGCTTTTAAAATATGTGATGCCATCAAGGAAAATTTCATGTCTAAATTCTTGAGGATTCCTTCCTTCAATTTGAAAGTACTGGTGTCTCCCTATGATCTACTCGTGGGTAAGAGGTGGAACCTTTCTTGTGATCTTTCTAATATAGTGAATAAGTTGAAAGAACCCAGGGAGGGGGTTCAGTGGAAGGCTCTAGTGATTGGTTGGTTTAAAGTTAATTTTGATGGAGCATCTAAGGGAAATTTGGGGCCTGTTAGTTGTGGGGGAGTGTTACGTGATGAGAATGGTAGGTTTTTCTTTGCGGTGGCACTCCCTTTGGGAAACCAAACAAACCATTTTGTTGAGGCAACAACAGCCTATCATGGCCTTGTTTTGGCTAAAAATCAAGGGGTTTCTAAACTTTGGTTGGAGGGGGACTCTCTTAATGTTATAAATTGCCTCCTGAAATCATGGTCTATTGTTCATTTTATCAATGACTCTATAGCTATCTTAAATTCTTTTGAGGAATTTAAAGTTTCACATGTTTTTCGTGAAGCTAATAGGTTGGTTGATGGTGTTGCCAACATGGGTGTGGTGGAGAGAGTTGATTGGGGTTCATTTGAATCTCTTCCTCTTAATCTCAAATGTATTTCTAACGATGACTAGATGGCTTGTTTTTAAGACTGATGTGTTAGGGGAAAGGTTCTTCATAATGTTTCATAGTTGGGATATGATCGATGAACCTTTGGCCTGTATGATCCATTATTATTTCCTTGGTTTCCGTATGATGAAGGCCTGACAACGTTGGTAGGGAAGTACCTTGAATGACAAGCCCACATGTATTGTGGGTGTTATTTGTGTTTTGTGGAGAGTTTATTTTCTTTTCTTTAACTCTTTGGTGTCGTTGGGTTCTGCAAATTTTCAAGCAACCATGGGTGGAGACCACTATAGAATTGAGCCGAGTTCATGCAAGGAATTTTAGAAAAATCCTATTGTTTGGGAGAATTTGGAGCTTAGTGGGGTTACATAGTTCATGCAGAAAATTCAAGGTCTAGACCCAGATGCTATGGATTTATTTGTAAAAGGGTGGAATGAGAGGATGCTACGTTATAAGGGTGTGGAGTTTAAGATTGATGAGGAGTTTATAGCAGAGGCCACTATTCTGGCGGTCTCTGGGAGAAAATTTTTAAGGGATAAAGGAGCTGCTAAGAAGGCCTTTGCAAAAATTTTCAAATTCAATGAGAAGAAGAAGCTTTGGGAAATTGGGAGTGGTGGTTACACTCGTAAGTATTTGAAGCCGTTGTGGAGGGACCTTGTGTTGACATTAATGCTTTATTTTACGCTTGAAGGTAGATTCTTTGTTGTTTACAACTACCATTTTATGCTTTTGAATCATTTTAGGCATAAGGTGTTGGTCTCCTTTCCCTTCTATCTATTAATTTCCATGGAAAAGAGTATAGAAGATCACAGAAAAATACCTAAGAAGGTGGTATTGCATGAGGGTCTTATGAACCTCTTGTTTTCCCACATTAAGCTTAAGTTAATTACGGTCTCTCCTAAAACCCCTAGTAAGAAGGCTGTAAAAAACACTGGTTATGACACTGGGGACTCTGCTGCAGAATGGGTTGGGAGTTTTGAGGATAGGGAAACAGAGTTTGAGGAAATGTTTGTGGACGATGATGACTCTGAGGCAAGGGAAGGTGACTCAAAAGAGTGGGGCAAGGGCTATGAACCAGATGTGGAGTTGAGGGATTCTATTGTGAAGCCTATGAAAATGACTTTGAAAGGGAAATTAAAAGCCCTCAAGAAAGAAAAACTTTTGGCTAAAAGGAAGATGGAGGTGGCTTTCGGTTCTAGTGAGAAACCCTAAGTGGCTCTTGGGGAAGGTGGTGTGAAGGATAATCCTTTTGGGAAAGGTGGTGTTAATTTTTCTGTTGATTTTGAGAATGTCTTTGTTAGGGATCCTTTGCCTGGGAAGGGGGAAATCTCCTCTGCGTCTGGTCCCAAGGTGCTTCAAGATGAGGGTTTTTGTTTGAAAGTTCCTACTGGTGTTGTTAATCTTGGTTCTGAAGAGCTATTGAATGAGCCTGGGCCTATGGAGCTGTAGGGGATGGAGTTGGTCAAGTATTCTCAGGGGTTTTCTTCAGTTGATAGGGTTGTCAAAATGGAATGATTGGAAGTGTTAGCTGATTTAGCTAACTTGCTTGATAAGGAGAGGATCAAGGTGGAAGTGGTTGAGGTTGAGAACTCCCATGTCGAAGAGGATGAAGAGAAAAATTTGCATCGATCTAATGCTCCTGGTGACATTGAGCCGAATGTTCAGCCTCCTATTAACTGGGATGATGTGAATATGAATATGTTTTGCAAGATGGTCGAGGATGGGATGTGGAATTTGTTGTCTCTGGTGAAGTGGTTGTTTTCTGAGGTGAAGGAGCTCAATATTCAAGTGAAAATTTGGAAAGATCTTTGTGTTGCTATGCTCCGTGGTAATAAGAAGGAATGGTCTATTAAAGGAAAAGTGAAAACTATGAATGTCATGCTGGACAAGCTGATTAAGGATGTGGATCGTCGGGGGGCTTCTCATGAGGAGAAGATTTCCTCTTTGGAAATGTTGGTCAATAAAAGTTTGGAGGATTGTGTTGCTAGACTTGAGGAGAGAACTGGTAAGATGACAAATGATTTAAGAACTATGGTTAATATTAGTAACAACTCTATGAAGACTATAACTAGGGGGCTCTCTGTTTTAAATTAGAAATCCCTTAATTGGCTTGGTAAACCTCTTGAGTTGGGTGAGCTTGAGAAAGTGATTGAGGAGATCAACTGTGCGAACCAAGTGGAGAAAGCTGGGGAGTTTGCTCCAGTGTTGGAGAAAGATGTGCAGGTTGGGCTGTGTCTTAGGATAAGGAGCAATACTAAAAAGAGAGTTGTTGTGTCTATGGATGAGATTAAAGATGTTGTGGAAATGCAGGAGGAGGTCATTGAGGAGAATATGGCCTCAGTGAATGTCCTGGATAATATGTTGTAGCTAACGCTTTCCTTTTTGTTTGATCAGCAGGGTTGTTGATGTTTTTGTTGTTGTTCTACTGATAAGTTCCTTATGTTTTATCTTTTGTTAGTTTTTTCATCTTTTGGGCTGCTAATTTTTAGTGCTAAGTTTCTTTTGTAGCTTTTCGTTCTTGTAAAAGGTTTCGGGGCTGCTTCAAAACTTGATTTTCCTTATCAAAAATGGTCATTTGAAGTTTAAAATTTGGTTTTGTCAATTGGAAAGTTAGTTTTTGGTGTGTTAGAGTTTAAAAGATCTCTTACAAGTCATGGAAAGGGGTTGGTGAATGTATGTTAAGTTCAATTAATAGAAATTCCTTGATTTCTCTGTAATTTCTGAATGGTTTTCATTAAAAGTGTTCTTGCAGGCCATTGTACAGCCTTGTACATCCTCCATTTGATATGAAGTGAATTGCAATTGATGGTAGAAGGATTCTACTTCATTTTGGCTGTGATTTGGTAGATTTTAATTGGATATAGTGGTAGTTTGAAGACTTTCTTTGTAGGCGGGTCTATGATACCTTGTTAGAGGGTTTGAAGTCATTTAAAATGTGTTAAACACCCATTCCACCATTAGATTTACTTGCAACTTGGTGGAATGGGTGCCTTAGGGTAGTTTTAGATGTTAATGGAGTTTATTTGAGCAGAGACGATGAATGGAGTGATTTTCAATGTTGTCCTAGTTGTGTTTTCTTGATTTTTGGCTTGAAATGAGTAGCTAGAAGTTGGAGTTTGCAAAAAATACCTTGGTAAAGGTCGGGTAATGGTTTGCTAAGCATGCACAAGCTACATGGGGTGTGTTTGATGCATTGGAAAGATAGTATGAGGTTGGGAGTGTTGGGTTTCAATAAAACCCTTTCAAACTAGTCCAAAAGGAGGGTTTGGTGATTAGGTGTCTTGGAGGATAGGTCTCTAGGTAAAAGTTGTGGAATCTGAGATTTTGTGGTCTGGTAAGGCTCTGTCAATAGAAATTTTGGTTTGGAAGAAAGTCTGGAGAGGTGTTGTTTTGAAAAAGAGACCTATTTGGGCTCTTGGGGTAGCGTACCAGTCAATTGTTGAAGAGGATGTTCCAAAACAACCATATGCGCAAAGAAGGTATGTTAAATTTTTCTATAATGGGTGTCTAAAATGGTAAATGGTTAATGGGTTTGCAGAGTTTTCTAAGTGATATACATAATTTTCCCTATTTGCAATACTATAAGGGAAACTAGATGAAATTGTGAAAGATTGATAGGATAGGGTTGTAAGGTCAGAAAGATTGTTTTAGTTTGGTCAAATTATGATTGTGGAAAGGTGGCCTCCCTGCTCTGCATCACAAAGAGTTCTAAAATACTAAAGAAAAAGGTAATAGAATAGCTAGTACTAGCATTGCCTAATTTTGACAAAGTATTTTAGGTTGATTATGATGCTAGTGGAAGTGTAATAAGAGGACTATTGATTCAAGACAAAATACCATAGATTATTTCAGTAAAAAATGAATGATAAAAGGAATATATACTTAGTGTTTGAGCAAGAGTTTTATGTTATAGTTTAAGCCTTGAAGAAGTGGAGACATTATCTATTGTTGAAGAAATTTTGGTTGTACATTGGAAACCAAGCCTTAAAAAATTTGAATAGTCAAGGAAAGATGAATTAGAGACATATGAGATAGGTAGAGTTCATGCAAAGTTACACATTTGCATTGAAAAATAGAAGTGGAAATCAAACAAGCTTGTAAATGTGTTGAGTAGATGAACAAACTTGTTGATAAAAAATGATGGTAGAAGTAATGGGTTTTGAATAACTCAAATACATGTATGAGAGAAAGCTAGAATCTATGGAAGCTTGGAGAGAAAGTAGAGAACCAATTTCAATAGAAAAAAATCAAGTGGTTGGATTAATTCATTTAGGATGATATGCTATTCAAAGGAAGTCAATTGTGCATTCCTAAGAGTTTAATGAGGGAAAAATTGATGAAAGAGAAACATAGTAGAAAATTAGTAGGGAATTTTGGCATTGATAAGTGTAAGAATTGGCTATGAAGGTAGCCACCCAAGATTTAGAGGCCTAATAGAAAGCACAAGCATAAGAGAGATAGAAACAAGATGACAAGAATAGACTGTATTCTTATCAATGAATGCAAAATATGATGAGCCAAAGTACATAGGGGACCCCTTGGTTATATAGCCAAGGTGAGAACATAGAAGGGCATAAGATTATGACAAGTGTCATAATCTTATGACATGAGACAACTATGAAAAGCTATCACTCCACCTAAAGTGGAAAAGTGATAATGTGATAATCACCACAAAAGGTGGATCACCCACAAAAGGTGGAGAGATAATCACATGATGTGTCCACAAAAGGTGGAAGTGATAAAGTAATGACATGTCAAGTCCACAAAAAGTGGAAAATATCCAACAACCTCCTATGTGGTCCCTAAGTAAACTTAACTAAGGTGTAATCATGACTTGAGACAAGGTACAACACTTATAATTACACCAACAATAAGTTAGTGTCCTTGGTAAGCAAACATTTATTTTGGTATAAGATATATAATAATGTAAGAAATTTTGTTCAAGGATGTAGGACTTGTCAGATTGCAAAGGGGAGTAGTTAGAACATTTACTTATATCAACCTTTAATAGTATTAGAGAGACCTTGGGAGGATATAAACATAAATTTCATATTAGGGTTTCCAAAAACACAAAGAGGACATGATTATATATTTTTGGTAGTAGATTGATTTTGTAAGATGACACATTTTATTCCTTGTAAGAAGACACACTATTGACCTATTTTTTAGGGAGATTGTGAGATTGCATGGATTACCATGGAGTATAATTTTAAATAGAGACATAAAGTTCATAGGCTATTTTTTGGAAGATATTTTGGAAAAAGATGAAAATAGATCTAAAATTTAGTTTAGAATTCCACCCATAAACCAATAGAAAAATAGAAGGGGTTAGTAGGATTTTGGGAAATTTTTTGTGATTCTTAGTAGGAGATAAGCTAGGCAATTGGGATACAATTCTAATACACATAGAGTGTGCATACAATAACTCAGTGAATATAAGTACATAGAAGACACCATTTGAAATTATGACTAGATTGCACCTAGAGGGGTAGCAGAGCTTAGAGAGATCAACATGGAAGATAAGAAAAGTGTACACAAAAGAAGAATAATTCATAGAAAATATATGGATACAATACACACTCAAGTCTAAATTATTTTGGATGCAATGAAAAAAATACGAAGGAAAAGAAGATGAAAAACATATGCATAAGGAATTTACTATTGGGGATAAAGTATGGTATATCTCAAGAAACAAATATTTTCATTAGGCACATACACCAAGTTAAAGATGAGGAAGTTTGGTCCATGTAAGATTCTCAAGAAGTTTGATTTGGGGAACTCTACAAGGTTGAGTTACTAAAAGCACTTGGTATACCACTAAAATCCAACATTATAGATCTCTATCAATACCATGAAGGTCAATCAAGTAGAAATAATATAAAATTTTACTCCAAATCATAGATACCACATCAACAATAGGATTAAATAAAGATTTTTTTTGGATAGAAGAATTGGGTGCAACGCCAAAAAAAGCAGTATGAAGAATACTTGGTTAGGTGGAAAGGAAGAATGATAGAATATTCCTCATGGATTTTATAGGTTGAGGTGAAACACCTTCGTTTCCCTATACCCAACAAAGTGAGAGAATAATTTTTGGAACAACCCTAGGTGTTTGATGTAGGAGCATCCTAGGTTGAAAGGAAATATTGAATCAACCAAAAACATTTATTTTATTTTAGTTAGTAGGAGCATTGATAAAGTGCACCACATTTCGTTCCATATAATCTTATTTCAGCTCATGACATAGAATCATAATTTTGTAACATCCCATGTGCATCATATCTAGATTTAAAGATATTTGAATCAATTTGTAGACATTTATCATCACTAGAAGCAACATTGGGTTCACAATTTAGAACAATCAGTACTTAAATCAACATGCATACTTTGTGGGACCTTCTTGTGACTTACGATGATTATTTAGATATTACATAAGGTAGTATGGGACTATCTAGGAACCTTCAATTGGAACTAAAATAGATTAAATTAACTCTTGGAGATTCATTGATGGAGTTAGGATGACCTACACATTTCATAAAATATCAAGACTTGGGACATCTTGCAGTTGACATAGACCATTCCTAAAGCATGCAATTTCTATTTAAACACCTTTTGGATTAATTTTGGGGAAAAATATTAGATTATAAGAAAGATAAGTAGAGTTATATTAGAAGGAGGATATTTTGGAAGTGTGCTCAATTGCTATATCTTCATAATACCATTTGTAATGAGCATATGGTAAGTCAGTGAGCTATTTTGCAATAATTTTGGATTATGAATCAATGAGAAGTTTCCTTGATATTGCATGTTAATTTTTATATGTTGAATATAAACTACATAGTCAAATAGCCCTTTCCCTAGAATCTCCATCCATGACTTATCATTTTGTCAACTCAAAAAATTTTGATTGTGAAAATAATTAATACATTATCACAAAATGCCTAATGTACATTTAGCATAATATTGTCAAGGGTCATATTTTAGGTTAATGACATCATATGGCCAAATACGTTATATCAAAACATTGGGTAGATTGGTAAATTATATATGAGAATCCATTTAATTCAATAAGTGTCTTGATCCTTCTAGGATACATGGTTATGAGAAAGTGTCTTAAGAGACTTGAGAGTGAAAAATTGCCAAACTTTGGCAGAGTAGTCCTCATTATTTGTGGGGCCTAAGAATGTTATCTTTGGACCTATAGGTGGATGTGAGGACCCTCCATTATAATGTTTGTTAGTTTTTGTTAACTCAAATATTTGATCATGTATAAAAAAATACATTGTTATAAAATATCATTGTAGCATTCAACCTAATGTTTCCAAGATCCATACTTTTCATTCTTCACATCACAATCCATCTAGGCTAGATAGGTTGAACAAAGTAGATCTTAAGAGACTTAAGAGAGAAAAAATGGAAAAATTTGATGAAGTAGTTATTAGAGTTTGTGGGGCCTAAGAATTTTCCTTCTAAACCTAGAAATATATGTGGGGTCTCCAAAATAACCTCCCTCAATTGTATTCAACTCAAAATTATTTGATCATAACAACAATGAATGCATTCTTTCAATTTACCTCAATGATATTTAATATATTGTTTCCAAGAGCCATATTTTACATTCTTTTCATCATGAGATTGAACTAACTATGCTAACATGTTGGGATGGGTGGGTGACTACTAATGGTGGCCCTATTTCATTCTCTAAGTCTCAATCTATTTGGGCTACATGGTTTCGAGAAAGCCTCTTAAGAAACCTAAGAGAAAAAAATATAAACTTTGATAAAGTATTTGTTATATATTGTGGATCCTAGGAATGTTTTATGTGGACCTATAGATGGATGTGGGGTGCCTCCATACAAAACCCATATAACACAATGACATATATTTTATCATACCCTTCATATAAATGTCATGATCATTGTTTGATGCACACTAACCATGATGCATGCTTCACATAAAATGCATGGCGCTCATATGATGTTATGCCATATATTAAATTCAACCCTTATGCACATCATCTACATATGAGAGATAGTGATAGAGAGGGAGACATAGGGAACAATAGAGATAAACTATTTACAAACCATAAAACCATTTAAGATATGAAAGTGTACAAAATATTATACATATTGATCTTGTGATGAGGGCGCAGCCCGAGACTTAGAAAATAACCCACAAACAAGAGAATAATTTTATTATTCAGAAAATGGAGCTTCTTACATGTAGAGGATCTCAAATCCCCAAGTTCTACAACACATGCAAGTTACAGAAAGCTACAGAATCACCCTTTCGCAATATGCGAGCTTGTCCCCAAAAAGTTACCCAAAAATTAGAAACCCGCCCATAAATAGAGCTCCTCTTTAGTTTGGAGCCAAAAAACATTCAAATTTGAGTTTAGGCAGTTTGGCCAAAAATTACAACTTGAAGTTCAAATTTCAAAAGAACATTTGCAATTGTATCTTCTAGAAAGTGCACCAACTTCCCGGGGCCATAACTTTTGATCACGGGACTTGATTAGCGAACCATTTTGAACAGTTGGAAAGGTCTACGAGAAGTCAATATCTTTGAGAA
>VDFB02271358.1:316968708-316994303 GCA_007258455.2 Sequoia sempervirens | reverse complement strand
TTCATCCCCACTTTCCTCCCTCGGGTTTAACCCTCTTCTCAACTGCTCTTGTAACGCATCAATCTGTCTCTGGAGGGCTGCCAGTGCATCTCTTCCACCAGCATTTCTGCCGCCTCGACCACCTCTGGCACCACCATGCCTACCAGACATCTTTCTTGACCTTGACCCACAACCACGGTCCTGGTGCGAACTGCCTCATGGTCGACGATTTGTCCACACGCTCAAGAAAACCCGCTCTGATACCACTTGATGAGGGCGCAACCCGAGACTTAGAAAATAACCCACAAACAAGAGAATAATTTTATTATTCAGAAAATGAAGCTTCTTACATGCAGAGGATCTCAAATTCCCAAGTTCTACAACACATGCAAGTTACAGAAAGCTACAGAATCACCCTTTCGCAATATGCGAGCTTGTCCCCAAAAAGTTACCCAAAAACTAGAAACCCGCCCATAAATAGAGCTCCTCTTTAGTTTGGAGCCAAAACAACATTCAAATTTGAGTTTAGGTGGTTTGGCGCTGAAAAATTACAACTTGAAGTTTAAATTTCAAAAGAACATTTGCAATTGTATCTTTTAGAAAGTGCGCCAACTTCCCGGGGCCATAACTTTTCATCCGGGACTCTGATTCGCGAACCGTTTGAATCGTTGGAAAGGTCTCGAAGTCAATAACGTGCTCAAAATCTGCCACGCCAATTTTGGCAAGTTTTGGGGCCATTCTGGGAACTCTAAGTGCCTCAAATCTAACTCAGAAGATTTTTCAGGTGCAAATCTGGGAAACTAAAACTGCAATATCTTTCAACCTAGGAATAGAAAATAAAAATTGTAAATTGGGAATTTCATTATGACAAAAAGGGTATCCAAAAATGTAAAAACATCTAAAAACCGAGAAACTTGAAATTTAACTATTTTTGGGTGATGCAAGATTGCCCTTACACCACTGGATGCTCCTGCATCATCTTGATAAAGGCCATGAAGGAGTACATAATATCATCAAAATCCCATAAGTAGTGCCACGAGGCTAATATTATCTCTTCGACTACAAAATGTCATTAATACATAACAATACAAATATTTATGAATGTGCCATAAATGCATAGAAAATATCTACATTTATGTAGAAAATACTATTAATGAAATATTTTCTCTCTTTTCTTGACTAGAAAGGGAACCTCAAACCCATAAATTGGTTGTTGTCTTGTGTTGTGTTGATCTCGTGTTCCCCTCACTATTTTACAACTCAAACTATATATAAAAATTATAAAATTAGATATTATATCAAACTTTATAAATAAAAAATATTATTTTAAAATGAGATTAAAATAGTAAACATACAACAAACTCATAGTCTAGTTTTTCTTTCCTATAACACTCAACATCACTTGATCCAAATTTATATATTAAGCATAGTGAAGATGATATCGTGATTATTATTTTATATGTTGATGATTTAATTATCACTTCTAGTTATAACAATTTGATTAGTGATGTTAAGTCTCAACTCAATCAACAATTTCAAATGACTGATTTAGGCCTATTACATTATTTTTTGGGTATGCAAATTTGGCAAACACCTAAAGGTGTTTTTCTTTCTCAACATAAATATGCTCAATATCTCTTAAATAGATTTAAAATGAACGATGCAAAGTGTGTTTCTACTCCTTGTGAATTAGGAACTAAATTAATGGTTGATATGGAAACTCCTTTTGTTGATCCTACTTTATATAGGCAATTAGTAGGAAGTTTAAATTATCTAACTCTTACTAGACCTGATATTTCTTATAGTGTTGGATTGGTTTCTAGATTTATGTCTAAACCACAACAAACTCATTTTAAAGTTGCAAAAATAATTTTAAGATATGTTAAAGGTACTCTTAATCTTGATCTTTTTTATGATGCAAATTGTGATTTTTCTTTAAATGGTTATACTGATTCAGATTTAGGAGGTGATCCCAATGATGGGAGATCCACTTGTGGTTATTGTTTCTTTGTTGGATCAAGTTCAATCTCATGGAATAGTAAGAAACAACAATCTACTTCTCTTTGTTCTACAAAAGCTGAATATAAAGGTTGTACAAATGCATCTAAAGAGGCATTATGGTTAAGAAGATTACTTGAAGACTTGGGTCTACCTCAAAAGGATCCTACTCCTTTATATTGTGATAATCAAAGTGCTATTGCTTTGGAAAAGAATCCAATTTTTCATGCAAGGACCAAGCACATTGCTCTTCAACATCACTTCATTAGAGAGCAAATTGAAGACAAGCAGATTTCTCTTTTGTATTGTAAAGGTGAAGATCAAGTTGCAGATATTCTCACCAAAGCTCTTTGTAAAGATAAATTTCTCTTTCATTGTAAAAATCTTGGATTACAACCAATTGAAGGGTTTGATGTAACCTCCCCAAGTAAATCTTAAGGGGGGATGTTAGAAGATTAATCTTTACTTGGTAAAGGTTATTCTTTAATTGTAATTATTTATTAACTTGTAGGAATATTCCAAAGGAATCCCTAAAAGTCTTTTGTCTTTTTTTGTCATCTCACACATGTGTGAGGATGACTTATTTTTAATTCCTTTATTAAGGAATATTTGTAACGACCTCCTTAAGAGGTGACACTTTGCACACACATAGATGAATGGTGGCATTCATTGAGTTGGGAGTTATATTCTAACTCCTCCTTCTCACCTCTACTTATTGAAGTGCCTCTCCTGTCATTCTTCAAGACTCGTGCAAGCAAGCTAAGGCTGAAGCTCTCTCTCTCTTTGTATTATTCTTTAGGAATTTTGCCTCCATTCATAATATTGGGTTTTTTTCTTGTTTTTTCCCCTTATCAAATTCTTGTGTCTCTCTTGCTTTGGTGGTGCTTGGTTTTGCTACTTCAATCTATTTGGTAATATCTTTCCTTCAAACAATTGCTCATTTATTCTTTCCATTGCTCTTTTCTATTTACTTTCAGATGTCTATCCTTTGATAAGAGTGCCTATATCAATCTATAGCATAACAAAACAAATATACATTTATTATTTTATAAATACCTAATTATGTTATTTGAAAAAAATAATGATAATTAAATGCATACATTCATACTCATACTTGTGTTAGACACTTCAAGGATGAAATTTTTGCAACAACGCCAACATTCATATTCATACTCATACTTCTGGCCTGACCCTATGTACAATATCTCAAAACCTTCTTTAAATCATCACAAGTACGTCTAAAAAATGCAAATACATAGTGACACATGGTCTCATCATATCCCCTCATATGTGGTTCACACTATCACTCACACCCTCCTATGGAGGTGGAACTAGTGAAGGTGGTTGTGGCCCTTGCCTCGACAGACCTATAAACATCGATCTCAACCCAAATGCTCCTGAACAAGCACTCGAGTGTTCTCTATCTGTAGCTATCGTCTCCACTCATTGCCTACTCATATAGTGACTTGAAAAGCTGAACCTCTCTTAGGGCTTGCTATGCATCCCTTTCAGCCCTCATCGATTTTGGAAACCCCTATGCCATCTTCTGCAGTGTAAGTAGGGTTTTGGATTTTTCTCTCTCCTATGGAAGCCGCCACTAAACATTTGTCTGAGCCTTGTCACCCTCAACCCTCAGCCCATCTCTCAGCCTATACCACCCCCAACCGTATCTATATAATATCCAAGGAAACTCTGTGGCTATCCCTCTTAGATTAGATCCTATCTACGTCCTTTTCAACAGTACTACAGTGGAATGTTGTGACTGTCCCTCTTAGATTAAATCCTATCTATGTCCCTTCCAACCGTACCATGGTGGAATCTTGCACTGCTATCTCTTTCCCTAGGCCCTCCAAGGCGGCTCCCCTATAACTACAGGCCTAGTCACTATGGGGCCTCCTCCTAATGGCCTAGTTACTGAGCTCTCTAGATGTACACCCTGCATCTGTATATCACCTCCATCTCTCTCAATACCTGAGTTTTCTCCATCTCCCCCATTGTCACCTCCCTCTCCATCATCTCCTCTGTCTCCTCCATCTCCATCTCCATCTCCTCCCTCTCCCCCTCCCCTTTAGCTCTCACTGATGCCTCTATTCCTAAGATGACTCCTCTAGTCACTACCATAAACTCTGAGTCATGGGAATAAGTAGTTTGGTATGAGTTTTCCACAGTCTATAAAGTTGTGTGCAAGTTTCTGGATTCAACTGTATATATTTTTCAATTGATGTTTCGGATCAAACTATGTTTTCCTCTTCCTGATGATGGATCACAGAGTGTGATCCAAAACGTCGATTGAAAAACATACACAGTTGAATCCACAAACTCACACACAATAACTAGTCTATTCGATATCATTCATTCCTAATCTTGATGACTTGCCACCACTGCTGCATCAGCCACATCATCCTCGGCACCCAAGCCACTATCAGCTAACACTATGGGCTAACTACTCCAGTTGTTTGCTGCTCCCAATTGATCTAATTGTGGCCCCACTATGAAACCTATTTCACAGGAGAAAACACACTATTCGAATCATAAACTGCTGTAATACTCATTCCAGGTGATCAAATGGCATTCCAAGACCAAGCCCATGTGATCTGCATCATCCGCCCACGCCTCCACCCCCTTGTACAACCTCCATATGATGTATCATTGGGTCAACTCATCCAATACCCTCTAATAAATTCGTGTCCCTAGCGGCACAACCTACATATAGTTCCGTCACATCATCTGTCTGTACACATATGGATTCTTATCCCACCGGAACTGATGAATTCCCTCTACCCTCACTGTGCTATAATACTCCTAGGCCCACACCTACATTAGTGTAGATGATGCTATGCTCCACCTACCCTGTTAATAACCAGCTGTAAAAAATCTTCCATCCTCTAAAATTCTACATACGTAGCCAGGTAGCAAGGCACCACTGACAAGATCCATCAAATAATTCCTGCAGTCATATATATATATATGGCTAGAGGACAGGAGGAGTTAGAACTATTTATATATATATATATTCAAAATGAATGGTATGTTCAATATCACAATACTATCCATACATCATCACAACTATGTGTCAAAAAATGTAAATACATAGTGACACATGGCCTGATCATATATCCATCATCATACATGTCTTCTCTTTTGAGGAGCCATCTTTTATCATTTTATAACCATCATTCTATCTTTCTAAGAGTTTTTTTTTTTTTTTTTTTAAATGATATCTTGTGGTCTCAATGCGGTCTCAATGTTATTTCAAAGAGAGACAAAATATAAACACTCCACATTTGCCTTGTTATTGATTAATTAAATAAACTATATTTAATTAATTAATTAAGATAACACTTAGTCACTAGTTAATTGACAATTTTATTCATTTAATTAATAGATTAATTTCACATCGCTTTGTTATTGATTAATTAAATAAACCATATTTAATTAATTAATTAAGATAACACTTAGTCACTAGTTAATTGATAATTTAATTCATTTAATTAAATAGATTAATTCCTCATCAGCAACTAAATTTTATTTAATTAATTAATTCTCATCAGTAATTGTTGCATTTACATGTTTAATACTTTCATTTTCTTTAAGATGTTTGTTCAATTTAGATTGAGCTCTTTGTGTTTGAATATATTATTTCTTGTTATAGTTTGAATTTCACATCCATACTAGTCAAAATTTAGCTATTAATAAAAAATTAAAATGAACAAATATCTAATCTAATCAATTCACATTTTCTAGTGTACACCTAGTCTATGCCAAAATGGAAGCTTTGGAATAGGATAAAGATATCCATCATGTATTGAGGAAAGAAGAATTATCTTAGATTCTATAGTGAAAATTGTGCTAATAGAAATATATGCAAAATTTAGATGTCATAGTTCACTACTAAATGAATTAATTCACAAACAAATAAACAACAAATTTTATGAAATAACCTATTAGTCATAAAATTGTCATAACTTTCACATTTCTCATTTTAAACTTTAAGATGTTTAAAAGATGAGAGGGAGGAGACTACTTAAGATGTGCAAATAGTTTTTTTTGGGATATATAATTAAACATTCAAGGTAGAAATTAAGATTGCAGTCATGACATGAAAGCATAGACAATGCATTACACTACTAGAGAAATGTGACCTCAAGGATTGCTTTGATGCCATTATCTATTCCATAAAAATCCATAAATAAATATGGTCTTTATATGAACCCAAAATTCTCATATTATTCATGAATAAACAAATAAAAACAATGTTTCTAAGAGATTATTGCTGCTAGACCAACAATTCCAAAGAACAAAAACGTAGTGAAATGGGCCCAAAATTTTATTTAAAAAGATTCTAACCTATCTCAAATGATGGATCCTTATTTTGGAATATGTTTATTATTATGAATAGCTCTAGAGCCCTATCAACATTGCAAGAAAGTGCACACAAAGGGAGGGCAAACTGCAACCTTTTAAAAGGCATGCGCAATATTATTTTTATTTTTTGTAAAATTTATACAACATTATTATTTTTTTTCTCTTGTCAAGAATAATGGTTTGATGATTGTATATACTGCTATATGTTTTCTTCGTTTCCTTTTATTATATATTATTTATTTTTCTTATGTATAGTTTTCTCTTAAATTTATTGTTTTGCACTTATTCTCCTCATTCACACAATTAATTTAATTAAATGGACTTCAATTACATCATATAAATTTTTAGGTGAGGTCACAAACATAAGACCTCATCTTCAACATGGACACATAGAATTAACACAAATAGTCCAAATCCATGAGCTCAATAGCCTAGCAAGGGCATAGAGCCTCTAGGCACACCAACCCATCAAACGCTACAACAACAATGCCATGATTTAACCATCACATTATACCATGAATGACAATTTTATTTTATTATTTTTATTAGTATTATTATTTTTCTATTATCACTATCATTATTTATTTTTATTTTTTTAAATAAAACTTGCTCATTTTCATCTAAGTATATAATTAACATATTTTATTTTAATTAAAAAAAAATTGAATTTAAATTTTCCTTTACTATTACTATTAAAAACAAAATTTGAAATATATATTTACTAATTTCATCATTTTTATGTATGAGCTGAAATATAGCTCATAGAACATGTCTAAGTCACTCAAGGACTCAAGCCTCTAGGATCATCTGCAAAAACCAACAACTTTCCACAAGAGGGAAAAACAAGAACATAAAATTGCAACAATGGATGTAAGATGTGGCCAATATGTAATACTAAAGATTGCAATGATATATTGGACTTACACAACACTCAACTGAGCTTTGGATGAATGAAATGTACATATGAAGCCTTGCTTATATAGGCAAGGAGGTAAATAGGATTACAAAAGATTGAATGACAAGTGTCTTAATCCTATCACATGAGACAGCTAATTCATAACAATCTCAATGGAAATATTAAATGCATGAGAGAATTATTAAATGCCTAGATACTTAAAAGTAAATAATGAGACATGGCCCCATTATAACCAACTTCTAGAAATGACAACTAGGAAGCTTAACTTCTAAGTAAACTTATAATAATGTGAATAGGTCCTCACTAATAACTAGTTAGAAAATAACCCCATTCACACCAACACCCCCCATAAGTGCAAATTAGGGAGTGTAGTTATTATGCAAATGATGCAAGGATGGGTCTTGACTACAAGGCCATGTTAGGTACCCATGTACAAATGCAATGCAAAGAAATCTCTCCCAAACGAAGAAAAGGAGAAAATCCAGTGGGATAAAACTCCTCTCCAAAAGAGAGATAAAATACAACAATGTATCCATCACAAATCCAATCAGTCTCCATCCGCACAAAGGATTATAAGAGAGGCCATTCAGCCTCCCCAAAATGAGATAACTTCTGCAAGAGAAGCACTAGAAGTACACTATAGAGTAACATTGAAATCCTTAATTCGACAAGAAAGGAAAGATAATTCTATTTGCTAGAAACCACATTAGAGTCACTCAAAGACTCAAGTTTGGAATCATGATAAAGCAACAACAAACCCGATGCCAAGGAACATTGGAAAACTTGCAAACTAGCACAACTTTGGAATCTATGAAGCAACAGTTGATTGACAAATGATCTGGAACTAAAATGAAGTGTAGAGAAAATGCACACTTAATGCACACAAAAAAGGAAATAGTGCATACACTGATGAATGTTCACATCTGCCTCCATGATGAAAAATAACCTCAAATTTGTGTAGAGGACGAAATTACCTTTTCGATAATATAAAGCTTTCGAAAAACAGACATTGTATGCTCAAATTATGAATTTTTGAAAAAAAAAGATAAATTGTGCCAGCCGAGAGTGCAGACACGACCCTTCTTATTTGATTTTTGAAAAATTTACTTGTTGCATACAAAAACTAATAGATACCTAGATAATATTTTGATACAAAAAATAAAACCCAGAAATTGTTTTTTGATCCAGGAAGCAAAAGATTAAAAAAAAATTCTTTAACCTTCAACCTATAGAAAAATGATGCACAACATTTTTTGGAAAATAGTTTTCTTCAAATATGCTTACTATTTGCAAAAATTGGCATATACCCAGATGAAATTTTGACCTTGGCTACAAAACCCAGAAATCATTTTTCCTACTAATGAGTGGAAGTTGGAATTTTGAAGCAAAAATGCAAACGACTCTAATAAAAATAGTTGGATTTTAAACCCTTGTAGATTTAACAAAATATATCAGATTTTGACGAAACAAAAGCTGATCTTGACTTTCTCTGATGCCTTGTATTCAATGGCAAGGTTCTCAAGACCCCAACTCACACCCAACAAAACTTTCACACCAAGATTGGTCTCTTAGATCTAAGAAGAAGTTTGTAGCACTAAAGCTGATACCATGTAAGAGCTGAAATATAGCTCATAGAACATGTCTGAGTCACTCAAGGACTCAAGCCTCCAAGATTATCTGCAAAAACTAACAAAAACCTTCCATAAGAGGGAAAAACAAGAATATGAAATTGCAACAATGGATGTAAGATGTGGCCAATATGCAATACTCAAGATTGCAATGATATATTGGACTTACCCAACACTCAACTAATCTTTGGATGAATGAAATGTACATATGAAGCCTTGCTTATATAGGCAAAGAGGTGAATAGGATTACACAAGTGTCTTAATCCTATCACATGAGACAACTAAGTCATAACAACCTCAATGCAAATATTAAATGCATGAGAGAATTATTAAATTCCTAGATACGTAAAAGTAAATAATGAGACATGGCCCCATTATAACTAACTTCTAGAAATGACAACTAGGAAACTTAAATCCTAAATAAACTTATAATAATGTGAATGGGTCCTCACTAATAACTAGCTAGGAAATAACTCCATTCACATTTATTTGGTTTATTGTGTGCTAACAATGAAGCTTGATCTATGAATGAGGCTTTATCTTCAATGAGCATGAATCTTGGTTAGAGGACATGAAAGATGAAATAAATACTTCAGATGAGTGTAACACATGGGATCTACATTAGCTATCCAAGGGGAGGAAATCCATTGGATGTAAATGGGTATTTAAAAATAAATTTAAAATAGATGGTAAGTTGGAGTGGTACAAGGCCCGGTTAGTTGAAAAATATACTCCTAGATTTAGAGATAGATTTCATGAGATTTTTTCTCTTGTGGCTAAACTAATCTCTATTATATTCCTTTTATCTATTCTTGTTGCTTTCAATTTAGAGGTAAAGAAAATGAATGTAAAAATATTTTTTATACACAAGGACCTTGGAGAAGGAATATTTATGAAATAAATTAATAGTTTTGTGGTGAAGGGAAAATAATACTTTGTTTACAAGTTAAATTGATATTTTTATGGTTTGTTACCAATAATGTGGTAACATAAATTTGATACCTTTTCATTGGATCACAAATTTATTAGAAGTGAAGGTGAATATTATGTTTATTTTAAATTATTTGATGATCAATTACTAATCATTATCCTATATGTTGATAACATGTTATCTATTGAAAATGATAAGGGAATTATTAGGGAACTTAAGGTTTAGTTATCTAGTGCTTTTGAAATAAATTTTTTAGGGGATATAAATATATTTTGGGTATGAAAATCTATTCAGATAAGGTTAACAAAAAAATGATTAAATCAAAAGACATATGTTTACACTATATATTTTTCATGCAATATTGTGAACCAATTAGTATTCCCTTTGTGATTGAAACTAGGATAACTCTACGGAAATTTCCTAAATAGATGATGATCTCGAAGGGATACATACAAAATTCCATATTCTAGTGCTATGGGAAGCCTTACGTATTCCATGGTCTACACAAGACCTAATATTACCCAAGCAAGTGGAATTTTGAGTAGGTTTATGTTGAAACCTAGTAAATAAAATTGGACATGTAAAAATGATTTTAAATATTTAAAAGTAACATATAACTATCACATTTTTTTATCATGGGACTAATGATGTATGTAGGATGGTTGATTTGCATGGATTTGTTGATTTTGATTAGGTTGGTGATCTAAATTGTAAGAGGTCCACCAACATGTATGTATTGAAATTTTTGGATAAGTTAGTTGGAAGAGAGAAAATGGTAACCTATAGTCACATTTTCCATTGCATAAGTAGTGCATGACTATGTCACATGATTATAATGAGACAATACAATTGGAAAAATTGGGTTCAAGTGTTAGATTTTAGTATAAATATGTGAGAATAGGATGTGATAGTCAAAGTACCATCTATTTGGATAAGAAACCAATGCATTATTATTGCATGAATATATTGATGCTCAATATCACTTTATTTAGGAAATGGTTGAAACTAATAAAATCATGTTATAGAAAGTGGACACCTTAGACATTATTGTAGATTCTCTTACTAAAACAGTGATCATAGAGAAGTTCAATTGGTGAAGAGAGGCCATGCATTTCTCATCATTGGGAGCTTGATTGATTATGTTTCATGACTGTATCATTTCAAGCTAAATATCAAGTGGAATAATCTTGGGATTAGGTGACATTCACCTTGCAAATCATATACAAGTTATAATAGTTTTATTTAACATTATTAAAAATTAATTATTATCTCTCCAAGGAAAATCAAGAAGGTAGAATTGGACACCCTCTATGTGGTATGAAAATTATTTACTAATTATTTATCCTCAATTATAATTTAGTGTAATTTAAATTAGCAATTAATTTTGGGTAGATATTGAAAATCAAGTAAAGATTTATATGTTTAAAGAGGTGTAAGATAATCTTCTATTGTTAGATCTTATGTTAGATTTGGTCAATACTATCTTATGAGACCAAGTATTAGCTAGTTGTTTGTTGTCTAGTTCATACTTTTAGGCGTTTCTAGATACTCATTTCATATACATTCCTAAATATTATCTATCTTTTTATATCTTTCATGCAACTTGAACCTAGTTTTGATGTATGGGAATATGATCATGATATGTTGTTAATTCCATGATTAATTATGTAAGTGTGTATGAAATGCAATATGGATCTATGTTTAATTTTTGGTTATTAGTATTGTGTATATGTTGGATGAACTAACTCCTTGCAGTCAAGAAGCTAGAGTAAGAATACATTAGCTTGCAACAACTAGGAAGCACAACCTACAGCCAAAGGATTTTAGACAGTGATGCAAGGGAGATTCCAAAATAAGAAGAACGTAAAAGTTACAGAAATAGAGGCGTTCATTAATGAGGATGATTGTGAATCACCATGTCATTTAATAAGACTACTAAAGGGAGAAGGAGTTTTCTCTAATTGGGAAGCTAACATGACTATTTCCACAGTCCACGGTTTTGTTATGTTGTTGAAACAAAGTTCCAAACCTAATCGTCTTCTTCCACCTTTTAAGCTGTTTTCAATTATGCAGAATTTGTTACTCTCTATTTTATAGGGGAGTGGCTATTTTCATTTAGTTTCTTGTTTTGAGTCCTTGTTTCAATAAACATCCCTCAAACCTATATAGTTGGATCGATGGTTGATGAGTAGATATAGCGTGTGGATATGTTTAGATAGTGATAGGTTTTATTACATAGACAATACTTATTTTCCAGTTATGCTTTCATGAATAAGATATCTTTGAGGATTCTTGTCAGATTGTGAAATCTTATTATATGTAATGAGATGTTTTCAGTTTATCGTTATGTTCAGTTGATTCAAGGAGTTTAGATTTGAGTTTCCTTCATGGATACAATAACTTGAGCAAGGGCCACTCAAGGTAATTGTTCTCCACCATTAATTTTTTTTGTTACAATAGATGCTTTTATATTTTACATTCATCTTAATTAGATTCTTCATTTCTTGTATAAGAATGAAATCATGAATGAGATCTTGTCTTGTACTTTATGTTTTTTTTGTCTCAATATGTCAACCTCTAGAGTGAGTCAAGTCATTAGAATTCACAGTTAACAATTTTAGTAGTTGCAAAGTTCAAGTTTCAATAGTTAACTAGTCATAGTCTTTAGTTGTAGGTACTCATAGCAATAGTTCTAGAATAATTAATCTTTTTCTTGTTTCACTATTTTATGTGTTTCCACATGTGTAAACACCTATACTAGATGATATAGGCAGTATAGAATCTCTAGATGCACATACAATGCTAACATCATCACAAACTTACATTAGCCTTGGTCGGTAATTAAATGGAGTCTTTATAAGGGTTTAGTGGATTGTTCATATTTGATCACCAAATTGGTCTAGGAATATGAGATAAGGCATAGGAATTCAACACCCTACCACCCTCAAGCCAATGGGAAAGTGGAAGTAACAAATAGGTAGATTGAAAAAAATTCTAACCAAAATAGTGCAAATTCGCAAGAAGGATTGGGTAGCTAGGTTTCCTGAGGCAGTTTGGGCCTATAGGACAACTTGGAAGACTACAAAAAGGTTCACACCATATGAATTGGTGTATGGAAAAATAAAAATACTTCCCATTGAATTTGAATATAAGAAACTGAGGACAACAGTTGAACTAGATATGGACTTGACAGTAGCACAAAAGGAGAGATTACATAATTTGAATACATTAGATGAAATAAGGATGGAAGCTATACACCACACTGAGGTTGTTCAAAACATAGAATCAAATGGCATGATCAATTCATCAAAACAAAGGAGTTCAGTGTGAGTGATTGGGATTTGCGTTATGAATCAAGGTACAAGGACTATAAAGGAAAATTATAGACAAGATGTTTAGGTCCATATGAGATACAATAAGTATTCCAAAATGCAGCAGTACAGTTGTAAACAATTGATGCAGTCATATTTTCACTACTGGTTAATGGTAATAGATTGAAACTTTATAAAAATACAATGCAAAAGGATGACTTCCTTCTTTCATTGATGCACCAATACGAACCAAACAGTGATTTCGACAAAGAAATTGTACCAGACATCATAGATTCAACAATAGATACAACGGGTTCTCTAATTGACTTAGCAAATGAGCTACACAACTCACCTACTAAGGTCAATCAAGTATAATTTCCTACCACATATCACATGCACACACAACACATTTGATAAAAATAAATAATCATTTTCAAGTGTAATCCATGATGCAGTAGGGACCTATAGCTTCATACCTGTAGGTGGCAAAATTTAGAAGGGACCTGTTGATGCAGACACCCGTAGCACTTTCCTATTAGAAATTTCAAAATTCCCACCATATTAATTGCATGACCATCCACAATACACTTTATTCCTCTATACATGCCACCTCATAACTACCATTTCACTACATGCAGCTTCATCCACCTCATCTCACGTACCATTCATATCACTTTTCATGATATCCATGTGACATGTAGTTCATTTAACATCCCATCATTGTACATCTTGTAGCCTTTCACATCCATCATTTACCATGTTCCATTCAGTTACATCATTCATTACCTATTGCAATTACAAACGGTCACATCATATCTTGTTGTGGGCAATTCAAATCAAATTCACACGAGTTGAGTTTTAGTTCACTAGACTTCTATAGGTACACATATTAATTTTCCATAATTATCATAGATGTCAATTGTGTTTTTACATGATTTCATAATGAATTTTGCATGCTTTGTATCATTTTTATTATTTCCAATACATCATTCATCCTCTACCAAAACAACTACAATTAAGTGAGGACACTTAATACCTTTAGTTGGGGGGAAGCAGTACCTTTCATTTTTATTTTCTTGGTTTTCAAAAACCCAAATAAGTTTTGCAAAATCCTTCCATTTTGTTTTATGTTTTCCCCATTTTGCAATACAACTTAGCTATAATTCAAATTTAGAAAGAAAGAGAAGGGGTAGAACAACTACATTTGGAAAACACAAGCACACAGGTAAAGTGATAAATAGGAATTTTGAGGGAATTTGAGCATAAAAAAGTAGATTTTCATCATGGGTGGTGATATAATCCGAAGAGAGTCATTTGCACACAATCAATTGTTGGAAGACCGATTGGTGTCACCTATTTTCCAACATGTTGGTTGGATGGACTATTTATTGAAGTTGACATAATACAATGAGGATATGGCAGAGTAATTTGCATCCACACTCTAACATGATGAAGCAGTAATCAAGGGTTTGAAGGCTGATGCTTTAGAGTCTACAATTGTAAAAGTGTCTAGTTTTCCATAGGAAGGAGAGGAGTTTCTAGTTAGGGAAAACGTTGTTTCTACCAGAGATGAATTTAGAGAACATGGAGAAAATTTGGACTCATCCTCCCAGGGTACTAAAACATTATCCTTGCCATGGGTTTGGGATTCTATTACTTCATATATCATTAATTATCTTACATGTGATGGTAGATAGTCCTTATTATATACAATTCATTTCAAACTCCCGAGTCATCTCTGTCATGATAAGAGAGTTAATGTTCCAAATTTCTCTATAATCTATTGAAAAGAATGGGCTTTGAATACAAAAGAAAAAGGAATAAAACTACCTTGTCACATTATTGTTTGGTCACCCTATTGGTTAAAAGGAGTATGAGAATTCAACATCCACAAATTTCATGGGAAAACTTTATTAATTGTAACCACATTGATAGTATTTTAGAAGAACCTACTATACCAAATAAAGTAGAAGAACCTGTTGTTTCAAAGAGAGAAGGGTCCCTTGACCCCCTACTTCGCCTACTCGTAGTAGGGATGACTTAGAAAAGCAGGGTATGTAGGATACTCAACTTGCAGCCACTGTGAAACAACCTGCAACAGAGGACAAGAAAGAAACCCATACCCCTAAGAAGAGATCAAGAGCCAATAAAAGGAAAACTAGGCCTTCTTTTGTGCCTACATCAAGGAAAAAATACCCACAAGGCAGTCTCATCTCTTAAGAGGGAAAGGGGCAATGGGGGGTACAAGAAGGAAAAAAAAGGTGTTGTTGCAATTGAAATAGATTTAGAATTAGAAGAAGTTCCCACTGAGAATGTACAAACACTAGTCAAACCATAATGGTATTTCTCAAGCACCTTTGAATCTGATTCAAAGGATTCCTTTTTTGTTAGACAAATGATAAAGAGAACCCCACAAAACCTTGGTAGTGATGGTTGTGAAGATGATATGGAAGAAGATAATCAATTTTTAGATAAAGATGAAGATTTATTTATTGAAGAGAGGAACGCTAAGAAATAATTGTAGGAAGCACTTGACATAATAAAGCAATTGGAAGAATTGTTTACAAGTTATCAGTTGAAGTAAAATGAAAGGGACATGCAAATTAAAGAGTTGGAGGAGAAATTGCATAAATTTGAACATGGGTCTAAGTTGGATGTTCTTGCACAACTTGCTCTTGTGGGAATAAGGAATACAAAACTTGTGACTAAAAGAATAACTCCTCAAGCTAGAGCTCCAACTGGTCCTACTATTGTGTCCCTAGGATATGAATTATGGAAAAGAACTAATGAATTATCTGAGCAAATAGAAGCATGGAAGAAGGAAAAAGCATAAATGACAGATAGCCATGCTAGGACTCTTGAGAAAAACGAAATTGAATTGAAAAAGATGACAACCAGGATTGAGGAAATTGCAGACAAGGCTATACAAATCCCCAAATGTAGGTGACCCACCAGGGTGCATGCTTTGTTTTTACAAGAAAATATCCAATGTTTTCAATTCATCTAGTTAATTAGTAATCTACCAATTTCTCTGAGCATGAAATTTGAGTTTTTAAATACTTTGTTGACTCCACACTAGATGTGCAAGATTAATTGTGTGAATTTTACTTGCATAATCTTGCTCTTGTAGATGATACAGAGTGGAACCCATTAATATTTTTGAGAGACTTACAAGTTAAAGCATTGGCTTCATACTTCAGGAATGAGAAACAAAAATGGGAAATAATGTAGGACTATGTTGAGAGAGAAATCTATTGCTCTCTAGATTAGGAAAGAGTTAAAATACCCCAACACAATCATAGAAGAATGAAAAAATCTCCTAAAGCATAAAGGTGTGGGCAGAAGAATAATGAATACCAGAGAAAATGATTATGCCAGAATGCAACAACTAGTTGTAGGTCTTATTCATCATTCTTTTAAATATGTACAAGGAAGATGGGAAAAATTGACCCCTGAATTGTAGAAAAACTAACCTCACTTCTTATACAATTTTTTAGCCATGCTTGAAAGGTCTCGCAAGTGCATAGAGATTCCCAGAGAAATTAGACTTAAATGGGTAACTCTTGCCTTCCATCCACCAATGCTTCTTTATCATGTGCCACATTGGATAGGGGAACAACATGCAGAGTAGAAATAGGACAAAAATATCAAATGGTAAAGAATTTCATGTTATGGAGGCTACTACTTGAAACAAGGAACAAGAGTGAATGTGGTTACACCTTTCAGGGAAATGACCTTGCAATACAACCTCTAGTCTTAATTGTTGCTTGAGGACAAGAAAATGTCTAGTTGGAGGGAATGATGAGACCAAGTATTAGCTAGTTTTCTATTGTTTAGTTCATACTTTTAGGCATTTCTAGATACTCATTTCATATGCATTCCTAAACATTATCTATCATTTTATATCTTTCATGCAACTTGAACTTGGTTTTGATGTATGGGAATATCATCATGATATGTTTTTAATCGCATAATTACTTGTGTAAGTGTGTATGAAATGCAATATGGATCTGTGCTTAGTTTGTGGTTATTAGTATTGTGTATATGTTGGATGAACTAACTCCTTGCAACTAAGAAGCCAAAGAAAGTTGAATGTAGCCCAGGAAGTGTAGCCCGCAACCAAAGGATTTTAGACAGTGATGCAAGGGAGATTCCAGAATAAGAAGAACACAACAGTTGCAGAAATAGAGGCATTCATTAATGAGGATGATTGTAAATCACCATGCCATTTAATAAGACTACTGAAGGGAGAAGAAGTTATCTCTGATTGGGAAGCTAACATGACTATTTCCATAGTCCACACTTATGTTATGCCATTGAAACTGAGTTCCAATCCTAATCATCTTCTTTCACCTTTTCAGTTATGCAGACTTTGTCACTCTCTATTTTATAGGGGAGTGGTTATTTGCATTTAGTTTTTTGTTTTGAGTCCTTGTTTCAATAAACCTCCCTCGAACCTATATAGTTGGCTCAGTGGTCGAGGAGTAGATATAGCGTGTGGATATGTTCAGATAGTGATTGTTTTTATTACAAAGACAATACATGTTTTCCAGTTATTCTTTTATGAATAAGATATCTATGAAAATTCTTGTCAGATTGTGAAATCTTATTATATGCAATGAGATATTTTTAGTTTATCATTATGTTCAGTTGATTCAAGGAGTTTAGATTTGAGTTTACTTCATGGAAACAATAACTTGAGCAAGGGCCACTCAAGGTAACTATTCTTTGCCATTAATTTTTTTTGTTACAGTAGATGCTTTTATTTATTTCATTCATCTTAATTAGATTCTTTATTTCTTGTATGAGAATGGAATCATGAATGAGATCTTGTCTTGTACTTTATGTTTTATTTTGTCTCAATATGTCAAACTTCAGCGTGATTCAAGTCATTAGAAGTCATAGTTAATAGTTTTAGTAGTTGCAGAGTTTACGTTTTAACAATTAACTAGTCACAGTCTTTAGTTGTAGGTACCCATAACAATAGTTCTAGAATTAATCTTTTCATGTTTCACTGTTTTATGTTTTTACACATGTGTAAACACCTATACTAGATGATATAGGTAGTATAGGATCTATGGATGCATATATAGTGTCAGCACCATCACAAGGTTACATTAGCCCCGAACGATAATTAAAGGGAGTCTTTACAAGGGTTTAGTGGACTGTTCAGTTAGGAACCACCTTTGAATTGTGTGTTTATCACCAATTTTATTGAGCATTAGTTGGCCTTACACTATCATGGAGAACCTAAGGTTGGGATATTGATCAATTTGACCATTATAAAAATCTACAATATTTATGATGTAGAAGGTGGTTGTAAGGTGCATAAGAGACATTACTTACTATTAAAGGTATATTGACCATTTTGGTGAGGTTTTGAGATATCCCATGAGGATTTGGATGCCTAGTTTTGGGTGTGTGGTATTTGTAATTGTGAAAAGTGTTATTACCTATCTAGTTTAATTTTACCTAGTATGTTTGTTCATACTACACTTAATCTCACTTAGAGATTTTTACCTTTTACCTAGTATATATGGTTAAATTCATCAAAACCATCAATGATGCTAGTAAGAAGAAGATTGACTAGGTAACCCATATAAGTGATACACTGCATGATCAATTGAGCACTATGCTCACAACTTCCAAATTTTACATGACATCTCACTTGGTGTACTTTCTATCTTCTCAATCCTCCTTCCCAAGACTTGACAGAGTGGGATCCTTTCAGCTAGGAGAGGTCACAATTTCTAAACATTATCCTTAATTGAAGCAAGAGGACAATTACAATCATTTTTATGTTGTTAATGATAACTTCATCTACTCAGTTATTAGAGGACTAGAGGGATATTTCTCTAGGATAATCTCCAATGAAGAAATGGAGTCCTTGAAAGGAATTGGAAACTGGTGCATCCAGTTCAAAACCTTTTGTTACATCAGAGTGGCAGGCTTTCATAAAATTCCCTATAAACTCCCCAAGTATCCATCTGACAAGATGGTTCTATTTGAGATTTGCAGACAAATCACTGAAGTCCACTATCTTATTGTCAAGAAATATAAGTCTAGATTCAACTTCCCCATCCAAGTAGGGGTGTATTCCTATGCCAACATGCAAAATGCTAAGGGAGCTAATGTGGAAATTTCTAAGTACAATTTGGTATTGTTTAGTGATGTCAGGGACAAATTTGATCCAATTAAAAAAATCAATAAGGTAATGGGTGCTTACTTCATTCATGAGCCAAAGCTTGAAGACCATTGGGAAAATTGTGAAGAAGAATATGAGGTCTAGATGAAAGATTATTGTTGGTTGACAATACATTTAATCAAGAATGGTATAGAAATCATCATCTCCAAGGAGAAAAAGGGTGATGGGAAGGTCCTTGACCTTTCCTATCATGGCCAAAAAATTTATAATCAACCTATTTTCAATGAAGACTACTCAGTCAATGAAAATGATGATATCAAGACTAGAGCATAAGAGGTTATAACTCATTTTCTTCAGTGGTTGAAGAGACCATTCCCTATGATGAAATTGCTAGCACCTGCAAAGAAGGCTGAGAAGAAGAGGAAGGGAGAAGGTTCATTTGTTGTAACCACTGGAGAAGGTTCATCCACTTCAATTGCAAAGGAAGGGCCATTAACTACTGCTGCCCCAGCCAAGGAAAAAACTAGGGGTGAACTTGCTAGATAGTAGGAAAAAAGAGGAAAGGAAGGGACACCATCAATGTGTCTTAGAGCAAAGAAGACCCTAAGGAGAGAGACCCTAGTTCGTAAGAAAAGAACCAGTGAGGCCATCAAAGAGAGGGCTACTCAGAGACAAGCCGAGCAGACATATTCTTCCACTCCTCCTCATGAGTCTCCACTACCTTCATCTCCTCCATCCCCTAATAATAAGCCTCCAACTCCTCCATCGCATTCACCACCATCTCCTCCCCATCCACCGAAAGGTGAACCACCTCATGAGGAATAAATTCATGTTAACATAGTATTGGATGAGGAAGAAATAGAAAAAAGAACCTCCAACATAAGAAGAAGCACAAAAGGAACCCCCTACTGAGGAGGAGGTTCATACAAAAGAAGTTCTTGCAAGAGAGGTTCGTGAAGAGGAAGTACATATAAGGGATGTTCATGATGAAGTACCTTCCAAGGAAAATGTGTAGGAAGAACATCTAGAGGAGGAGGTTGACCAAACAAGAGAAGTACATGGGGAACAACCTCATGAAGAAAAGGAGGTGCATGAAGAGAGAGTCTTGGGAGAAGAAGAGGTTGCAAAAGAATGAAGACAAAGGGAGGCCGAATGAGAAGACAATATCAAAGGCTCCCACAACATAGAAGTCCTCACCTCCCCTAGAAGGGAAACATTTGCTCTTTTGCTAGTATGGTTGAATCATACCTTCCAAAGAAGACAATGGACGTACGTAGAGAGCCTAGAAAAAAGTATAAACATATTACTAGAGGCCCCTACAACACAAAAGTGAAAAGAAGATTTTTTTACTTTAGCAGACAAAGTGGTAAAGGACTTAATAAAATCTTATCACTCCATTAGTGATGAAGACAATGGTGTTCAACAAATTGAACTGAGTATTAATGAAGAATTATTGGTTTAGGAGGATTGCATCCCAATTTTGCACCAAATAAATGAAACGTCAATGGAGGAACTTCTAAAAGTTGTAATAATTGAGGAAGAAGAACAAGATAAGCTCCTAGTATGGGTGAGGGCAACAAAGTTCTAGTTACAATTTTTGGATAGGTGCAAGAACAAGTTAAACAAACACAAAATCCAAGTAGAAAAGGAAATGAGTCATATCCACCAGGCAATTGAAGACTTGGGTTGCACATTTTGGGATACCCCTGTGTTCGTGTGAGAGCATGGAAAAATGGTTGAAAAATTACAAGGACAAATGTAGAGACAAGTGACACAAGAGGGAATTGATACAATAGTAAATAAGAAGGTTAGACTCTAATCTTTGTAGGAGGAATTGGAAACCTTGAGGAACATAAAGCAGCAAATGGAAAAAATAACATTTAAACAGAAAGTAAAAATGTAGTTTCACAATGGCCTAGCAATGAACAAAATGAATGAAGTGGTGTTAGCATTCACTGACGGCCTCCCAAAATAGTTGGATACAAGAAAATGGTCGCTATTGTTCTATTGTGCATTTTGTACACACGCCCTACTAAAAGCAGGGACCCCCTCTTTTAGCTTTGTTTTCCCTGATTGCTCATCCTCACTTCAAGGTCTGATCATGTTTGATGCTTACTGAGTCTACATAGGTTTACCCTTTGGGTGGGATTTGACTCAATCATTTTTTCCTTTGGCCCTTGCATGTTTTCTTTCCCAAAAAATAAGTTGATTTGCATAAAAAACCTAAGTTTTATCTTTTGTGAAAAATCTTTGTGAGAATTCCCTTGCAAAATTTTGCTTGCGAAATTCTAGTCGACTAATGTCGAGCTCTCTGGATCTCGCATTGCTCCAACCCACATCCCTTCAGATTCTGAAGTCATTTTTTGCACAACTTTAGAAATTGGTACAATCATCAAGTATTAGACATTATATGCTCTTCATATCCATTTCCCCACATGCTCAAATAGATAAACCCAAAATGACTAAGTTACAAAAAACCTTGTGTAGGTTTCCAATGTGGTGGCGCTGAGTCATTTGGCATCCACTTTGCTCCAACCCACACTCCTCTGGCTTTTGCATTGCTATGTCCCACAAGTCTTTGGCTTCCGCATGTCAAATTCTTGAATTGACCTGAAACCCCTAAAAGCCTTGAATTGGTCCGAGTTTAATGATTTTGATGATTTCGTTGATGCATTTGGTGATTTTAGGACTATATTTTCATGATTTAATAAGGTCTAAATTAAAATCAACCATAAGATTAATTAACTTTGCGTTAAAATATAGTTTGTGAGAAAATCCTTGCGGGATTCTGTCTCTCTGGTGCCAACTCCTCTAACTTTTGCATTGCTCTGACCCGCAAGCCTTTGGCTTTTGCATTGCTCCAGCCCACAGTGGTCCAATTCCCTCAAAAGTGGAAATTTCACTCTATGGTGTCGTGCTCACCAACTTCTCTTCGACTTATGCATTGCTCCATCCCGTATCATTTCAGCTTTTGCATCCTCAATCCTCTCAAAAGGAAATTTTCCTAAAAAGGAAATTTTCCCAAAATAGGAATTTTTCCTGAAAAGGAAAATTTCCCGCCCAAAATGGAAATTTTCCTAAAATAAAAAATTCCCAAAATGGAAAATTTCCTAATGGACTATGCATTTGAAATTGATAAATTTTAATATTTTAAATAAGGGAAATTTATCAAGCTTTAATGATATTTTTGGAGGTTTAAATTATGATATTTTATGACATAGGTGATTTTCAAGATGCTTGGGGGGATAAGGGATCAATTCATTAAAGGACCTACATATGAAGTCATGCCAAGTGTTGGAGGGAGCTATAATTAAGGGAGGAGTAAATGAATTAAATGGTCAAGACAAGCATGCATATAGATTCATGCAAGGCCTTATTCACTATCAAGGGTATTTTAAACTGAAATTAAATGGAAACTATCAGTATTTAATGCAAATCTAGGTGAGAATTTGTGCCTTCTAGCTAGAAAAGTATTTTAAAGGGGACAACTAAGGAGGTTGTTTTATTCCTCTAATGAGGGACGTTCATTGAAACTGAGAAAGATGATATTGTTTCTCCTTGGACCAAGTTTTTAACATAATCATCTAATTGGATATAAAGGAGGTATGTGTTTCCAAAACCTAATATATTTCAAGCATTAAATGTTGATATAATTTGGGCCCTTGAATTGGATTTAATTGTGGCCATCGATTTGCAATGTAATCTCTATAAAAGGCTAGTTCCTGCTCATATGTAAAGAGATAATTTAGAAGTAAGAAAAGTAGAACAGTAGGAAAGTAGGAGAGGAGAGAAAAATGAAGATTGTTAAGCAAATGCTAGAGAAATTAATACAATTAGATCATTGGCTTGGTGAATTTCTATGTTAAGTTTGAAATTTTTATGGTTTCTTGTTTCTTCTTCTCAAGTGTTAGTTTCAATTCTTTTATAATAATGGTGAAATGATAATGATGTCTAGATGAATCTATTGCTCATACCTTTTGTAATTTGTTGATTGTAAGTTAGTTTGTAAGGTTAGTCTAAGTTGATTTTTATGTGCTTAAGTTCAACTATCAGAGTTTGTTCATGTCATGCCAACAATTGGATGTATGTATGAATGTTCATAGTCTAAAAATATTCCATCTATCTTTGAAGATTGCACCATTTCTATGGATTTGTAGGGTTTTTCCTTGATTAAGTAGAGATGGGTTTCATGGGGATTTGTCCATCTACAACATCAACCATTATTAAAATTGATGTTAGGTGTTAGATTAGGATCTCTCTCAACCTTACATCTTTTGATATTTCTTTGGCTTAGTTTTAGGAGAATAGCATCACAAAACTACCACATTTGATGATAAAGTCATTTTCAAATCTCATATCTGAAAGTTACAATTGGGGGTCGTATCCATTTTTAGATTTCATAAAACCCTCAATCTTACATCTTCCAACCTTGTTGAACCATAAATGCCCCTTATGATACTAACAAATCACATCAACTACTGAGCTATTTTTGCATCGTTAAGACCTGAAATCTAGAACGTTGTGGTCATTTTGTGAAGATTTTCTATAGAAATTCACCTTTCAAGAGAGATAGAACACTTGTGTTTTATCTATGTTGTGCAGTGCAAAAACACTCATCAATAGAATTGAAGCTAGAGGGAGGGTGAACATAAGCAGCAAAGTTGGAAGTTGAATGAGCCTTCATGTACAAATTTGACATATAATAGATCTCTTCATATGCAGAAAAATCTAAAAAATTGAAAAAATTGAAAAAAAAAATGAATTGAGATGAAAGGAAAAAAAATTCGCATTTCCTATTGTAAGGAAAGCCCTCAAGTTGACATTCCTTAGCTTCAGGATTCTTTGAATAAGCAATTGTATCCTAGGAGTTTGTATCACCTTTCTTTCTTTTTTTTTGATACTCAGGAGGTATCTCCAACCAAGGCCCAGCGATTCCCACCATACCTTGCCTCAGGCTTATTTTTTTGCCGAGTTGGGGTGGTGGTGGGGCGAGCCAAGGCGAAACTAGTCCCCCTAGGGAGAAGCCCCGAGCCCGCAAAAGGACTCCTCCATTTTAACCCGACCAGCGTGAATCGAACCTTGGACCTATATGGGACGAACCCAAAGCCTTAGCTCAACCATACCGACCGTTTGAGTTTGTATCACCTTTCATTATCAGAAAAATGTAGAGTGCATAACACCTCTAGGCACAATGAGCTAAATTATGTAACCTTTCTAGGAAGGATAGAAATGGCTTTACAAGGGAAAATATTCTTCTAGGAAGTACATGAACCACCAAAATTTGCAAGATTGGAAGAGGTTACTAATGTTTCAGTTGAAGCCTTCAAAGAGCTAGTTAAAGATCAGCTAGGTAGTGATAATGAACTATGTTTGGAAGACATATTATTTTCCATTTGGTGCAAAGTGCATGATGCACCTCATTCAGAGCTTAATTATCCCTTGTGGGAAGACATAATCAATTAGGCCAAAAGTTGTTTGGGCCTGGTAGAATGGTTGAACATCTACAAAGAGGAATCATCTGCAAAGAAGTCTCCATACATTGAACCAAGTGGACACATTGTACAAATTACAGTTTACATACAAAGGCTGAATTAGAAAAATATTTAGTAGTAAGTGTTGAAACAACTACAAATGATGATGAAGGAAAGAAGGAAGAAGCTGAAACATTTATGACAATAGAAAATGGTGAATGTACAAGTAGAATGGAACTTGAAGTAGTGGGTGTTATCCCTATGGATGAAGTTCAAACATTTGAAAAAAAGATTCAGCAGGTTTGGATCAGCCACAAAATAAGGTAGTTATCAATCAGACTTCCTTTGTAAGTAATAATGAAGATTCAGTGTTGGTGGGATGTGACAATTTTTTTGCAAATCTCTTGAAATATTGGTCAAGCTTACTTTATAGAATATGGTTGGAGGAATTGCTATTACCGAGCTGGTGTCAGATATATGATGTGGCGTATTCAAAGTTCACATGTTTGCAGTGCTAAAAACTAATCAAACAAGTTAAGGAACAAGTAGAACTGTTAGAGAAATCCAATGTAGAATTCCCTATCATCACTCCAAAAAATGCACAAGAGGTTGAAAGACATGAATCAACTAGTGGCACAACTGATTTTAGTTCATGGGCTGACTTTGAGACATCAACAACAAAGGAAGTAACTAAACATGAACATTGCAGTTTAGTTTTATTTGATGCTCAGTCATGTCGTGATGATGAAATAATGGATACATCACTTGGAAAGGATGTCAAAGATCATATGGTTGAATTATCGATTAGTACTTAAGTCATTTCCTTCTCTTGATGCCTTGCACAATCAACA
>VDFB02271358.1:316536840-316968608 GCA_007258455.2 Sequoia sempervirens | reverse complement strand
CCCCTCTCTCTCTCAAGTATCTCCCTCCTACCAAGGATTAAATTTGATGGTCGACTTTTCCTGTCAACAAATTTTTTAATGACGGTTATCTATTCAAGGGTACCCTTAAAAAATTATGATATACCTTAGTGTATGTAAAATTATATATAAATCAAACATATATATCATTATAATTCTATATAAATTTTGACAATCTATCCAAAATATCTCCTTTTATCTGATACAATCTTCTTAAAATTTTGATTGTATTCTACAGCAAAAATCTCTAAATACGGTCATACGGCCATCAAATTTAAGCCCTGCCTCCTACCCCCACTCTCCCTTTCTCTCCCACTCCCTCCATATCTCTCTCTCAAGTCATAATTTAAAAATAATATAATTTATATTTATATTAATATTAAAAATTATTTTTTAATAGAGGGGGTTCGACCAAACATCTTTAGAATGTTTGACTGAACATTTTTTTTTGTTCGACCGAACACCTGTTCAACCGAACCCACTAATTTTTACCCTCATCCCCTGAGGCACCAAAATTGCTGAGAATTTTGCACTTCGAAGCTCGATTTGAGAATAAAAATGAAGGAGATCTTAGAAACCCAACTAGTATCAGGTTCCCCTCAAAATGAGCTATCCAACGAATATAATTTTAATATGTTTTGATTATATTATCTATTTGTTTTTTAAGTTTTATTAAATATAGGTTTTTCATTGAAAACAAAACTCTCTGTTCTGCACATGTGGAAAAATAGAATATTATCAATTTTTTTTAAAAAAAATATGAGTGCACCAGATATTGGAGTCCTTGATCCAACAAAAAAAAAAGAGAATTTTGATACATACAAAAAGTTATGCGTTATACGGTCGTGTTATGTCTGAATTGTAATTGCTTTGACTTTGAAACTTGATTAAAGAAAAAATATTCAATAAAAACTATCTAACCAAGTGGAAGCACTAGATATCGGAGTTACAAATCTAAATTTGAAAGAATTGGAATTTTATCTTTCAAGGAAAAAAAGTTATGCGTTATACGGTTGCGTCACTTTTTAAAAATGCTATTTTTGAAAAAAACCAATTTTGTGGGAGATGGAAAAAGAAGTGTAATCTAATTCCAAAAATTTTGAAAAAAATATTTTTAGAATCTACAGACAAAATGTGACAAGACTCTAGTTTGCATCATCTTCAAATTCCTCACGGTTTAACCACTATAGGTGCCCGAATGTGAAGATTTAGTTTTTAAAAAAAAAACAGTGTCCAGTTTGGCCGAAAATTGCAAACCACTATTGTGGGATCACCCATATATAAATACTTGAAGCAAAAATAATAATTTTCACTAATACTATTAATGATAATATAAAATTTTAGTTAATTGATATAGCTCCACATAACAAAGTTAATCTACTATCATAATGTGCTCAAGTACCATGTCCTAATTCTTAGATGACATAATTGACTCGAGTTATGTTGAGTCAATTTTTTTTGCTTCTATCTCCATCATTGGAATCAAAGAGCAATAAGAACTTATTCATGGAATTAGTATTTTATTCTTGATGTTTTGTAGAGATAAAAAGTGTACACTTCACATTTTTCATCTCATTATTGTACCAATTTTAGCTTTCACCAAATATAAGTATGCCATTGAGCATTTGTTACTCCCTCCTAAGCTCAAATCACTTTGAAAACACCTTTTCCTATTAGAAAAAGACCCATTCTACTAATAAGACCTTATATATCACTATTATGTATTTTTCAACCACATAGGACACTAATGTGGCATGCTTGTGTCTCGTGTGTTCAAAAATAATTTCCCACTTCAATGGTCTCTTCCTTCATGAATCCCTAACCCTTGTGTATTTTCAATGATCAACTGAACTCAAACATGCTCATTTAAAGAGAATTTCCAAAAATAAAAAGCATCCAATCAATGTATTCACACATTCTATTCATACATCCTTTAACACATCACATACTTTACTATTTAAGCGATCTAGGGCATCTCGACACATATCACACATTGCAACTCTTCAACTAATTCAATATTGAAACATGCAAACTAAGGGCTTGATTGAGGCAAGCTCCTAAACATGTCATAGGCACACCATTTCCCCCTTTTCAAATTTGATATGTCTTGCACCATCATTAGTGGATGCTACCACAATAGAGACAAACAATAACACTTACAAGCAATTTTTGCAACAAGTGCTAAGAATTTGACTAACAATGCACAAGACAACAACATGCCCAATGGATGAGATCATGCCATACAATGTAGGGGATGCATTTTGAGAAACCATTGAATTTATTTCAAATTTAAATAGAAATAAAATAGTATCTAAAATTTTAAATATTTTGAATATATTTTAATACATAGTATAAGTAGATTTTATGTATTTTATAAATAAAATAATGAGTTATATATAAACATATAATATTAATTATACTTTAAAAAATCAAAATAAAAGAAAATAAAGAATAGTATAAATACTAATTAAAGAAATATTGAAAATTGTTATGTAATTTAAGTGTTTTTCTATGGTCTAACAAAACATTTTTTAAATAATGTCTAAATATATCATTTTGAAAGTATTTTTTTCATAAAGTAAACAATGTAAAAAAAAATATATTGTAAGATAGTATAACTCTTAAATAAATAAAATAATAGATGTGTGTCTATATGAAGCATTTAAAGATTAGTTAGAAACAAATCAAATAATATTTGAGATTTTTATAATCTATATAAAAAATCATAAAAAATGATGAAGTGGTTCCTAAATATTTGGAAATAGTCTAAACATTGATATATCAAAGTTTATCAAACATTGACTTAGTTTTGCAATCTTTCCTCAACAAAATAGAGACTATTATTTGACGAATCTTGATTAATAATAAATTATTAATAAAATAAATTTAATTAAACTATAATAGATATATTTAGAAAATACAAAAAATATGTCAAATAAGATATCATTTTCCAATACCTATTTTTAAAAAGCACTTGTAATTTAAAATTCCTTTCTAATTTACAATTGCCACCTAACTTTAAGTCATTATTAAACAAAACTTTATATTATTCACGAATACAATATTTTGTCATAGGGACTAGGTCCATTCGAACAATAAAGGTCACTTCAACATCAAAGTCCTTAAAAATATTCGGAGCATCCCAAAGTAGGCCCAATTTAACACCTATTCCTAAAATGTTCCAAGCATATTCTTTTTTCCATATCATGTCGCCATCTAAACCCTATAATTTTTGTACCCTCCAAAGGTTCATTATTGGTAATTTAAAGGAGCCAACTTGGGGCCACTATTGAACACTTAACAATAACTCCAAAATATTCTTTTCTTCAACAAAGTTTTACTTTTACTCAATCCTTAGAGGGGCCCCACACCTTAATAATTTCCTTTAAAAGCAAGGGATGGTACCAATCAATAATAATTATTTAAGAGTATCTTTTTCATAGAGCCTTCCCCACCATGCTTTGGTCTCCTAGTTAATTGAATTGTTTATACATCAATGTGTAGTTAATTGAATTGTTTATACATCAATGTGTACTAGGGACATGATTAGGTTTGTCCAGTGTAAGAATGTTGGTATGACAGACGGGTGGAGACAGAGACTGACATGTTTCAGTGGATAGGGAGTAACATGTATCTAGGTGGGTACTCATGTGCCTTGGCAGGCTGCCTTTCATGATTGATTTTCTTTTAATAAGTTTGCATGAAGAGCAAGGAAAGAATGATGGGTTTATTTTATATTAAAATCTAAGGGAGTACCTTGTGCCCTATAAATCAATGGAGTGGTCATGGACTATTCTAGGGACCACATGGACTATTGATGGACTATTTTAGGGATCACATAGATAAAGAGTAATATTGTAATGGTGAATTTAGTGTCTTTATGTTGTGGATTATTTTAATGTAATAATATATTGATTAATGGTATATTTTGTTTTTAGTTTGGTTTGTTGTTTGATTTTGAGATATTTTTATTCATTGGTTTTTTACGAAAAAGACATATGTCTATATATTATATTATATAAAATATGGAACTTACAAAAGATTTTAATTGAACAAAATTTGGCAAGAATATGCTTTATAACATACTAAATTACATATGACTTAGTAATATTTACATACATCATCATGCTAGCTACAAATTTCTTATGATTTGCACATGTATCTAACTATTCTTCCATGCGAGAAACTTCCACAAAATTTTCATCTTGATGATCCTATGAAGATGAATCCACATGCACCAGCTAAGGAAGAATATGATTGGGTGTTACAATTACATTCAGATGTCTCACATGGGACAACAAAAATGATATTGCAAAGTATTTCTCCTTGAATTTTACAGACATCTCTAACCCAATTTCATTAGCATTATGTTGCAAAGCCCTGATCAAAATTCTATCACTTCATTTCAAAAGCTTGTTTGACAACATCATAGACCAAGACATAAGCCCTTCTTTGTTTAAGATTTTTATTCATTGTTATTGTACTTATTTTGCACTTATTGTCATACATTATTTCCTTACTTTGACATTATCATTTTAACTTTAAGGTTCATTTTTGAGTGGCTTAGATTCAACTTGTAAATTCAAAATTGTAACTCTTGTAGCCTCTTCTACTAGTCATTGTGAGGCAACTCGACACACATTGTGTGGCATGTTGCTATGCCATGCTATTTAAAGACATTCAATAGATTGCTAATCATAAGGAAGAAAGATCTAAAACATCCAAGAAGAAAACATCAATGTGAAAATCACCATGACATGTTTCAACTTCTAAAGGGCGATATAAAATTGTATCTAAATTTTCATAGAGCCTATTTGCATGTTTATTTATGTTGTCTTTGATATCACTTATTACCATTAATCCAACCTGCGAGGGGATTTGACCTAGGAGAATCCATTCACATATTGAGTTAGTAATCTCTTAAATAGTGTCCCAAGAAACCATCTTAACAAATTTGGAACGTGTAAGAAGGAAAATATGGTCAAACTTATTGATGCACATTATAATAGATCATTACTATGTGCTAGATCAAATTTGTGGTGGTCAATAACAATTTCATAGTGGTTGAGATTGAACTATAAATTTTTGTACAATAATAGTATTTTGAGACAATCATTAGATAAAGAATATTAATTTTTGATTGTGGAAAATTGATTCTACATAGTTTCAACACCATTATTCCATTATTGGTTCTAGAGCTAAGTACTCCTATCAATCACATTTAATTTTTGTATATTTATTAGACTTCTTAATCCCAACTTTGATTAATCTAAGTTAATTTATGCTTATTGATCTCTTCTATTTAATTAACCTATATTTATTTATGGAGAGTGTTTTATTCTTTATTTATGTAGAGTGATTTATTTTGGTACATAAATTGGTGAACCTAACATTCCTACATGATGTAGGGTTTACCCCTAGGTTTTTATTCTTTTTTATTATATTGTTTTATATATTTTCCCTAAAATTCTCATCTTTCATATTAAATCTACATAAAGATTGATTATACTTTTGTGTGATCATTTATTACTCTACTTCTAGATTTTTTCCTTATCCTTGATCTTATTTTGCACTTTACCCACCCTTGTGTTGTCCTTTAGGATTACATTTATACTTGTTTTAGATATTATTATTGATTGTTTTTAAAAGTTTTGTAGTCATTAGGTCATTTATATCCATCCTTTTATCCTTAGGTGACAACATAATAACATGTTTGAATTTTTGGCCTTAGTGGGCCACAATTTTCTATCAACTATTGTAAGCAAACCATTAGGAATTTGGAAATAATATAAATTAATGAGGTAGTTTGTAGGATTTTTATGTAGATTCTATTTTTATATCTTTTTAAATTAGAAGATATTTTCAATAATTTGTTAATAAAATATTTCTTATATCTTTATTATTTTTAACAAGTAATATTTTTCCATAACACATAACTTGAGTTAGAAACCAAATCTTTTAGGGAAGAAGCACAATAGTGAGTCTCACTTTTGGATCAAAATGAAAAACATGTTGAAAAATTATACCTAAACTCATTTAAGTTCAATCAAAGGGGGTTTTCATCAAACCCAAGCAACGCCTTTGTTTGAACCCAATCGATAACCACATGACACACCATGTAGGACAAGGTTCAATCAAGCCTATTTTCCAATGAAACCCCTTAGATTCAATGAAAAGAGGTTTGGATATATATAGGTGGGTGGATGATTTTTTTTGGTTACCTTTTCTTGTGAACTTGATGAGAGACCTCCTTACAAATCGAGCAATTTAATTCTTCTTAGTATTATTTTTTATTTTTTACATTTTTTTATGTTTTTATCTTTTCTCATTTCTTTTTATTTGCTTTTAAAAAATTATAATTCAAATTTAATTTTTATTTATTTATATAATTTAACTTTTCTTGATGAAATGCAGTCATGGTAATCTATATTTTTATATTATAAGAAAATCTATAGAATTATTGTCCTAAAGAGGGAATAACATTGTGACAAAGACATTGTTTTCATGACTATTGACTACAACATGCCTTAAACATAAAAAAACTAAGTAATTAAAAAAACTCTTAGATTTAGTCATCCCCCAACTCCTCTTCAGTTGTAATGACTAATCGACATTGCTAGTGACTAAAATCACCATGATGTGTTTGAAGAAAGAAATCCAAAACCATCTTGCTTCCTTCACCATTGCTCAAACAATATTTATAGGGGTAATGGATGGGTGCCAAAACCCATAATAATGCCATCATGCATTGTTAAAATATTATCAAGTGGGTGGAAACTAGTGATGTGAACCACTTCTTGCACATTATATCCAAGCTTCCCATATACTGCTTCCTGAGAAGCCATGATGGCATCACCTTGATGATATCCTTTCTTCACAAAGGTCCAAAAAATTCTAAAAAACTTAGTTGCATTGCTCATTTAAATTCACCATGTATTTATGGTCTACAACTAGAAATTCATTGTTAACATCCATTAGATTGCATGGATGACTATGCTCACCTTCATCTTGAAGACAACTATGAGATGCACCTCAAAAAATCTGCCCAAGAAAACTATTTTCCATCACTTCGCTACCAAACAAACACTGGTATCCATAATTGGATAGAGGGTTGTGGCAAAACATAAAGGAAAGGAATTTTAAACGTGAATGAGATTCCACATGCTTTTCCAACCCATCTATATTCCTTGTCATTATTTCTCTGAACTCATTTCCCATGAGAACTGCCATATTAGTGATGCCCTACACTTGTGTAATAATTAACTACATCAAAATCCATTTGACAAAAAATCAATTTGCTAACCTTAGTTCTTATGTCTTTATCATGAGGGGTTGAGTATTGTTTCAAATCTTTCTCATGCTTTCACCTTAGAGTGTATTAAAGACCCATGATTATGTTTAATGGCATAATTGGTAGGGAAGTCCATTTCCTAGTTTTCTTTTCTATACATGTGAATGTATAAGAATGGATCATAAAATTTGAGAACGTTGGTAATTTTTCAATTTGACATTTTTTTAATAATGTATTGTTGATTATTTATTAATCAATTTTAATTTGAAAAATGTTTAGTTTATATTGTTTATAAACTTGAAGGTCAAACATAAGGGTTTGGACATTGGAATCATTATCTAAACCACTTTTCAAATTCTTTGAATTCGTACAAATGAACTTGTCCTAGTTATTTTGAACTATACATCTTGCTCTTGAAATTTCTAGATTTCTTCTAGTTGTACCATCAAAATCCGAGATCCATTCGATGATGAGGTGACTATTTAGCATTTTATTGAAGAAATGACTTCATGTTTGAACCATTAGCCCTATGAATGGGGTTAAAAAATAATCAAATTAATAAAATTATAAATTATAAATTTATAAACTAATAAAGTTAATCCCCCTATCCAAGGTGTTAGTAGAATTAACTCTACTCCTAGCCCTCATATAGGAATCACTTAGACTCCCCAACCTATCATATGGATGTTTATACGAACTTTGATGGGGCTAGAAGAGGCAACCCAAGAGTATCAAGTGTGGGCTATATTATTTTGGATGAGAAGGGTTGACTAATTGGTGTGGCCTTGAAGAAATTGAAAGATGGAACAAACAATGAGGCCAAAGCATAGGCTTTCTTTCATGGCATATAGGTATGCCAAAAATATAGGTGTTTCTCTCATGTAGGTTGAAGGTGACCCAACGGTGATCATCAATTTGTCTAAAAGAAAGGCTCTTTAAATTTAAAAATTGACATCATGCAAAAATATTGCATTATATTATTCCCTTGTTGCATTTTCCATACAACAGTTCTATAAGGAGATCAACGAAGAGAACAAATTCCTAGTTAGCCACACCATTGAAAATAAAAAGGAATGTATTATCCATAATGAGATAAGGGTGTGGAATCCTTTGACACAATATTGAAACTATAATCACATGGTTGGAAAGAAAAATCTCTTCAAAATATAAAAAAATAGCTTTATGCTTCTCATATGGAACAAATGGCTACATCACACCATAAATGATGTTTTCTTGTGAAAGCTAGTTCATGCATGTGATGGGTTTGAGGATAATAATTTGGATGATAGAGAAGCCCATTTATTTAATTCACAATCACCAATAATGCAACAACATTCTCTCCTCTTCGTTGACTCATATGGATATATATTTTTAATTTTGGATCATGGATATTGGTGTTCAACTTATCTTGGAGAAATGAAAATAATTATTTTTGGGCAATATAATAGACATTTAGTTGAATAAGTTATTCAAGACTAGAGTAGGTATCATGATACATGTGATCAAAATGGCACTAGGTGATGATTTCATGATAACAAATAGTTATAGAATTAACATTGATGTGTCTTTAATGCTAGTTAGTGTGCTTGCATTTTGTTGAGTCAATGAAATGATAAGGACCATGGTCACATCCTTGACACATAATAAATGTTTTAACGGGTTGGAGATCATTCTTGTAAATGTTTTTCTTAGTTAGGGCTTCACTCTAACAAATGATTCCCTATAGATAATTGATCAAAATGTAATGGGCCCTTGAACTTCCTTCATCATCCCTTTTAATGGAAATTTAGAGGCTATTAGAAGGCATAAGGTTAGCCCTACTATTAAGTTTCTAAAATGTTGCATAGGAGTTACCCCAACCAATGAGATTGAGTGGAGCTTTGACATACTTGAAGAGGATGGTGGGGATGTTGTACTTGAAGGTTTTGGCTAGGTCTTAGGTTTTGAAATTTTTTGATAGTATAGAAAATAGTTCTTAAGAATATTTAGAAGCCTCTACTTTTAGGTTATGGATTTTTTATCAATTCCCTCATGAAGGGGTTTTGTAATAATTTTCCTTCCTTTTAGGGGCATAATTAATGTAGTTTAAAAAATGATACAAAGGGAGTGGCAGGTCCAAGGTCATAATGTACCTATAAAAAAAATAAAAAAATTATAAAACAATAAAATTAATAATATATATAATTAATAAAATTATTTAATTATTAGTTTAATAAATTATAAATGATTAAATTAATAAAATTAACATTATTAATATAACTAATAAAAACTAATAAATATATGAAATCCCTTGTTTATGGGGGTGAGAGAGTTCAATCTTTGGTATCGAGAAGAGTAGATGTGAAACGAACTCCCACAAAGGAGGGGTGATGTAAACTAAACTTTGGTGGGGCCTCAAGGGGAAACCTAGGTCCATCAATTGCGAGTTACATAATAAGAGACCACAATGACAGGATGGGTAAGGCAGTGACAAAAAACTTCCAAAGAGAACCAATGATGAAGCCGAGGCACAAGCAATTCTACCTGGTCTTTACATTTGCAAAAAAACTTACTATAAATAAAATCCAAATTGAGGAGGATTCTCAAATAATAGTCAACTCCTTAAGGAAAAAATGCACTTTGAATTGGAAACTTAGTAACATGTTGGCTTAGTGTTAGGAATTGATCGAGACCATCCTAGTGTTTTGCATTGGACGTGTTTACCATGAGGCCAACAGTGTAATGGATGTGCTAGTGAATGTAGTGATTGACATGTTATAGGATTATTATTACTAAAGATCCCCACACCTAGAAATATTTGATTCCCTATATTTCATCCTTGAAAGATTAATTGAATCAAGCAAATTCATAATGCAAGGATATCAATTTTGGTTTGGAATTTTTTTTGTCAGTCATAGTGCAAGGTGTTAATGAACAAAGGGAATTCATAATCATGAATTAGACTCACTAGTAGTTGGAAAGGATAACCAAAATGGTTTAATTTTAAGATGGAGTCCATAGTGCATCTTATGGCCAAGAAAAGGTAGATTGTGTTCATGGGAGAGGTGAAAAATCATAAGTTAAAGAAGGTCTTCAATTTTTTTTTTATGATGGTGTTGCATGCAATAAGAATAGTTCTATGTGACACATTTTTATCTTCAACTCATCGATATAGAGTTAATATAGATGTATCATCTATGTTATTGGTGGTTCTCCTAGATGTTGAGGAACCAAAGGAGGTGATAAGGAAGGGTGCTAAATTATTAATCAAACCAAGGTGGCATTGTGGAATGGAACATGTATTTGAGTAAAATATTTTTGGATGTTGGTTGGTCTAAAGTATTAGACTTTAAAACTTCTTTCTTAGTGGGAGATTCTTGTATTTATCATTGGAAGGATCAATGTTGTTGTCCTTTTGAGGGAGATCATGATGCTCGTGCGGCATTATCTTCTATTCTAATAGATCACCCATGTTGTTCTCTAGAGTAAATTGATATTCTTGATTGGCCATATGATTCTCGGGGAGTTTATTCAATTTCTGATGGATACTGGATTTTAGAACTTGAAAAAGCTTATAGGGAATTCCCCTAATGGAAGAAGATCTAGAATAAGTATTATTGGCCTAAATGTAATTTCTTCCTCCGGCCTCTTTGTCAAAATAAATGTCTTATATGCGATAACATGAGAAAGAGAGGATTCCATGGTCCTTGTAATGTGTTAGTTATGGGGTTAATGAGGAGTGTGTAGATCATATTTTATTTTAGTGCTCTTTTGTTGAGGGTCTTTTGAGATAATGGTAGCATGCCTAAAATTAGCCTCTAGTTCATACTAATTATTTATTTAAATATTAAGCTAGTTTGGGATTTCCTCCTACTTCTTCTTCTTTACTTTTGGTCGTCTAGGATATTGGTCCTACGTTTATTCTTTAGCAAATCTGGTTTGAAAGAAACTATCAAAATTTACAATTTTATTAGATTCTTATTAGGTATGTCTAAAACAACATTTTGGACTTGATAAAAGAAATTTTGATGGCTAAGTGCTATGTTGATAAAGTTTTAGCTTCTTAGGATATTTAGATTTTGAGAAAATTATATTTAGATCATTTGGTTACCTTTGCTCTTTCTGGCTCTAGGATCAAACATTTTCATAAGGTGAATAGAGAATTTAAATGATCCCCTCCTCCATTTGGGTTTTTCAAAATTAGCATTGATGATCTCACAAAAATCTGAGAGCTATGAGGATTGGTGAAGTTGGGTGGGATAATGTTGGTTTTGTTCACTTCATTTTATCCTTTGCTATGGGGTTTGACACTAATAATGAAATGGACGCTTGAGCCATCCATGTGAGTCTAGAAAAAGTCTATGAATTAGGTTGGAAGAAGATAATATTAGAGATGAACTCCATGCTTTTGGTCTCCCTTTTGAATAATGGAAGGTCTCATGAATCTTCTTGAGATTAGCATCTTTTGCCGAGCAGATTCTTTTTCTTTTGTGAAACTTTGATTCCATCTCTTTTATTTATATTCGTAGAGAATGAAATACTATTATAAATTATTTGGTCAAATGGGTCTCTGATCTTAAACGCCTTTGAAATGTCACAAATTGAGAGTCCTCATCTTCGTCTCAATCTTCATAGCAGTAACCAATACCAGGTCCACACGTATCATAGCTGCCACAATGGCCATTGCTACAATCTGAAGCTTGCCTGCTTATGCAATCCGATCTGTAGCAGGCGTCAGGTGTCATTATCTGTGCAACCATCAGCACAGCTCCATATATTATTATTAACAATGAGAATAATAAAAACATGTTCGATAACATAGCCGATGTTGAACTCTTCGCCATCTTTGCCTGCATTGAAATACCCAGAAGAGCATTTGCTTAACAGATGAAGAATTTGAGAGTATATAATGTCCTTAAATAAGCTAAGCAATGCAAGAAAATGCATGGGAATATAACTAGTTTATCAGTTTGCCAGAAGTTTCAGATGGTTTATATAATTTTATTGGCCGGCCATTCAAAATATTGTTGAAAGGTCATTCCAAATAATGGGGGACAAACGATATGGTGTCCTCTGTACAACATTTTTTCGTCATGCAATCTACAATGTAAGAAGCTTTTTGTTTTTGTGTTTATGTTCAAATTGTTAATGTCTGTTTGTAGAATGGCCGAGAATGGAAATACTCGAAAACGCCTAAAGAAAATAGGGTTATCTAAATTTTAGATTCTATATAGATGCATGATGACTTCTTGCTTTGGATTCTATATAGTATTTTGTGCATTAAACTCCATGATTGATGTCACTTTTACTTCTTTTTTAACTTTAATTTTGTTGCAAAACTTGAGGCTCTTTTGGTTTTGGAAAATAGCTCTAATATCTTTTAAATTCTTTGTAGTTCATCAAGATGTATATTTCTTTTTATGGGTAATAGGGGAACTTTTAATCTAGCTTGAGCCAAGTGAGGCCACAAGTTGAGGACCTCATCATCAACATGAATGCATAACATTAATGCACATAGTCTAAACTTGTGAACTCAATACCTCAATAAGGGCACAAAGCCTATTAGCACACCAACCCTACAAGGGTTTGGACCATGAAGTTCGCCAACATGAATGCCAATAGCTTCAATGCAAATGTTCAAACATGCAACAATAATGGATATGTGAGGACTCAATGCTCGTGATCACAATAACCCAACAAGGGTTTGAACGTTGGTGGCAACAACAATAATGCCATGAATGACTCATCAAGATGTATATTGTTTAAATAATTTATTTCATAAGGTATATTTCTGGTGGTTTACACAAATTTATATGTAATCTAAAATGACTAGTATTAGATATTGACTTATAATTAGCTATTTTAATTTTGGACACTCTTCCTAATTTAAAAATTTAACACATTGATGTAGAAAAGATGAAATAGCTATACGTTACTCAATGCATTGTCTCTTAAATAATGCATCAAATTTATCAAATTTTTTTTTACATAAATTAGGTAACTCCTTGGGTTTAATCCTAAAGTGTTCAATAATTCATCTTAATGTGTTGATTAACATTCCATTAGTCATTTCAAGTAAAAACCTTAGAATGTACATATGCTTAATCCTTAATATAAGTTCTAAAAATATTCCATACAAATGTTATATTAGCATGTAAGATCAATAAGAAACCCAATAGTTTATGAACCTCTAAGATTCCCCTATACATGTAATTAGCCATAGCAATTATTTTGTGGCATATCCTCATCATTAAACTTAACTAATGGTGCAATAGGAGGAGAGGAATATGAAGCATTCGAATAAATATTTTCCATGAGAACCTTAACCTCATGTTCCAAATTATAATCATTAGTTTATGTATCATGTGCCTCAACATTATGTGAATAATTTGGAAATAGATTTGAGTGTGGATGCAAAGGACAAGGTTCAAAAAAGAGGAAATATTTTTATGCTAAATCAAAGCCTCAACACCCAAAGGTCAATACCCAAGGTGGATATATTTTGTCAATATTGACAAATAGAAAAATAAACAATCTTATGATAATTTGATGGCTTCTAGTCTCTCCGAGGAACATGCTAGAAATAGGTTGTATAGGGTAACATTCATAAAGTGTGAGTTTTTGCATGGGAAAAGATGTATAGGATCAAATATAATGCCAAACTAGTAGGTTCTTCACGAGGCTCTGTTGAGGGTGGTTTTAATCACTTACAATGCTATAGGAAATAAGGGTTTGTTGCCTCTCTTGAAAATTAGAAAACTACTCCAAGGTTCTTGTGTAATTAGCTCTTAGTTGTGTGGGACAACACAATGTTCATTTTCAACGTGTTTTACAAGGGGCTTGACTTTTAAGGTTACTAGAAATTATAACATGCAAGATCATAATAATTTTAATGGCTCAAAAAATAGATTGCATTTCAAATCTACAATAGATTGTATTGATTCAATGCTCTTTTGGATATTCATAATCGATTTTTAAAATACAAGTCAAAAGAGATAGAGTAACAAGAGAATTCAAAATAAATCTAAGTTTAACGGATACTGATAAAATATATTTTAACAATCATGTATGTACGTTTAAACAAAATCTTCAAACAACTATTAATATAAATAGAAATTTACACATTTATGAATAATAGCAATGCAATCTTTCAAGGAACTTCAGCACAGATAAGATTTTCAGATTTCATCAAATCAGAACACCGTCAAGCACACACAAATCTGCTCAACGAAATCCTACTTAATTCCACAATAAATAACAAGATTTCATTAACTTGACAATTATGACTTGAACTAAAACATTCATACCATCACCATGATGCCAGATTAAGATGTATGCAACACAGGTGTAACCCTTTGATTAAATTAATAATCCACAAAGTCAGTAGGAAAAATCCACACTGAGATTGTATTGTTTGTTTGTAAAAAAATACATAAAAATTGGATCCTTTAAAATGATCCGAAATCAAAATTATATAGAAATATGATTTCCTAAAACTATGGATCTAAATAGAAATCTAACTGGGACTAACTCCAACACTTGAGTTCTAACTAAAAGTTGACTGAAAATTAAATATAAGCACAACTAGACGCCCTAATTGGAGTTTTAGTTCACTATGCTAAACTTTAGGAAATACAAAAAGCTAACTCAAAATAACTGAAATCTAACTAAAGTGTTCAAAATGCTAACGCTAGCCTTTCATTTGGCAACTGGGTGTGGGTTTTGTGATAACAGTTATCAAAATTTCCAACACCAGTTTTGCCTTGCTAGATTTGGGCATGGGAATTTTACAGTTTTTTATTAAAAAAGCATCAAAAAACATGAACATGTTGATGAGTGTTTTTGCATTGCACAACACAAATAAAACACAAGTGTTCTATCTCTCTTGAAAGGTGAATTTCTATAGAAAATCTTCACAAAATGACCACAACGTTCTGGATTTCAGGTCTTAACGATGCAAAAATAGCTCAGTAGTTGATGTGATTTGTTAGTATCATAAGGGGCATTTATGGTTCAACAAGGTTGGAAGATGTAAGATTGAGGGTTTTATGAAATCTAAAAATGGATACGACCCCCAATTGTAACTTTCAGATATGAGATTTGAAAATGACTTTATCATCAAATGTGGTAGTGTTGTGATGTTGTTCTCCTAAAAATAATCCAAAGAAAGATCAAAAGATATAAGGTTGAGAGAGATCCTAATCTAACACCTAACATCAATCGTAATAATAGATGATGTTGTGGATGGAAAAATCCCCCTAAAACCTATCTTTGCTTAATCAAGGAAAAACCCTACAACTCCACAGGAATGGTGCAATCTTCAAAGGTAGATGAGATATTTTTAGACTATGAACATTCATACATACATCCAATTGATGGAATGAAATGAACAAACACTCATAGTTGGACTTGAGCACATAAAATCAGCTCAGACTAACCTTACAAAGTAACTTACAATCAACAAATTACAAAAGGTATGAGTAGCAAATTCATCTAAACATCATTAACATTTCACCATTATTATGAAAGAATTGAAACTAATATTTGAGAAGAAGAAACAGGAAGCCATAACACTTTCAAACTTAACACAAAAATTCACCAAGCCAATGATCTAACTGCATTATTTTCTCTAGCATTCGCTTAACAATCTCTAGTCTTCTCTCCTCTCCTACTATTCTACTTTGTCTATTTATGAATTCTCTCTTTACAAATGAGAATTCACTAGCCTTTTATAGATATTACATTGCAAATCAATGGCAAGGATTAAATCAATTCAAGGGCCCAGATTACATCAACATTTAATGCTTGAAGTATATTAGGTTTTGGCAACACATGCCTCCTTTAAATCCAATTAGATGATTCTGTTAAAAATTTGGTCCAAGGAGAAACAAATATCATCTTTCTTAGTTTCGATGAACATCCCTCATTAGAGGAATTAAAACAACCTCCTTATTTGTCCTCTTTAAAATACTTTTCTAGCTAGCAGGCACATATTCTCACATAGATTTACAATTAATATTAATATTTTCCATTTAATTTCAGTTTAAAATATCCTTGATAATGAATAAGGCCTTGCACGAATCCATATGCATGTTCATCTTGACCCTTTAATTCATTTACTCCTCCCTTAATTATAGCTCCCTCCAACACCTAGCACAACTTCATATGTAGGTCCTTTAATGAATTGACCCTTTATCGCCACAAGCATCTTGAAAAGTACCTGTGTCATAAAATATCATAATTTAAACCTCCAAAAATATCATTAAAGCTTGATAAATTTCTCTTATTTAAAACATTAAAATTTATCAATTTCAAATACATAGTCCATCAAGAAAATTTCCTTTCGAAAAACTTTCCATTTTAGGAAATTTTACATTTTGGGATTTTTTCTATTTTAGGAAAATTCCCATTTCAAGAAAATTTTCATTTCAAGGAAATTTCCTTTTCAAGAAAAATTCCTTTTGAGGGGATTGAGGATGCAGAAACCGGCATGATGTGGGCCGGAGCAATGCAGAAGCTGGTGAGCACAACACTGAAGAGTGAAATTTCCACTTTTGAGGGAATTGGACCAATGTGGGCCAAAGCAATGTGGAAGTCAGAGGTTTGCTAGTCGGAGCAATGCGGAAGCTAGAGGAGACGATGCCAAAGAGAAGGAATTCTGCAAGCAAAAACCCACAGACAGAAACCCGCAAGGATTTTCTCATAAATCACATTTTAATGCAAAGTTAATTAATCTTATGGTTGATTTCAATTTAGACCTTATTAAATCATGAAAATATAGTCCTAAAATCACCTAATACATCAACAAAATCATTAAACTCAAACCAATTAAGGGATTTTGTGAGTTTCAGGTCAATGCAGGAATTTGACATGTGGAAGTCAGAGGAGTGCAGGCCGGAGCAATGCGGATGTCAGACAACTTGGTGCCATTGCACTGGAAACCCACACAAGGTTTTCTGAAATGCCCCAACACTTAGTCATTTTGGGTTTATCTATTTGAGCATGTGGGGAAATGGATATGAAGGGTGTATAATGTCTAATACTTGATGATTGCACCCATTTCTAAAGTTGTGAAAAATGTGAGTGTGGAAGCCGGAGGGATGCAAGCCAAAGCAATGCAGAAGCTAGAGAGCTTGACACTGGTTGAATGGAATTCTGCAAGTGTAATTCTGCAACAACATTCCCGTAAAAGCTAAAACTTAGGTTTTTTATGCAAATCAACTTGTCGTTCGGGAAAGCAAGTGTGTAAGAGCCAAAGAAAAAAGGATTGTGAATCAAATCTATTAAAAAATCATCACATGGACAAGGAAAATGACCTCAGAACCCAAACACCAAGCATAATCACCACTTGAATGGTAAACCTATGCAGACTTAGTAAGAATCAAACATGATCATACCTTGAAGTGAGGACGAGCAACCAGAGAAAATAAAGCAAAAAGAGGGGTTCCCTACCTTCAACGGGGTGTGTGTACAAAATGCACAACAAATGGCGACTTTGTTGGGGAAATGCTCTAGAGCATTTCAATGACAAATAGGAATCACAAACCCAAAATCTCTCATTTTGATCTTCATGCTAGGTCAAATAGATTGAAACACCCGATCAAAGGATTAAAACCACTAGTCAATCTAACCTTCCATATACTGAAAATCCAAGTGTGTGCGAATGTATTCATTTCCTCCCTCAAGCAACTACATGAACCTATGCTCCGTCATGCTAAGCTATGTGAATGATTCTACTTCAAAAGCAACCTAGACATTTCCTCACTACTAGTCAAGTGTCCATAGCCTCAACGAGGTTGTCACTGTGATTCTCTCAAACATAGCTCTACTACTAGTTGGGCGTCCATAGCCTTGATAGAGTTATTTGAATCCTCCTAAAAGTTGTATTTCTTATGATTTTCACTATTTTCTCTCTTTTATTTTTTTTCTTTTGATTCTTCTTTTCTTTTCTTTTCTTTCTGCAAGCAGTGAAGCTCTTTAATTTTGTTTCTTTTGATTCTTCTTTTCTTTTCTTTTCTTTTCAACCTACAAGTAGTAAAGCTCTTTTATTTTGTTTATTTTGTTTTCTTTTCAACCTGCAAGTAGTGAAGCTCACACTCAAGGCTGAGAATCATAGTGGCGTTGAAGCAAAAATCTAAGATTTTTCACTTAACATGACTTCACACAAAAACCTACAGTGATCTCAGGATTCTTGAGATATGTGAGAGATATAAGATTTTAGAATAATTCAAGGAAATTCAAACCAATAACTTATCCTCTTTAAATTGGACATCCAGATCATTTTTCACTAACAAAAGACCTTCACCGTCTATTTTGAAAACATGATTAGTGGTTCTAAAATAAATATATCGAACATTCCCAACTAATTAAATTATTTGTCGCACCTGCAAAATATACCTAGAGGAAAATAAGAGGACCCCATATCGGAGAAGTAAAAAAAAATACAAACCTAAACTAACCAAAGTAGGAAAGCAAAGCGAAAGCAAATCACATTTATTCAAAATAAACCATACAGAGACTATACAAAGAGACTCAAAATAAACCAGGTTTAGATAAGGAGAATTGACACCCACCCCTAGACAACTTCTTAGTGCATGCACAAGTAACATGATGATAGTTATAGTTCTAAGCAGTGCAAATTCATCCTTGTATTCAAAAAGATAAGTCTCAGTATTGTAACTTTTAAAATCAATGACATAATCAAGAAAAACCAACAATTGGGGAGATTCATTAGGCTCGTGACTAATCCATAAGAATGTTTTGTTTCCCACATCCCCATAATCAAAATGATAAGCATGGTTATTGACAGGGATGAGGAAAGACACAACCTAGGTACTCTCCAGTGTAAGCAGTGATATTTGACTACTCAAAGAATGTATGGCATCATCTTACCTTGCATCATCAGCTTCAGGGGGCATATCTTGTGGTGTAACATGCCCTTTGCATTGCAAATCTGTTAATCATAATAAGATTTATCAAGCAACATACCATGTAAAGGATTAAAATTTTCATATTCGTAGAGTGTTTTACTTGATTTTATAATTGCATAAGTCTGAGAAGACAAATATGCTACCACTTTTTCAAGACTATCCACGCGATTAGCAACCTCCCCTAGCTTCCCTTCAAGAAGGTTCATAACAACATGTTGATCATTTGCATTCCATGTGTCTATTTGATTGTCATCTTCAAAAGATATCAAGACATCCTCTTTAATTTCCTACATGTCACCTTTAGTTTGATAAGATTCTATACCATAAAAACATGATATGGATGAATCCATCTTGCCACAATCATTTAAATGTAAAGAAAAATCAAAATGAGACAAGGCAGAAAAAACCCCTTGTTGCAGCTTGCAATTGGCGTGATACATCGCTTGTGATGATAGCCTTCAAGACTTCCTTTCCTTAAAATTCCTCTTCTTGTAGTTCATGTGTGAACACCTGATAAGATTCATTATCTAGATTCCTAACATCTACAATTTGTTGCACATCATAATACCCCTCCAAGGATTACATTTCTTCGTGTTCATTGCTACTATATGCTGAAATGGTATCCTTTTCCTCAAATAGTGTTCCAACTATTTCATCACCCAAAGGTCCAGGTAATTTTTCTTTGCTACTACCGATTGTTGAAACATCCCCTTGTCCTGTGTTATTGTAACTCTATAGCTTACCACTGAATGCAAAGAAATCAAAAAAATATTCCTCTATGTCAAGGGGACTAAACTCCTTTATTTTGGGTTTGCAATGTCCTCCTGAGTATATATATCGTGATGTTGATTGTGCAAGGCATTAAGAGAAGGAAATGACTTAAGTACTAATCGATAATTCAACCATATGATCTTTGACATCCTTTCCAAGTGATGTATCCATTATTTCATCATCACGACATGACTGAGCATCAAATAAAACTAAACTGCAGTGTTCATGTTTAGTTACTTCCTTTGTTGTTGATGTCTCAAAGTCAGCCCATGAACTAAAATCAGTTGTGCCACTAGTTGATTCATGTCTTTCAACCTCTTGTGCATTTTTTGGAGTGATGATAGGGAATTCTACATTGGATTTCTCTAACAGTTCTACTTGTTCCTTAACTTGTTTGATTAGTTTTTAGCACTGCAAACATGTGAACTTTGAATACGCCACATCATATATCTGACACCAGCTCGGTAATAGCAATTCCTCCAACCATATTCTATAAAGTAAGCTTGACCAATATTTCAAGAGCTTTGCAAAAAAATTGTCACATCCCACCAACACTGAATCTTCATTATTACTTACAAAGGAAGTCTGATTGATAACTACCTTATTTTGTGGCTGATCCAAACTAGCTGAATCTTTTTTTCAAATGTTTGAACTTCATCCATAGGGATAACACCCACTACTTCAAGTTCCATTCTACTTGTACATTCACCATTTTCTATTGTCATAAATGTTTCAGCTTCTTCCTTCTTTCCTTCATCATCATTTGTAGTTGTTTCAACACTTACTACTAAATATTTTTCTAATTCAGCCTTTGTATGTAAACTGTAATTTGTACAATGTGTCCACTTGGTTCAATGTATGGAGACTTCTTTGCAGATGATTCCTCTTTGTAGATGTTCAACCATTCTACCAGGCCCAAACAACTTTTGGCCTAATTGATTATGTCTTCCCACAAGGGATAATTAAGCTCTGAATGAGGTGCATCATGCACTTTGCACCAAATGGAAAATAATATGTCTTCCAAACATAGTTCATTATCACTACCTAGCTGATCTTTAACTAGCTCTTTGAAGGCTTCAACTGAAACATTAGTAACCTCTTCCAATCTTGCAAATTTTGGTGGTTCATGTACTTCCTAGAAGAATATTTTCCCTTGTAAAGCCATTTCTATCCTTCCTAGAAAGGTTACATAATTTAGCTCATTGTGCCTAGAGGTGTTATGCACTCTACATTTTTCTGATAATGAAAGGTGATACAAACTCAAACGGTCGGTATGGTTGAGCTAAGGCTTTGGGTTCGTCCCATATAGGTCCAAGGTTCGATTCACGCTGGTCGGGTTAAAATGGAGGAGTCCTTTTGCGGGCTCGGGGCTTCTCCCCAGGGGGACTAGTTTCGCCTTGGCTCGCCCCACCACCACCCCAACTCGGCAAAAAATTAAGCCCGAGGCAAGGTATGGTGGGAATCGCTGGGCCTTGGTTGGAGATACCTCCTGAGTATCAAAAAAAAAGAAAGAAAGGTGATACAAACTCCTAGGATACAATTGCTTATTCAAAGAATCCTGAAGCTAAGGAATGTCAACTTGAGGGCTTTCCTTACAATAGGAAATGCGAATTTTTTTTCCTTTCATCTCAATTCATTTTTTTTTTCAATTTTTTCAATTTTTTAGATTTTTCTGCATATGAAGAGATCTATTATATGTCAAATTTGTACATGAAGGCTCATTCAACTTCCAACTTTGTTGCTTATGTTCACCCTCCCTCTAGCGTCAATTCTATTGATGAGTGTTTTTGCACTGCACAACATAGATAAAACACAAGTGTTCTATCTCTCTTGAAAGGTGAATTTCTATAGAAAATCTTCACAAAATGACCACAACGTTCTAGATTTCAGGTCTTAACGATGCAAAAATAGCTCAGTAGTTGATGTGATTTGTTAGTATCATAAGGGGCATTTATGGTTCAACAAGGTTGGAAGATGTAAGATTGAGGGTTTTATGAAATCTAAAAATGGATACAAACCCCCAATTGTAACTTTCAGATATGAGATTTGAAAATGACTTTATCATCAAATGTGGTAGTTTTGTGATGCTATTCTCCTAAAACTAAGCCAAAGAAATATCAAAAGATGTAAGGTTGAGAGAGATCCTAATCTAACACCTAACATCAATTTTAATAATGGTTGATGTTGTAGATGGACAAATCCCCATGAAACCCATCTCTACTTAATCAAGGAAAAACCCTACAAATCCATAGAAATGGTGCAATCTTCAAAGATAGATGGAATATTTTTAGACTATGAACATTCATACATACATCCAATTGTTGGCATGACATGAACAAACTCTGATAGTTGAACTTAAGCACATAAAAATCAACTTAGACTAACCTTACAAACTAACTTACAATCAACAAATTACAAAAGGTATGAGCAATAGATTCATCTAGACATCATTATCATTTCACCATTATTATAAAAGAATTGAAACTAACACTTGAGAAGAAGAAACAAGAAACCATAAAAATTTCAAACTTAACATAGAAATTCACCAAGCCAATGATCTAATTGTATTAATTTCTCTAGCATTTGCTTAACAATCTTCATTTTTCTCTCCTCTCCTACTTTCCTACTGTTCTACTTTTCTTACTTCTGAATTATCTCTTTACATATGAGCAGGAACTAGCCTTTTATAGAGATTACATTGCAAATCGATGGCCACAATTAAATCCAATTCAAGGGCCCAAATTATATCAACATTTAATGCTTGAAATATATTAGGTTTTGGAAACACATGCCTCCTTTATATCCAATTAGATGATTATGTTAAAAACTTGGTCCAAGGAGAAACAATATCATCTTTCTCAGTTTCAATGAACGTCCCTCATTAGAGGAATAAAACAACCTCCTTAGTTGTCCCCTTTAAAATACTTTTCTAGCTAGAAGGCACAAATTCTCACCTAGATTTGCATTAAATACTGATAGTTTCCATTTAATTTCAGTTTAAAATACCCTTGATAGTGAATAAGGCCTTGCATGAATCTATATGCATGCTTGTCTTGACCATTTAATTCATTTACTCCTCCCTTAATTATAGCTCCCTCCAACACTTGGCATGACTTCATATGTAGGTCCTTTAATGAATTGATCCCTTATCCCCCCAAGCATCTTGAAAATCACCTATGTCATAAAATATCATAATTTAAACCTCCAAAAATATCATTAAAGCTTGATAAATTTCCCTTATTTAAAATATTAAAATTTATCAATTTCAAATGCATAGTCCATTAGGAAATTTTCCATTTTGGGAATTTTTTATTTTAGGAAAATTTCCATTTTGGGCGGGAAATTTTCCTTTTCAGGAAAAATTCCTATTTTGGGAAAATTTCCTTTTTAGGAAAATTTCCTTTTGAGAGGATTGAGGATGCAAAAGCTGAAATGATACGGGATGGAGCAATGCATAAGTCGAAGAGAAGTTGGTGAGCACGACACCATAGAGTGAAATTTCCACTTTTGAGGGAATTGGACCACTGTGGGCTGGAGCAATGCAAAAGCCAAAGGCTTGCGGGTCAGAGCAATGCAAAAGTTAGAGGAGTTGGCACCAGAGAGACAGAATCCCACAAGCATAAACTTGCAAACGAAAGCCCGCAAGGATTTTCTCACAAACTATATTTTAACGCAAAGTTAATTAATCTTATGGTTGATTTTAATTTAGACCTTATTAAATCATGAAAATATAGTCCTAAAATCACCAAATGCATCAACGAAATCATCAAAATCATTAAACTCGGACCAATTCAAGGATTTTAGGGGTTTCAGGTCAATTCAAGAATTTGACATGCATAAGCCAAAGACTTGCGGGACATAGCAATGCAAAAGCCAGAGGAGTGTGGGTTGGAGCAAAGTGGATGCCAAATGACTCAGCGCCACCACATTGGAAACCTACACAAGGTTTTCTGTAACTTAGTCATTTTGGGTTTATCTATTTGAGCATGTGGGGAAATGGATATGAAGAGCATATAATGTCTAATACTTGATGATTGTACCAATTTCTAAAGTTGTGCAAAAAATGACTTCAGAATCTGAAGGGATGTGGGTTGGAGCAATGCGAGATCCAGAGAGCTCGACATTAGTCGACTAGAATTTCGCAAGCAAAATTTTGCAAGGGAATTCTCACAAAGATTTTTCACAAAAGATAAAACTTAGGTTTTTTATGCAAATCAACTTATTTTTTGGGAAAGAAAACATGCAAGGGCCAAAGGAAAAAATGATTGAGTCAAATCCCACCCAAAGGGTAAACCTATGTAGACTCAGTAAGCATCAAACATGATCAGACCTTGAAGTGAGGATGAGCAATCAGGGAAAACAAAGCTAAAAGAGGGGGTCCCTGCTTTTAGTAGGGCGTGTGTACAAAATGCACAATAGAACAATAGCGACCATTTTCTTGTATCCAACTATTTTGGGAGGCCGTCAGTGAATGCTAACACCACTTCATTCATTTTGTTCATTGCTAGGCCATTGTGAAACTACATTTTTACTTTCTGTTTAAATGTTATTTTTTCCATTTGCTGCTTTATGTTCCTCAAGGTTTCCAATTCCTCCTACAAAGATTAGAGTCTAACCTTCTTATTTACTATTGTATCAATTCCCTCTTGTGTCACTTGTCTCTACATTTGTCCTTGTAAATTTTCAACCATTTTTCCATGCTCTCGCACGAACACAGGGGTATCCCAAAATGTGCAACCCAAGTCTTCAATTGCCTGGTGGATATGACTCATTTCCTTTTCTACCTGGATTTTGTCTTTGTTTAACCTGTTCTTGCACCTATCCAAAAATTTTAACTAGAACTTTGTTGCCCTCACCCATACTAGGAGCTTATCTTGTTCTTCTTCCTCAATTATTACAACTTTTAGAAGTTCCTCCATTGACGTTTCATTTATTTGGTGCAAAATTGGGATGCAATCCTCTTAAACCAATAATTCTTCATCAATACTCAGTTCAATTTGTTGAACACCATTGTTTTCATCACTAATGGAGTGATAAGATTTTATTAAGTCCTTTACCACTTTGTCTGCTAAAGTAAAAAAATCTTATTTTCACTTTTGTGTTGTAGGGGCCTCTAGTAATATGTTTATACTTTTTTCTAGGCTCTCTACGTACGTCCATTGTCTTCTTTGGAAGGTATGATTCAACCATACTGGCACAAGAGAAAATGTTTCCCTTCTAGGGGAGGTGAGGACTTCTATGTTGTGGGAGCCTTTGATATTGTCTTCTCATTCGGCCTCCCTTTGTCTTCATTCTTTTGCAACCTCTTCTTCTCCCAAGACTCTCTCTTCATGCACCTCCTTTTCTTCATGAGGTTGTTCCCCATGTACTTCTCTTGTTTGGTCAACCTCCTCCTCTAGATGTTCTTCCTACACATTTTCCTTGGAAGGTACTTCATCATGAACATCCCTTATATGTACTTCCTCTTCACGAACCTCTCTTGCACGAACTTCTTTTGTATGAACCTCCTCCTCAGTAGGGAGTTCCTTTTGTGCTTCTTCTTATGTTGGAGGTTCTTTTTTCTATTTCTTCCTCATCCAATACTATGCTAACATGAATTTATTCCTCATGAGGTGGTTCACCTTTCGGTGGATGGGGAGGAGATGGTGGTGCATGAGATGGAGGAGTTGGAGGCTTATTATTAGGGGATGGAGGAGATGAAGGTAGTGGAGACTCATGAGGAGGAGTGGAAGAATATGTCTGCTCGGCTTGTCTCTGAGTAGCCCTCTCTTTGATGGCCTCACTGGTTCTTTTCTTACGAACTAGGGTCTCTCTCCTTAGGGTCTTCTTTGCTCTAAGACACATTGATGGTGTCCCTTCCTTTCCTCTTTTTTCCTACTATCTAGCAAGTTCACCCCTATTTTTTTCCTTGGTTGGGGTAGCAGTAGTGGATGGCCCTTCCTTTGCAATTGAAGTGGATGAACCTTCTCCCTTCCTCTTCTTCTCAGCCTTCTTTGCAAGTGCTAGCAACTTCATCATAGGGAATGGTCTCTTCAACCACTGAAGAAAATGAGTTATAACCTCTTATGCTCTAGTCTTGATATCATCATTTTCATTGACTGAGTAGTCTTCATTGAAAATAGGTTGATTATAAATTTTTTGGCCATGATAGGAAAGGTCAAGGACCTTCCCATCACCTTTTTTCTCCTTGGAGATGATGATTTCTACACCATTCTAGATTAAATGTATTGTCAACCAACAATAATCTTTCATCTAGACCTCATATTCTTCTTCGCAATTTTCCCAATGGTCTTCAAGATTTGGCTCATGAATGAAGTAAGCACCCATTACCTTATTGATTTTTTTAATTGGATCAAATTTGTCCCTGACATTACTAAACAATACCAAATTGTACTTAGAAATTTCCACATTAGCTCCCTTAGCATTTTGCATGTTGGCATAGGAATACACCCCTACTTCGATGGGGAAGTTGAATCTAGACTTATATTTCTTAACAATAAGATAGTGGACTTCAGTGATTTGTCTGCAAATCTCGAATAGAACCATCTTGTCAGATGGATACTTGGGGAGTTTATAGGGAATCTTATGAAAGCCTACCACTCTGATGTAACAAAAGGTTTTGAACTGGATGCACCAGTTTCCAATTCCTTTCAAGGACTCCATTTCTTCATTGGAGATTATCCTAGAGAAATATCCCTCTAGTCCTCTAATAACTGAGTAGATGAAGTTATCATTAACATACAAATGATTGTAATTGTCCTCTTGCTTCAATTAAGGATAATGTTTAGAAATTGTGACCTCTCCTAGCTGAAAGGAGCCCACTCTATCAAGTCTTGGGAAGGAGGATTGAGAAGATAGAAAATACACCAAGTGAGATGTCATGTAAAATTTGGAAGTTGTGAGCATAGTGCTCAATTGATCATGCAGTGTATCACTTATATGGGTTACCTAGTCAATCTTCTTCTTACTAGCATCATTGATGGTTTTGATGAATTTAACCATATATACTAGGTAAAAGGTAAAAAGAATCTCTAAGTGAGATTAAGTGTAGTATGAACAAACATACTAGGTAAAATCAAACTAGATAGGTAATAACACTTTTCACAATTACAAATACCACACACCCAAAACTAGGCATCCAAATCCTTATGGGATATCTCAAAACCTCACCAAAATGGTCAATATACCTTTAATAGTAAGTAATGTCTCTTATGCACCTTACAACCACCTTCTACATCATAAATATTGTAGATTTTTTTATAATGGTCAAATTGATCAATATCCCAACCTTAGGTTCTCCATGATAGTGTAAGGCCAACTAATGCTCAATAAAATTGGTGATAAACACACAATTCAGAGGTGGTTCCTAACTGAACAGTCCACTAAACCCTTGTAAAAACTCCATTTAATTATCGATCAGGGCTAATGTAACCTTGTGATGGTGCTGACACTATATATGCATCCAGAGATCCTATACTACCTATATCATCTAGTATAGGTGTTTACACATGTGTAAAAACATAAAACAGTGAAACATGAAAAGATTAATTCTAGAACTATTGCTATGGGTACCTACAGCTAAAGACTGTGACTAGTTAATTGTTAAAACGTAAACTCTGCAACTACTAAAACTATTAACTATGACTTCTAATGACTTGAATCATGCTGAAGTTTGACATATTGAGACAAAATAAAACATAAAGTACAAGACAAGATCTCATTCATGATTCCATTCTCATACAAGAAATAAAGAATCTAATTAAGATGAATGAAATAAATAAAAGCATCTACTGTAACAAAAAAAATTAATGGCAAAGAATAGTTACCTTGAGTGGCCCTTGCTCAAGTTATTGTTTCCATGAAGTAAACTCAAATCTAAACTCCTTGAATCAACTGAACATAACGATAAACTAAAAATATCTCATTGCATATAATAAGATTTCACAATCTGACAAGAATTTTCATAGATATCTTATTCATAAAAGAATAACTGGAAAACATGTATTGTCTTTGTAATAAAAACAATCACTATCTGAACATATCCACACACTATATCTACTCCTCGACCACTGAGCCAACTATATAGGTTCGGGGGAGGTTTATTGAAACAAGGACTCAAAACAAAAAACTAAATGCAAATAACCACTCCCCTATAAAATAGAGAGTGACAAAGTCTACATAACTGAAAAGGTGAAAGAAGATGATTAGGATTGGAACTCAGTTTCAATGGCATAACATAAGTGTGGACTGTGGAAATAGTCATGTTAGCTTCCCAATCAGAGAAAACTTCTTCTCCCTTCAATAGTCTTATTAAATGGCATGGTGATTTACAATCATCCTCATTAATGAATGCCTCTATTTCTGCAACTGTTGTGTTCTTCTTATTCTGGAATCTCCCTTGCATCACTCTCTAAAATCCTTTGGTTGCGGGCTACACTTCCTAGTTTTTGTGGGCTACATTCAGCTTTCTTTGGCTTCTTAGTTGCAAGGAGTTAGTTCATCCAACATATACACAATACTAATAACCACAAACTAAGCACAGATCCATATTGCATTTCATACACACTTACACAAGTAATTATGCGATTAAAAACATATCATGATGATATTCCCATACATCAAAACCAAGTTCAAGTTGCATGAAAGATATAAAATGATAGATAATGTTTAGGAATGTATATGAAATGAGTATCTAGAAATGCCTAAAAGTATGAACTAAACAATAGAAAACTAGCTAATACTTGGTCTCATCATTCCCCCCAACTAGACATTTTCTTGTCCTCAAGCAACAATTAAGACTAGAGGTTGTATTGCAAGGTCATTTCCCTGAAAGGTGTAACCACATTCACTCTTGTTCCTTGTTTCAAGTAGTAGCCTCCATAACATGAAATTCTTTACCATTTGATATTTTTGTCCTATTCCTACTCTGCATGTTGTTCCCTTATCCAATGTGGCACATGATAAAGAAGCATTGGTGGATGGAAGGTAAGAGTTACCCATTTAAGTCTAATTTCTCTGGGAATCTCTATGCACTTGCGAGACCTTTCAAGCATGGCTAAAAAATTGTATAAGAAGTGAGGTTAGTTTTTCTACAATTCAGGGGTCAATTTTTCCCATCTTCCTTGTACATATTTAAAAGAATGATGAATAAGACCTACAACTAGTTGTTGCATTCTGGCATAATCATTTTCTCTGGTATTCATTATTCTTCTGCCCACACCTTTACGCTTCAGGAGATTTTTTCATTCTTCTATGATTGTGTTGGGGTATTTTAACTCTTTCCTAATCTAGAGAGCAATAGATTTCTCTCTCAACATAGTCCTACATTATTTCCCATTTTTGTTTCTCATTCCTGAAGTATGAAGCCAATGCTCTAACTTGTAAGTCTCCCAAAAATATTAATGGGTTCCACTCTGTATCATCTACAAGAGCAAGATTATGCAAGTAAAATTCACACAATTAATCTTGCACATCTAGTGTGGAGTCAACAAAGTATTTAAAAACTCAAATTTCATGCTCAGAGAAATTGGTAGATTACTAATTAACTAGATGAATTGAAAACATTGGATATTTTCTTGTAAAAACAAAGCATGCACCCTGGTGGGTCACCTACATTTGGGGATTTGTATAGCCTTGTCTGCAATTTCCTCAATCCTGGCTGTCATCTTTTTCAATTCAATTTCATTTTTCTCAAGAGTCCTAGCATGGCTATTTATCATTTATGCTTTTTCCTTCTTCCATGCTTCTATTTGCTCAGATAATTCATTAGTTCTTTTCCATAATTCATATCCTAGGGACACAATTGTAGGACCAGTTGGAGCTCTAGCTTAAGGAGTTATTCTTTTAGTCACAAGTTTTGTATTCCTTATTCCCACAAGAGCAAGTTGTGCAAGAACATCCAACTTAGACCCATGTTCAAATTTATGCAATTTCTCCTCCAACTCTTTAATTTGCATGTCCCTTTCATTTTACTTCAACTGATAACTTGTCAACAATTCTTCCAATTGCTTTATTATGTCAAGTGCTTCCTACAATTATTTCTTAGCGTTCCTCTCTTCAATAAATAAATCTTCATCTTTATCTAAAAATTGATTATCTTCTTTCATATCATCTTCACAACCATCACTACCAAGGTTTTGTGGGGTTCTCTTTATCATTTGTCTAACAAAAAAGGAATCCTTTGAATTAGATTCAAAGGTGCCTGAGAAATACCATTATGGTTTGACTAGTGTTTGTACATTCTCAGTGGGAACTTCTTCTAATTCTAAATCTATTTCAATTGCAACAACACCTTTTTTTCCTTCTTGTACCCCCCATTGCCCCTTTCCCTCTTAAGAGATGAGACTGCCTTGTGGGTATTTTTTCCTTGATGTAGGCACAAAAGAAGGCCTAGTTTCCCTTTTATTGGCTCTTGATCTCTTCTTAGGGGTATGGGTTTCTTTCTTGTCCTCTGTTGCAGGTTGTTTCACAGTGGCTGCAAGTTGAGTATCCTACATACCCTGCTTTTCTAAGTCATGCCTACTACGAGTAGGCGAAGTAGGGGGGTCAAGGGACCCTTCTCTTTTTGACACAACAGGTTCTTCCACTTTATTTGGTATAGTAGGTTCTTCTAAAATACTATCAATGTGGTTACAATTGATAAAGTTTTCCCATGAAATTTGTGGATGTTGAATTCTCATACTCCTTTTAACCAATAGGGTGACCAAACAATAATGTGACAAGGTAGTTTTATTCCTTTTTCTTTTGTATTCAAAGCCCATTCTTTTCAATAGATTATAGAGAAATTTGGAACATTAACTCTCTTATCATGACAGAGATGACTCGGGAGTTTGAAATGAATTGTATATAATAAGGACTATCTACCATCACATGTAAGATAATTAATGATATATGAAGTAATAGAATCCCAAACCCATGGCAAGGATAATGTTTTAGTACCCTGGGAGGATGAGTCCAAATTTTCTCCATGTTCTCTAAATTCATCTCTGGTAGAAACAACGTTTTCCCTAACTAGAAACTCCTCTCCTTCCTATGGAAAACTAGACACTTTTACAATTGTAGACTCTAAAGCATCAGCCTTCAAACCCTTGATTACTGCTTCATCATGTTAGAGTGTGGATGCAAATTACTCTGCCATATCCTCATTGTATTATGTCAACTTCAATAAATAGTCCATCCAACCAACATGTTGGAAAATAGGTGACACCAATCGGTCTTCCAACAATTGATTGTGTGCAAATGACTCTCTTCAGATTATATCACCACCCATGATGAAAATCTACTTTTTTATGCTCAAATTCCCTCAAAATTCCTATTTATCACTTTACCTATGTGCTTGTGTTTTCCAAATGTAGCTGTTCTACCCCTTCTCTTTCTTTCTAAATTTGAATTATAGCTAAGTTGTATTGCAAAATGGGGAAAACATAAAACAAAATGGAAGGATTTTGCAAAACTTATTTGGGTTTTTGAAAACAAAGAAAATAAAAATGAAAGGTACTGCTTCCCCCCAACTAAAGGTATTAAGTGTCCTCACTTAATTGTAGTTGTTTTGGCAGAGGGTGAATGATGTATTGGAAATAATAAAAATGATACAAAGCATGCAAAATTCATTATGAAATCATGTAAAAACACAATTGACATCTATGATAATTATGGAAAATTAATATGTGTACCTATAGAAGTCTAGTGAACTAAAACTCAACTCATGTGAATTTGATTTGAATTGCCCACAACGAGATATGATGTGACCGTTTGTAATTGCAATAGGTAATGAATGATGTAACTGAATGGAACATGGTAAATGATGAATGTGAAAGGCTACAAGATGTACAATGATGGGATGTTAAATGAACTACATGTCACATGGATATCATGAAAAGTGATATGAATGGTACGTGGGATGAGGTGGATGAAGCTGCATGTAGTGAAATGGTAGTTATGAGGTGGCATGTATAGAGGAATAAAGTGTATTGTGGATGGTCATGCAATTAATGTGGTGGGAATTTTGAAATTTCTAATAGGAAAGTGCTACGGGTGTCTGCATCAATAGGTCCCTTCTAAATTTTGTCACCTATAGGTATGAAGCTATAGGTCCCTACTGCATCATGGATTGCACTTGAAAATGATTATTTATTTTTATCAACTGTGTTGTGTGTGCATGTGATATGTGGTAGGAAATTATATTTGATTGACCTTAGTAGGTGAGTTGTGTAGCTCATTTGCTAAGTCAATTGGAGAACCCGTTGTATCTATTGTTGAATCTATGATGTCTGGTACAATTTCTTTGTCGAAATCACTGTTTGGTTCGTATTGGTGCATCAATGAAAGAAGGAAGTCATCCTTTTGCATTGTATTTTTATAAAGTTTCAATCTATTACCATTAACCAGTAGTGAAAATATGACTGCATCAATTGTTTACAACTGTACTGCTGCATTTTGGAATACTTATTGTATCTCATATGGACCTAAACATCTTGTCTATAATTTTCCTTTATAGTCCTTGTACCTTGATTCATAACGCAAATCCCAATCACTCACACTGAACTCCTTTATTGTGATGAACTGATCATGCCATTTGATTCTATGTTTTGAACAACCTCAGTGTGGTGTATAGCTTCCATCCTTATTTCATCTAATGTATTCAAATTATGTAATCTCTCCTTTTGTGCTACTATCAAGTCCATATCTAGTTCAACTGTTGTCCTCAGTTTCTTACATTCAAATTCAATGGGAAGTATTTTTATTTTTCCATACACCAATTCATATGGTGTGAACCTTGTTGTAGTCTTCCAAGTTGTCCTATAGGCCCAAACTGCCTCAAGAAACCTAGCTGCCCAATCCTTCTTGCGAATTTGCACTATTTTGGTTAGAATTTTTTTCAATCTCCCTATTTGTTACTTCCACTTCCCATTGGCTTGAGGGTGGTAGGGTGTTGAATTCCTATGCCTTATCTCATATTCCTAGACCAATTTGGTGATCAAATATGAACAATCCACTAAACCCTTATAAAGACTCCATTTAATTACCAACCAGGGCTAATGTAAGCTTGTGATGATGTTAGCATTGTATGTGCATCTAGAGATTCTATACTACCTATATCATCTAGTATAGGTGTTTACACATGTGGAAACACATAAAATAGTGAAACAGGAAAAAGATTAATTATTCTAGAACTATTGCTATGAGTACCTACAACTAAAGACTATGACTAGTTAACTATTGAAACTTGAACTTTGCAACTACTAAAATTGTTAACTGTGAATTCTAATGACTTGACTCACTCTAGAGGTTGACATATTGAGACAAAAAAAACATAAAGTACAAGACAAGATCTCATTCATGATTTCATTCTTATACAAGAAATGAAGAATCTAATTAAGATGAATGTAAAATATAAAAGCATCTATTGTAACAAAAAAAATTAATGGTGGAGAACAATTACCTTGAGTGGCCCTTGCTCAAGTTATTGTATCCATTAAGGAAACTCAAATCTAAAGTCCTTGAATCAACTGAACATAACGATAAACTGAAAACATCTCATTACATATAATAAGATTTCACAATCTGACAAGAATCCTCAAAGATATCTAATTCATGAAAGCATAACTGGAAAATAAGTATTGTCTGTGTAATAAAACCTATCACTATCTAAACATATCCACACGCTATATCTACTCATCAACCATCGATCCAACTATATAGGTTTGAGGGATGTTTATTGAAACAAGGACTCAAAACAAGAAACTAAACGAAAATAGCCACTCCCCTATAAAATAGAGAGTAACAAATTCTGCATAATTGAAAACATAGCTTAAAAGGTGGAAGAAGACGATTAGGATTGGAACTTTGTTTCAACAACATAACAAAACCGTGGACTGTGGAAATAGTCATGTTAGCTTCCCAATTAGAGAAAACTCCTTCTCCCTTTAGTAGTCTTATTAAATGACATGGTGATTCACAATCATCCTCATTAATGAACGCCTCTATTTCTGTAACTTTTACGTTCTTCTTATTTTGGAATCTCCCTTGCATCACTGTCTAAAATCCTTTGGCTATGGGTTGTGCTTCCTAGTTGTTGCAAGCTAATGTATTCTTACTCTAGCTTCTTGACTGCAAGGAGTTAGTTCATCCAACATATACACAATACTAATAACCAAAAATTAAACATAGATCCATATTGCATTTCATACACACTTACATAATTAATCATGGAATTAACAACATATCATGATCATATTCCCATACATCAAAACTAGGTTCAAGTTGCATGAAAGATATAAAAAGATAGATAATATTTAGGAATGTGTATGAAATGAGTATCTAGAAATGCCTAAAAGTATGAACTAGACAACAAACAACTAGCTAATACTTGGTCTCATAAGATAGTATTGACCAAATCTAACATAAGATCTAACAATAGAAGATTATCTTACACCTCTTTAAACATATAAATCTTTACTTGATTTTCAATATCTACCCAAAATTAATTGCTAATTTAAATTACACTAAATTATAAGTGAGGATAAATAATTAGTAAATAATTTTCATACCACATAGAGGGTGTCCAATTCTACCTTCTTGATTTTCCTTGGAGAGATAATAATTAATTTTTAATAATGTTAAATAAAACTATTATAACTTGTATATGATTTGCAAGGTGAATGTCACCTAATCCCAAGATTATTCCACTTGATATTTAGCTTGAAATGATACAGTCATGAAACATAATCAATCAAGCTCTCAATGATGAGAAATGCATGGCCTCTCTTCACCAATTGAACTTCTCTATGATCACTGTTTTAGTAAGAGAATCTACAATAATGTCTAAGGTGTCCACTTTCTATAACATGATTTTATTAGTTTCAACCATTTCCTAAATAAAGTGATATTGAGCATCAATATATTCATGCAATAATAATGCATTGGTTTCTTATCCAAATAGATGGTACTTTGACTATCACATCCTATTCTCACATATTTATACTAAAATCTAACACTTGAACCCAATTTTTCCAATTGTATTGTCTCATTATAATCATGTGACATAGTCATGCACTACTTATGCAATGGAAAATGTGACTATAGGTTACCATTTTCTCTCTTCCTACTAACTTATCCAAAAAATTCAATACATACATGTTGGTGGACCTCTTACAATTTAGATTACCAACCTAATCAAAATCAACAAATCCATGCAAATCAACCATCCTACATACATCATTAGTCCCATGATAAAAAATGTGATAGTTATATGTTACTTTTAAATATTTAAAATAATTTTTACATGTCCAATTTTATTTACTAGGTTTCAACATAAACCTACTCAAAATTCCACTTGCTTGGGTAATATCAGGTCTTGTGTAGACCATGGAATACGTAAGGCTTCCCATAGCACTAGAATATGGAATTTTGTATGTATCCCTTCGAGATCATCATCTATTTAGGAAATTTCCATAGAGTTATCCTAGTTTCAATCACAAAGGGAATACTAATTGGTTCACAATATTGCATGAAAAATATATAGTGTAAACATATGTCTTTTGATTTAATCATTTTTTTGTTAACCTTATCTGAATAGATTTTCATACCCAAAATATATTTATATCCCCTAAAAATTTTATATCAAAAGCACTAGATAACTAAACCTTAAGTTCCCTAATCATTCCCTTATCATTTTCAATAGATAACATGTTATCAACATATAGGATAATGATTAGTAATTGATCATCAAATAATTTAAAATAAACATAATATTCACCTTCACTTCTAATAAATTTGTGATCCAATGAAAAGGCATAAAATTTATGATACCACATTATTGGTAACAAACCATAAAAATATCAATTTAACTTGTAAACAAAGTATTATTTTCCCTTCACCACAAAACTATTAATTTATTTCATAAATATTCCTTCTCCAAGGTCCTTGTGTATAAACAATATTTTTACATTCATTTTCTTTACCTCTAAATTGAAAGCAACAAGAATAGATAAAAGGAATATAATAGAGATTAGTTTAGCCACAAGAGAAAAAATCTCATGAAATCTATCTCTAAATCTAGGAGTATATTTTTCCACTAACCGGGCCTTGTACCACTCCAACTTACCATCTATTTTAAATTTATTTTTAAATACCCATTTACATCCAATGGATTTCCTCCCCTTGGATAGCTAATGTAGATCCCATGTGTTACACTCATCTGAAGTATTTATTTCATCTTTCATGTCCTCTAACCAAGATTCATTCTCATTGAAGATAAAGCCTCATTCATAGATCAAGCTTCATTGTTAGCACACAATAAACCAAATAAATAGTTGTAATCAAAAGGACTATACCTTTCAACTATATTGCATTGCCTTATGGACCTTCTAAGATGTAACAACATGATATTATTGTTCCTCGTCATAACTCAAATATAAATCATCTTCTTCCTCATTCTATCCATCTTGTTACTATTTTTCTTTTACATCTTCCTATTTATTATTATAAATATTAAAATGCACCATTTTTTAAGCTTCTCATCAATTTGATAATAATTTTTCAATTACCTAATCCCTCTAAAAATAATATCCATTTTAATATAAAATTTGTAATGCTACATGATCCCAAAGCTCAAAACCCTTAATTTTCTCAACATTACCTATGAAGATACACTTGTTAGCCTAAAATCAAGCGTAGACTATTTTTCCTTGGGAACATGAACATATGCCTCACTACTAGAAACTCTAAAATATTAAACTTGTATTACCTCACCCATCCAAACCTCATAGGGTGTTTGTGATGCAGGAGCATTCTGGACGAACCAGTGATCTGTATCATCCAAAAAGATTTTCAGTTTAGTTCTAGTTTTGACATTACTTTTGAGGTGCTAAATTTAATCTAGGTCTGATGACCGATTTGTCAAAGATCAAACAATATTCTTGTCAATGATTAATGAAATGTTGTGTTTCAATCTCAATTTTGCATTAGGCATTTGATGGATTTAAATTAGAAAAACTATATTTATTTTTTCAATTCCTCCAAGAGTTTTAATACCAATTCAATCATATTGAACTTTTGTTTTTTGATCATTTTGTTTTAAAATCAAGTCCATTTTATTAGTTAACTATTCGTGGAGTATGACTTCAAATTGAAAGAAATAAAAGATGATAAAAGGGAGACAAATAGAATATATGTATAGTCAACTCCAGAATGAGAAGAGGAATAGGTAATAATTTTTCCAAAGAGGAAGAGAAGTCAGTAGAATGTGCAGTGCCCATGCCATGAGAAGAAAAAAGGAAAAAAAAAGACCAAAAGAAAAAAAATCAGCGCAAAAAAATATGAAAGGCATTTAATATATGCCAAGGGAAGACAAAAAAATGACACAACCAATGAAGGAAAGAAACATAAGGAGATGAAAAGGTTAAGTGAAGAATAGTAGGTAGGTGTGAGGGGGGTTTTAAAATCTAAAGGGGGGCAGACCAAGTTGAAGAAGGCTGTGATGAGAAAGTGAGAGGAGGCTGCACTTTAAAACTGTATAGAATTCGTGAAGATGTTGCACATAGGCGCTACCATGTTGGATGGACATAGCTAAAATTGTTTGAATTGTATGTGGATATGAACACGAAATTTATTTTCATTGGAATTAATAAAGATATTTGATTGGGCAATAATTTAATGTGGTGAAGAAATGGGGATTGATTGAAAAATGTAATTGTCAACTCAATCTATCATTTAGCTATGAATTATGTTAGCCTGATAAGGCTTGTGTAATTTCTCTTGCATCAATTGGTTGGGGTAGTCTTTTCCTATGTAAGTTGTGTTGAATTGTAGAGGGGTTTTTCATTTTTTTTGTCTACGTCAGTTTGTCAACTAGAGAAAAAGTGTGAGACTTGTTAATTAGTTAACAAGTAATGTGTACACATTTAGCTTAGAAATGTTGTTCAATATTTGTAATACTTAGCATGATTCTAATTATATCCATCATATTCATGTTCATCCTTTATGCCACTCCATTTTTTCTAGAATAAATGGAGTCATATTTACCTAAAATATTATGCATGCTTGCAATTTAATCATCAAAATCTCTAGAGAAAAACTCACCACCATTATCTTTTCCTAAGAACTTTACTTTCCTATCTATCTATTTCTCAAAAAGTGCTTTAAACTCTTTAAAAATATAAATTTCAGTAGATTTATGCTTCAAAAGGTAAACCAATATATATTTTTAGAGAAATCATAAATAAATAAAACATAGTAGTAAGATATTACAATCGAAGCCACATCCATAAGACCAAATACATTATATGAATAACCTCAAAAACTTTTTTAATCTATGGTACTACCAAATTTAAATGATATCTATATTGTTTACCACACACACAATGATCAAAAAACCAAAGCTAGTAGAATATCTAGTTAAATTTTTAACCATATTTTTATTAATGATGGATTTGAGACCCTTCTCACTAATGTGACCCATCCTATGGTGTCATAATTTAAAATGTATAGAGTTATTAGTTACATGCATAAAGTTACCAAAAGTAAATGGTTTTAGCCTAAATAAGGTGTCACACTAAGTGCCCCTAGCTAAAACAAAATTCCATTTTATCAAGCTACAAAATATATAGGAGAGATAAATACAAGATACCATGAATGATATTCCAATGAAAGTGGAAAATATTACACACCCAAAGATAGGCATCAAAATCCTAATGGATATCTCACGCTTCACCACAATGATCAACATACCTTGAATAATAAGTAACTCTTATTATGCACCTTACATGCACCTCATACATCATAAATGTTATATAATTTTTCATAGGTCAAATTTACCAAGATCCCAACCCTTAGAGCTCCATGGTACTATTAACCAAATCTATTATAATCCAATAATAGATGATCTTAGACCTTCTTAAATATTCACATTTTTACAAGTGATTTTCAATATCAGCCTAAAATTAACTCCTAATTTAAATGTACTATGTTTACATGTGAGAGGATAAATAATTAATAAAAAAATTCTACCAAATAGAGGAGTTTCCAAGTCTACCTTCTTCATGTTCCTTAAAAACATAACAACTATTTGTCAACAATGTCAAATAGAACTATTGTAACTTGTCTAGGATTTTCAAGGTGAATGGTACATAATCCCAAAAAGAGTGATGGAATGTAGAATCAAAGGTCTCTCTACACCAACCTCTCTAACTTTCAATAACTACATCTATCCCTTGAAATCACCTAGGGTAAGGTCACGTGTAGGCTTGCTGTAGGAGCAAGTGATTAGTCATTTTCTAACAACTACTATTTGACACTAAATTTAACCCCATAAAAGTACTAGGTTGTGACCTTAGACTTAATATTTGTTGATGATGTTTTCTACACAACAACAACTCATACATAATATAATATCCTATCTCTCTTGAAAGGTAAATCTCTATTAGCAAGCCTCAAGAGATAACCCCAAGGTCTCTAATGTCAGGTCTTGACAATGCAATAAAAAAGCTCAGAGATACTGTGAAAATGTTGGTAATCACAAGGGGCCTTACAAACAAATGTTGGAAGCTTCAATGTTCATCAAATATAGCAATAATGGTGATGCTTTACGAATCCTATAACTAACTGTAGACATCTAAATTTAATCACTTCCATATGATTAAAGTTACTGCCTTTCCGTCTATCGTGTTAATATTAATTTATTAAATTAATATTACACCTTTTGTCTCATATCGGTAAAGTATTTAATTTAATAATTAATACTTTATCTTTCACCTTATTCCTCTCTAAATTAAATAAATACGCTAATTTATTTAATTTAGTCATTTTTCCCCTTTTGATTTAAAATCAATTTAAAATTCCTCCCTTTCTCTCTCCTTGTCACATCCTCCATAACCCTAATGGAATTAATTTAATTAATTCATGATTATGATGTGCATCCTCTTAATCAGAGATTAATGTCACATCCTCCTACATTTGCCACTTGCCTCTAATCTTCCATTAATTAGCCTAATCCAATGTTTGCACAACCTTAACCAAAGTCATTAGCTAGATTTAGCACCACTTTTTAGCCAACCTTTGCATTTACCTTCTTTTGGCATTGACCCCCTTTCCCATGTGAATTTTTAATTCACATTTATTTGTTCTAGATTCCTCTCTTTTATATGTGAATTTTTAATTCACATTCCATTCTTCCAAGGCTTCTAGAACCTTGGACTTGTCACAATCTCCACATGTGACCAAGTCCCACCTTTTTGGAGCCCACCTTTTACCCTCTAGATCATCCTAGGAATTCACATTTATATAACCACCTTTCCTTTTCCCATGTAGATTTTGAGGAATTCCAAAATTCCTCAAATGTCCCTCCCACTTGGGGACAAGGAATCCCTTTGAAATCTCCTCACTCCCCAAGCATGTCCTTCCTCCACCTCATGTACCTTCTTGACACCTCTCACACCTCCCCTTGTCCACTTTCCACATGTCAAGATGTGAGGGCTTGTGGGTTCTCAACCCACCATAGCCCTTCATCTTGGCCTTGTTGGATGCATCTCAACCGTTGAATTCTCTAGAGAATTCAAATTCTCCTATAAATACCCCCTTCTCAAGGGAATTTTCAACACTTTGTATTTTCATAACTACATGCTGCCAATTTGCATCCTTTGCCATCATTTAGCCATCTCATTTAGTCATTTTGCACATCTAATCTTGCATTTAGTCACTCAAGCAATCATCTAAGGAGCACACAAATCATTTCAAGCAAGGGCCAATCAAAGAGACATCAATAGCAAGGAAGGTGAAATTGTTTCTATTTCGTTTTATCCATTTCCTTCTTGTTTTATCACTCCTTTGGCTAATCTTGAGGTGTCTTTGGTATTTTATCATTTGCAATTTTAAGTTGTTTTGCACATTTAGAGTAGGATAAATTCCAAGGTATACACTAACCTAGATTCAAAGAAAGATCAAAAGAGATAAGGGTTCATAGATTCTAAAACTAACCCCTAAGATCAATCACAACAATGATGAATACTTCAAATGGACAGATCCCCATAAAACTAATATTTTCTTGATAAAGGACAATCCTATAACTACATGAAAATGGTGCAATCTTCTAAGGTAATTGAAATATTTTTAGACCATGAATACCCATGCATATGAACAAGCATTCACTGTTGAACTTAGCACAATATTGGGCCCAGACTAAATTTACACAACAACTTACAATCAACAAATTGCTAAAAGTATGGACCAAAGACTGATTAACATCATTAACATTTCACCATCATTGCAAAAGAACTGAAAAATAACATCTAACATTGAGAATCAAGGACAAGAAACCATTTAATTGTTGAAGTTGAACACAAAGTTCACCAAACAATGACCCAATTGCATTAGCTTCTCCAAAATTTACATAACAGTCTTCTTGCTCTCTCCTCTCCTATAGCTAGCTTGCAAAATCTAACTCCTTCTAACTTAGCCAATTCTGGCTTTCTACCTCCTAAAATCTAACTCCTTCTAACTTAGCCAATTCTGGCTTTCTACCTCCTAAAATCTAACTCTTTACAAATGAGAAGGCAATGGCCTTTATAGATATTACATTTCAATTTCAATGGCCAGGATTAAATCAATCCTCTAGAAGGATCAGGAGGTTACATTTAATTTTGGAGCTCATGGTACATCATCATCCAATCAATTGCATTCAATTACATTGTGGCCCAATGACATTAATTTTGAGAAAATCCTCATTGGAGAATAAATACAACTTCACATGTCTCTCCTTATTAAAGGCACCACTCTAATTGGCATAGAGCTGGTGGCACAGATTCATACGTAGGTGCATATTAAATATTTAATATTTAGTTATAATCTTTTCCAAATATTCCTCCTGGCACGAATCCATATGTAAGTCCCCTTTTGATTTATTAAAATTGAAAAATAGATATCATCATTAGTAGCTCACATGTGAAAATCCAATCCATAAAACATTAAAATTAAGCATAAATAAACCCTTGGAAAATTCAACTCTATCATAAAATTTTAGAAATTTAACCCTATTAAGAAATTTTGGAGTTCAAGAAATTCGCAACAGGAAGTTCGAGAAATCCGCCAGGAGGTGGATTTTCCGAGTGACAGGAGGTTCGAGGAATCCGCTAGGAGGTGGATTTTTCGAGTGACAAGAGCTTCAGGGAATCCGCCAGGAGGTGGATTTTCCGAGTGACAGGAGCTTCGGGGAATCCGCCAGGAGGTGGATTTTCTGATTGATATAAGCTTTGGGGAATTGGCCAAGAGGTGGATTTTTTGAGTGATAGGAGCTTCTGGGAATCCGCTAGGAGGTGGATTTTCTGAGTGATAGGAGGTTCGAGGAATCTACCAGGAGGTGGATTTTTTGAGTGACAAGAGGTTCAGGGAATCCACCAGGAGGTGGATTTTCTAAGTGACAGGAGCTTCGAGGAATCCACTAGGAAGTGGATTTTCCGAGTGATAGGAGCTTTGGGGAATCTGCCAGGAGGTGGATTTTTCAAAATCCATGATAGATTGAAATCTCTGAAACCCCATAACTTTTTACCTAGAAGGAATTTTTCAGAAAGTTCAAAAAGAAACCTAGCCTATTTTTTCATTCTCTATCCATAGGTGTAAGAAATATTTACATATCACATTGAAAATTCACTTCAAAACCCCCATTTCCAAAATCCATGACAGGTAGATTTCTCTGAAACCATCAAGATGCCTTAAACTATTGCCTTAATCAAATCAAACCCAGACTTAATCTCAAAATAACCTCCCAAGAAGAGAAAAGTTGAAGATTGACAAAGCCAAAATGAGGAGATGTAAAAGAGGAAAGAGGGTCCTTACCTTTGGTGGGGCATGTGTGTGAAAACAACACAACAAATGGTGACTCCTGGTGGGAAAATGCTCTAGAGAATTTTGATGACAAAATAGAATCAAAAACCTATAATCTCTAGTTTCGATCCTCACATCAAGTCAACCAATAAACTAAAGTCTCAAAATCAATGAACAAGCTAGCCCTTCCTGTGTTGGAAAACCAAGTGTGTGCAGATGTATTAATTTCCCTCCCTAAGTTATTGCAAGAAAACCAACTTTGGTCAAGTTAAGCTACATAAAGATTCTAACTCCAAAATCAACCTGGATAGAGTCTCGCTACCAGTCAGGTGTCCATAGCCCTGATGAGGTTATCGTTATGATTCTCCCAAACATAGCTCTACTACCAGCCAGGCGTCCATAGCCCCAGTAGAGATATTTGGATCCTCCTGATAAGTTGAATTCACTTTTGATTTTCAATATTTGTTCTTTTCTTTTTCTTTTTGATTTTTCATTATTTTTACTTCTTTTCATTTCAACCTATGAACAATGAAGCTCACACTCAAGGTTGAGAATCGCAGTCGCACTAAAGCAAAAATTTAAGATTTTTCACTTAACAAGACTTCACAAGGAACCAATCAGCAACCTCAAGATTCTTAAAATGTGTACAAAATGTAAGATTTGAGAATATTCTAGAACTAACTTAATCCAATGACTTATCCACTTTAAACATTTAGCACATGTGACACTAGATAGAGGATTTCCATTGTCCCATCTAGAAAAATGATTAGAGTTTGTAAAAGAAATACCTGAAACAACCCCAGAAAAATAAAATGGTTGTTGTGCATATAAGATACTCCCAATAGAAAGTAGAGGGACCTCGAAACCAGAGAAGCATAGCAACAACCAAACTGAAACCCAAAGAAAACCTAAACTAACAAAAATAAAAGCAAACCAAAATCAATCTAAACTAACCAAAGAAAACCAATCTTAAAGAAATCTACCCTAAAGAAAACAAAATAGACCAAAGAAAACCAAAAGAAAAAGAAAGCAGAGTAAATTGCATTTATTCAAATCAACATTATGTACAAAGAGACTCAAAGTGACTCATAATCAAATAGGGAAAACCAAGACCCACCCCAATACAACTCATCAATGCATGGACAAGCAACAAGGTGATAGTAATAGTCCTTAAGAATGAAAATTCATCTTTATATTCAGCAGAATAAATCTCCACATTGCAACATTCAAACTCAACCTCATAATCAGGAATAATCAACAACTGGGGTAACTCATTAAACCATGATCAATCCAAATGCAAGTTATCTTTCCTAAACCTCCATAATCAAATTGGTAAGTTCCAGAATTTATAGTAAGGAAAGAAACAACCCAATGTGTCATTTGTCCAAGCAAAATGTTGTGTTTATTGTCTCCCAATTGTGAAGAGTTGATATCCATGTCATTAGGAGGTCTCAATTGATGGTGCAACATTCCTCTTGTGCTTGAAACATGCAAAATAGAGGTAGAGTTATCTATAAATAGTTCGGGGTGAAACTCAAATTGAATAAATTCATAATTAACAACATGAAACTTTTCACCTATTTGAGTATCTTCATGAGGTATCAATGATGAAATTGCAGGAACGCTCTTGTTTTCATCTTACTTGTTTATGAAAATTTTCATCAAGAGCCACTAAAGGTTGATTTTCAAATGCATGTTCACCCATAGTTGTATTGTCATGCTCAACAATGGTGATTGTAATATCATGGCGCTCAATATCTTCTGCAATTCCCTACATACTAGTATAATTTAGACAAATCTTATCAACAACAAAGAATGCAATATGTAAATCATTATTAACATATACATTAGGATATAAAGTGAAAACAAAATTTGATAAACAGGAAAACTCCCTATCATTCATTATTAGTGCAAACTCAGATTCTTGACCACAACCATCATCAATATCAACTTCTTTATCTGCAAAATCAGCTCCTTCAACTTGCTCCATGAGACATTCATCAACAATTTGTTGAAGTTCCTTTATTGAAGGCTCAATCTCCTCTAGGGTTGCCTTAGCATTTGTTGCTACGCATTCCTCAAATTTAGCGCCTACTGGCTCCACTACAAGGCATCCTTCAATAACTTGTTGGAGTTCCTTAATTGGAGATCCATTTGATGTAGCTTTCTGTGGAACCTCTATAACTTGTTCTTCCACCTCCTTAATTGTTGTCTAACACTGAAAACATGTGAATTCAGAATGTTCCTCCTCATGTATCCTGCACCAAGTTGGTAACAACATCTCCTTTAGGCCGACTTTGTATCCCAGGCTTGACCAATCTTTCATAAATCTGGCAACAAACTCTTCATATCTAGTTTGTGTTGGATCTTCATCCTGGATGGGAGGAGCTTGTATGGTAACTTCTTTCTCTTGTGGCTCATCGTCCACTGTGTTTTCCATTTCAGACTCTTGGTTAGCCTCTGTAGGAACAACATCCTTGATCGTTTTAGGCAGCTCTTCACTTAAATGTTCTTCAGTTACCTTTGTTCCCTTGGATATTTTAGATTCTTCCTTCTGGAATGATACTTCATTTGTGGATGGCTCAATACCTGCTACACATTCTTTAGATCTAGAATTTGTTGGCTTCTCTATAGTGCATTCCTTGACTAACTGTTGTTTCCACTCCAGATGTCTCCCAACCGCAATAATAATGTCCACACATGAATGACAAGTGAATTCCAAATGAGATGTATTATGAACTCTACACCACTTGGATTGAAGGAAATCTTGTAGACACTTACCACCACTAAGCCGATCTTTAACTAACTCTGTGAATGCCTCAACTGCAACATCAACAAACTCTAAATCTGTAGAGACTAGTGGTTCATAAACATTCCACATGAAAATATCCCTTTACAAAATCATCTTGATTCTACCCAAGAAGGTCAGACATTCCAACTCATTGTGCCCATAGGTATTATGAATTCTGCACTTATCTGATAACACATAGTGATGCAAACCCTTAAAGTTCCATAGATCTAATCTCTTATTCAAAGACTCATGAAGTTGAGGAAAATCAATTTGAAGACTATTCCCATCATGAAAAACATAAGACTGTTTTTCCATCTTGACTCTGAATTTGTACTTTTAGATTTAGAGATCTATCATACCTCATATTTTCAACATGAAGGCTCATTCAACTTCCAACAATGTTGCTTTATGCTCATGCCCTCCTAGAGTCAATCTGTTGATGGGCATTAGGAGGATAATGGCGTGAAATGAATGAAGTAATATCTTTGTTTTTCCCTCCTTCTAGTGCCAATATGTTGATGGGCATTAGGATGAGAAGGGCATGAAATGAATGAAGTAATATCTTTGTTCTGACCTCCTTCTAGTGCCAATCTATTGATGATGTTTTCTACACAACAACTCAAACACAATATAATATCCCATCTCTCTTGAAAGGTAAATCTCTATTAGCAAGCCTCAAGAGATAACCCCAAGGTCTCTAATGTCAGGTCTTGACAATGTAATCAAATAGCTCAGAGATAATGTGAAAATGCTGGTAATCACAAGGGGCCTTACAAACAAATGTTGGAAGATTCAATGTTCATCAAATACAACAATAATGGCGATGCTTTATGAATCCTAAAACTAACCTAGAGATAGAAAGATTAAAAGAGATAAGGGTTCAAAGATTCCAAAACTAACCCCTAAGATCAATCACAACAATGATGAATACTTCAAGTGGAAAGATCCCCATAAAACCAATCTCTGCTTGATCAAGGACAAGCCTACAACTACACAGAAATGGTGCAATCTTCTAAGGTAACTGAAATATTTTCAAACCATGAATACCCATGCATATGAACAAGAATTCATGATTGAACTTAGCAAAATATTGGGCCCAGACTAAATTTACACAACAACTTACAATCAACAGATTGCTAAAAGTATGGACCAGAGACTGATCAACATCATTAAAATTTCACCATCATTGCAAAAGAACTGAAAACTAACATCTAACATTGAAAATCAAGGACAAGAAACCATATAACTGTTGAAGTTGAATACAAAGTTCACCAAACAATGACCCAATTGCATTAGCTTCTCCAAAATATACATAACAGTCTTCTTGCTCTCTCCTCTCCTACAATTAACTTGTAAAATCTAACTCCTTCTAACTTAGCCAATTCTGGCTTTCTAACAACTAGAATCTAACTCTTTACAAATGAGAAGGGATTGGCCTTTATAGATATTACATTTCAATTTCAATGGCCAAGATTAAATCAATCCTCTAGAAGCATCAGGAGGTTACATTTAATTTTGGAGCTCATGGTACATCATCATCCAATCAATTGCATTTAGTTACATTGTGGCCCAATAACATTAATTTTGAGAAAATCCTCATTGGAGAATAAATATGTAGCTTCACATGTCTCTCCTTGTTAAAGGCACCACTCCAATTGGCATACAGTTGGTGGCACAGATTCATAGGTAGGTGCATATTAAATATTTAATATTCAGTTATAATCTTTTCCAGATTTTCCTCCTAGCACGAATCCATATGCAAGTCCCCTTTTGATTTATTTAATCCTGAAAAATAGATATCATCATTAGTAGCTCACATGTGAAAATCCAATCCATAAAACATTAAAATTAAGCATAAATAATCCCTTGGAAAATTCAACTCTATCATAAAATTTCAAAAATTGAACCCTATTAAGAAATTTTAGAGTTCAGGAAATTCGTGATAGGAAGTTTAGGAAATCTGCCAGGAGGTTCAGGGAATCCACTAGGAGGTGGATTTTCCAAGTGACATGAGCTTCGGGGAATTTTCCAGGAGGTGAATTTTCTGAGTGACAGGAGGTTCGGGGAATTTTCCAAGAGGTGGATTTTCCGAGTGACAAGAGGTTTGAGGAATCTGATAGGAGATGGATTTTCTGTGTGACAGGAGGTTCAGGGAATCCGCCAAGAGGTGGATTTTCTGTGTGACAAGAGCTTCGGGGAATCTGCCAAGAGGTGATTTTTTTTTAGTGACAGGAGTTTCGAGGAATCCGACAGGAGGTAGATTTTTTGAAATCCATGACAGCTTGAAATCCCCGAAACCCCATAACTTTTTACCCAAAAGGAATTTTTAGAAAGTTCAAAAGCAACCTAGCCTAATTTTCCATTCTCTATCCATAGGTGCAAGAAATATTTACATATGACATTGAAAACTCACTTCAAAATCCCATTTCCAAAATCCATGATAGGTGGATTTCTCTAAAACCTTCAAGATGCCTTAAACTATTGCCTTAATCAAATTAAACCCGGACTTAATCTCAAAATAACCTCCCAAGAAGAGAAAAATTGAAGATTGACAAAGACAAAATGCAAAGATGTAAAAGAGTAAAGAGGGTCCCTACCTCTGGTGGGGCGTGTGTGCAAAAACAACACAACAATATTCTTTCTAAAAACCATATTTCTATCATACTTCTACATCATGTTGTGAATGACCATTTCTTGAGCAATATCACATCCTAGTAATAGCAATCATCCATAATTATTTATTATTTTTGTCTCATCTTATAGTGTTAGTATTTTAGCATAAATCTCCAGAGTATGAGTAGGCCTAAAGATATTAATGATCAACGAGTCCCCATTTTTTACCAATCATCTTCATCATCTTCCTTGATGGATCTAACCCTACCTCCTTTTAGAATCTATATTCAAGTTTAATTTAGGGTTTTTTATGAGCTCATCATAATTGTTCAAAAAATATTAATGATCAATGAGTCCCCAATTTTGATATTCATGATCATCAAGGATCCAAATCACTTTTAGATCCTCTTGCATTCCCTAAGGTTGGATTTTCCCTTAGTCCTTGGGGTAGATATCCTCAATTGTATCTTCTTCTTGGGTGGCAACATTTTCTCCACCTTCTCCCACCTCCTCAATCTCAAGGAGTGGAAAGACAATAATTTTCCTACAAATTTTCTTTAGATTTATAAATTTGAACTTATCTTCCATGATAACCATTATCCTCTTAAAATAATTATCAATTTCTATAATAAAGCTCTAATCCAGATAATTTTTTATTTATTTGTCGTGGCTTTTATTTTATTGAATTGTACCCACTAGTTTCTTATGTAAAGATACTCGCCTAATCTTCCCAATTCTTAGTTACATCCTCCATTTCACTACCATCATATGGTTTCTTGCTCTTTCTTTTGATCAATATATTTTGAATGTTAATTTTTTTTAATATCATAGTTGACATAATTCTTCCACATTCTATTGTTATCAGGAGAAGAGCTTCTGGATATAATTGTGTATCAGTTTTTTTCATCAAATTTTTAAAGAACACTCTATGATCCATCATAATTTTTCCTTGTCTTCATCATGATGATGGATCATGGTTTGTGGTCTAAAATATTGATGTAAAGATTATAAATAGTTATATCTAGAAGTTCATCTTCTCAAGATCATAGTTCTTGAAAGGATCTGTCTCCACACAATATCTCTCAAGGATAGGGGGTAAGAACTTGTAATGCACACCTATTTCCTAAAGAAAAATATCTTGCCAGCATTATAAAATTAAAAAAACTCTTTTCCCCATTCCACCTAAGTCATCATTTATTGATATGATATATCTTATAAGTTCCAAGTAAATGATCCTAAGAGGTATTTGTAGGAGAAATTCAAATGGGGGTACTTTAGACCCATAAGCCCTTATCTTAGCTAGCTATAATAATGAAACCACCAATCAACCTAGTTGTTTCCAGGGTTGGAGGATGTCAAGCATTGGCTTTACCTAATTATTTGACAACTAAATGGAGCCCATCTTATACACCATAAATGTAATTTATGACCATATGTTTACGCCATAATTACACTAGAATATTTGTCACAAGCCACCTTCTTGGTAATTATTAACATCTAGTTAATTATGAAATAATTATGATTAGATTAAAATGTTGGTGTGAATCGAGTTATTTCCTAGCTAGTTATTAGTGAGGACCCATTCACATTATTATAATTTTATTTAGGATTTAAGTTTCCTAGTTGTCATTTCTAGAAGTTAGTTATAATGGGGCCATGTCTCATTATTTACTTTTAGGTATCTAGGAATTTAATAATTCTCTCATGCATTTAATATTTGCATTGAGGTTGTTATGACTTAGTTGTCTCATGTGATAGGATTAAGACACTTGTCATGATCTTGTGTAATCCTATTCACCTCTTTGCCTATATAAGCAAGGCTTCATATGTACATTTCATTCATCCAAAGATTAGTTGAGTGTTGGGTAAGTCCAATATATCATTGCAATCTTGAGTATTGCATATTGGCCACATCTTACATCCATTGTTGCAATTTCATATTCTTGTTTTTCCCTCTTATGGAAGGTTTTTGTTAGTTTTTGCAAATAATCCTGGAGGCTTGAGTCCTTGAGTGACTCAGACATGTTCTATGAGCTATATTTCAGCTCTTACATGGTATCAGCTTTAGTGCTGCAAACTTCTTCTTAGATCTAAGAGACCAATCTTGGTGTGAAAGTTTTGTTGGGTGTGAGTTGGGGTCTTGAGAACCTTGCCATTGAATACAAGGCATCAGAGAAAGTCAAGATCGGCTTTTGTTTCATCAAAATTTGATATATTTTGTTAAATCTACAAGGGTTTAAAATCCAACTATTTTTATTAGAGTCGTTTGCATTTTTGCTTCAAAATTCCAACTTCCACTCATTAGTAGGAAAAATGATTTCTGGGTTTTGTAGCCAAGGTCAAAATTTCATCTGGGTATATGCTAATTTTTGCAAATAGTAAGCATATTTGAAGAAAACTATTTTCCAAAAAATGTTGTGCGTCATTTTTCTATAGGTTGAAGGTTAAAGATTTTTTTTTTAATCTTTTGCTTCCTAGATCAAAAAACAATTTCTGGGTTTTATTTTTTGTATCAAAATATTATCTGGGTATCTATTAGTTTTTGTATGCAACACGTAAATTTTTCAAAAATCAAATAAGAAGAGTCGTGTCTGCATTCTCGGCTGGCACAATTTATCTTTTTTTTCAAAAATTCATAATTTGAGCATACAACGTCTGTTTTTCGAAAACTTTATATCGTCGAAAAGGTAATTTCGTCCTCTACACAAATTTGAGGTTATTTTTCATCATGGAGGCAGATGTGAACATTCATCAGTGTATGCACTATTTCCTTTTTTGTGTGCATTAAGTGTGCATTTTCTCTACACTTCATTTTAGTTCCAGATCATTTGTCAATCAACTGTTGCTTCATAGATTCCAAAGTTGTGCTAGTTTGCAAGTTTTCCAATGTTCCTTGGCATCGGGTTTGTTGTTGCTTTATCATGATTCCAAACTTGAGTCTTTCAGTGACTCTAATGTGGTTTCTAGCAAATAGAATTATCTTTCCTTGCTTGTCGAATTAAGGATTTCAATGTTACTCTATAGTGTACTTCCAGTGCTTCTCTTGCAACAAGTTATCTCATTTTGGGGGGGGCTGAATGGTCTCTCTTATAATCCTTTGTGCGGATGAAGACTGATTGGATTTGTGATGGATACATTGTTGTATTTTATCTCTTTTGGAGAGGAGTTTTATCCCACTGGATTTTCTCCTTTTCTTCGTTTGTGAGAGATTTCTTTGCATTGCATTTGTACCTGGGTACCTAACATGGCCTTGTAGTCAAGACCCATCCTTGCATCATTTGCATAATAACTACACTCCCTAATTTGCACTTTATGGGGGGTGTTGGTGTGAGTGGGGTTATTTTCTAACTAGTTATTAGTGAGGACCTATTCACATTATTATAAGTTTACTTAGAAGTTAAGCTTCCTAGTTGTCATTTCTAGAAGTTGGTTATAATGGGGCCATGTCTCATTATTTACTTTTAAGTATCTAGGCATTTAATAATTCTCTCATGCATTTAATATTTCCATTGAGATTGTTATGAATTAGTTGTCTCATGTGATAGGATTAAGACACTTGTCATTCAATCTTGTGTAATCCTATTTACCTCCTTACCTATATAAGCAAGGCTTCATATGTACATTTCATTCATCCAAAGCTCAGTTTAGTGTTGTGTAAGTCCAATATATCATTGCAATCTTGAGTATTACATATTGGCCACATCTTACATCCATTGTTGCAATTTTATGTTCTTGTTTTTCCCTCTTGTGGAAAGTTGTTGGTTTTTGCAGATGATCCTAGAGGCTTGAGTCCTTGAGTGACTTAGACATGTTCTATGAGCTATATTTCAACTCATACATAAAAATGATGAAATTAGTAAATATATATTTCAAATTTTGTTTTTAATAGTAATAGTTTAAAGGAAAATTTAAATTCAATTTATTTTTTAATTAAAATAAAATATGTTAATTATATACTTAGATGAAAATGAGCAAGTTTTATTTAAAAAAAATAAAATAAATAATGATAGTGATAATAGAAAAATAATAATACTAATAAAAATAATAAAATAAAATTGTCATTCATGGTATAATGTGATGGTTAAATCATGGCATTGTTGTTGTAGCGTTTGATGGGTTGGTGTGCCTAGAGACTCTATGCCCTTGCTAGGCTATTGAGCTCATGGATTTGGACTATTTGTGTTAATTCTATGTGTCCATGTTGAAGATGAGGTCTCATGTTTGTGACCTCACCTAAAAATTTATATGATGTAATTGAAGTCCATTTAAATAAATTAATTGTGTGAATGAGGAGAATAAGTGCAAAACAATAAATTTAAGAGAAAACTATGCATAAGAAAAATAAATAATATATAATAAAAGGAAACAAAGAAAACATATAGCAGTATATACAATCATCAAACCATTATTCTTGACAAGAGAAAAAAAAAATGTTGTATAAATTTTACAAAAAATAAAAATAATATTGCGCATGCCTTTTAAAAGGTTGCAGTTTGCCCTCCCTTTGTGTGCACTTTCTTGCAATGTTGATAGGGCTCTAGAGCTATTCATAATAATAAACATATTCCAAAATAAGGATCCATCATTTGAGATAGGTTAGAATCTTTTTAAATAAAATTTTGGGCCCATTTCACTAGGTTTTTGTTCTTTGGAATTGTTGGTCTAGCAGCAATAATCTCTTAGAAACATTGTTTTTATTTGTTTATTCACGAATAATATGATAATTTTGGGTTCATATAAAGACCATATTTATTTATGGATTTTTATGGAATAGATAATGGCATCAAAGCAATCCTTGAGGTCACATTTCTCTAGTAGTGTAATGCATTGTCTATGCTTTCATGTCATGACTGCAATCTTAATTTCTACCTTGAATGTTTAATTATATATTCCAAAAAAAAACTATTTGCACATCTTAAGTAATCTCCTCCCTCTCATCTTTTAAACATCTTAAAGTTTAAAATGAGAAATGTGAAAGTTATGACAATTTTATGACTAATAGGTTATTTCATAAAATTTGTTGTTTATTTGTTTGTGAATTAATTCATTTAGTAGTGAACTATGACATCTAAATTTTGCATATATTTCTATTAGCACAATTTTCACTATAGAATCTAAGATAATTCTTCTTTCCTCAATACATGATGGATATCTTTACCCTATTCCAAAGCTTCCATTTTGGCATAGACTAGGTGTACACTAGAAAATGTGAATTGATTAGATTAGATCTTTGTTCATTTTAATTTTTTATTAATAGCTAAATTTTGACTAGTATGGATGTGAAATTCAAACTATAACAAGAAATAATATATTCAAACACAAAGAGCTCAATCTAAATTGAACAAACATCTTAGAGAAAATGAAAGTATTAAACATGTAAATGCAACAATTACTGACGAGAATTAATTAATTAAATAAAATTTAGTTGCTGATGAGGAATTAATCTATTTAATTAAATGAATTAAATTATCAATTAACTAGTGACTAAGTGTTATCTTAATTAATTAATTAAATATGGTTTATTTAATTAATCAATAACAAAGCGATGTGAAATTAATCTATTAATTAAATGAATAAAATTGTCAATTAACTAGTGACTAAGTGTTATCTTAATTAATTAATTAAATATAGTTTATTTAATTAATCAATAACAAGGCAAATGTGGAGTGTTTATATTTTGTCTCTCTTTGAAATAACATTGAGACCGCATTGAGACCACAAGATATCATTTTTTTTTATAAAAAAACTCTTAGAAAGATAGAATGATGGTTATAAAATGATAAAAGATGGCTCCTCAAAAGAGAAGACATGTATGATGATGGATATATGATCAGGCCATGTGTCACTATGTATTTACATTTTTTGACACATTGTTGTGATGATGTATGGATAGTATTGTGATATTGAACATACCATTCATTTTGAATATATATATATATATATATAAAATAGTTCTAACTCCTCCTGTCCTCTTGCCATATATATATATATATGACTGCAGGAATTATTTGATGGATCTTGTCAGTGGTGCCTTGCTACCTGGCTACGTATGTAGAATTTTAGAGGATGGAAGATTTTTTACAGCTGGTTATTAACAGGGTAGGTGGAGCATAGCATCATCTACACTAATGTAGGTGTGGGCCTAGGAGTATTATAGCACAGTGAGGGTAGAGGGAATTCATCAGTTCCGGTGGGATAAGAATCCATATGTGTACAGACAGATGATGTGACGGAACTATATGTAGGTTGTGCCGCTAGGGACACGAATTTATTAGAGGGTATTGGATGAGTTGACCCAATGATACATCATATGGAGGTTGTACAAGGGGGTGGAGGCGTGGGCGGACGATGCAGATCACATGGGCTTGGTCTTGGAATGCCATTTGATCAGCTGGAATGAGTATTACAGCAGTTTATGATTCGAATAGTGTGTTTTCTCCTGTGACATAGGTTTCATAGTGGGGCCACAATTAGATCAATTGGGAGCAGCAAACAACTGGAGTAGTAAGCCCATAGTGTTAGCTGATAGTGGCTTGGGTGCCGAGGATGATGTGGCTGATGCAGCAGTGGTGGCAAGTCATCAAGATTAGGAATGAATGATATCGAATAGACTAGTTATTGTGTGTGAGTTTGTGGATTCAACTGTGTATGTTTTTCAATCGACGTTTTGGATCACACTCTGTGATCCATCATCAGGAAGAGGAAAACATAGTTTGATCCGAAACATCAATTGAAAAATATATACAGTTGAATCCAGAAACTTGCACACAACTTTATAGACTGTGGAAAACTCATACCAAACTACTTATTCCCATGACTCAGAGTTTATGGTAGTGACTAGAGGAGTCATCTTAGGAATAGAGGCATCAGTGAGAGCTAAAGGGGAGGGGGAGAGGGAGGAGATGGAGATGGAGGAGAAGGAGGAGATGGAGATGGAGGAGACAGAGGAGATGATGGAGAGGGAGGTGACAATGGGGGAGATGGAGAAAACTCAGGTATTGAGAGAGATGGAGGTGATATACAGATGCAGGGTGTACATCTAGAGAGCTCAGTAACTAGGCCATTAGGAGGAGGCCCCATAGTGACTAGGCCTGTAGTTATAGGGGAGCCGCCTTGGAGGGCCTAGGGAAAGAGATAGCAGTGCAAGATTCCACCATGGTACGGTTGGAAGGGACATAGATAGGATTTAATCTAAGAGGGACAGTCACAACATTCCACTGTAGTACTGTTGAAAAGGACGTAGATAGGATCTAATCTAAGAGGGATAGCCACAGAGTTTCGTTGGATATTATATAGATACGGTTGGGGGTGGTATAGGCTGAGAGATGGGCTGAGGGTTGAGGGTGACAAGGCTCAGACAAATGTTTAGTGGCGGCTTCCATAGGAGAGAGAAAAATCCAAAACCCTACTTACACTGCAGAAGATGGCATAGGGGTTTCCAAAATCGATGAGGGCTGAAAGGGATGCATAGCAAGCCCTAAGAGAGGTTCAGCTTTACAAGTCACTATATGAGTAGGCAATGAGTGGAGACGATAGCTACAGATAGAGAACACTCGAGTGCTTGTTCAGGAGCATTTGGGTTGAGATCGATGTTTATAGGTCTGTCGAGGCAAGGGCCACAACCACCTTCACTAGTTCCACCTCCATAGGAGGGTGTGAGTGATGGCACTGGCTATGCAGGAGATAATTTGCACCGATGGCCATGCCCTTCGATGTCCATGCCATACGTACTTGCTGCTGCTGCTAACTGTCAACGATTAGACCTAGCCCGTTCGTCAGTGCTGTACGCGTACCATATTCCCTGCATGCCTACTACTACTAAATCAATCAAATCAAAGTTTCGCTACTCTTACAAAGCCTTATATTTAGGCACATGTTGACGGAGATTGGGGAACGGAACGGCGGTTTCAAACGGATGAACGGCGGACGGGCCGAGAACGACAATTTAAATAGTTTTTAGAATGAGCGGCAATTTTAAGAGCGGGATATTTGAAATTTGAAATGGTCATATATCCTGTGTATTCATTCCAGAAACTCATTTTGGATGCAAGCAAGGAGGAATATGGTAGATTTGTCAAACTAGAATGCCAACCCCTCCGTCATGTGTTCTGCTCAAAGCGCATATATTTTGTCATCCGTTATAACGGCTTCTGCAGAAAGGCGGAAAATGTAAAATTTTACAGTATTTCAAGGTTTCGTTCAATCTCGGCTCCAAATCAGTCATTCATTTGAATTTTTGTTTTCTTTGTCTAATTTCCCCTTTTTTCTGACTTACTTTTAGCACAGTGGACTGAGAATAGCCTGGGTACTGATATTGTTCAGCCGGAGGGTGTGGCGCTCGCAATTTCGCCAGCTGTTCAAGCTGCTTTAAATGTAGATCTGGTAAGGAGGAATCTGGCGGTGGAGGAGGTAGTGGGTTCGAGTTCTCTGGAGGGCGGGGAGGATCCAGAGGAGGCGACTTTGGCTTTGGGTCTTCCTGTAACACTGGATCTGGCGGACGTTCTGGATGGAAGTCTGGTGACTGGATTTGTGGCAGGTAAAACAAATGGCACTGTCTTGCCCATCAAAGTTTATTGACCTTACTGTGTTTTTTTTTAAATTATCAGTCTTCTTTTTCGTTGCCTACATTTTGTGTACCGGGTAACCATTTGGAGATTTAAAGAATGTTATCATAGTTGATGATAACCTGTTTGTTATAAACTGCAGCCAGAAAATGTATTTCCCATAAAACCATTTGATGGTAAATGTTTAGATATGGAACTTTTGAAGCTTATTCATTTCTGTATTGCCAAACATGGTGAACTTTTAATGTAAAATCATGCATTTTAATGTAAAATCTATAATAAATATGCACGTGAATAATATAAATCATGCATTTTAATGTAAAATCTATAATAAATAAAATTGATAGATAAATATAATATATGTAGTGAGGATAATTCCTCACAATCTATTTGTGTTACAAATTAAGAAACATCATTAAACATTCACATACAAGTAAGTAGAAACTATGAAATTTCTTTAATGGTATTAAATTGCATAATCAAAAACATTTGCATTCTTTCCAAACATGAAATACAAAATGTCTAAAATTATTAAAATAAACAATCATTTTGCAAATAATTAATTTTTAAAATAAATACTAAAATAAATAATATATTATATTATGATTACAATAGATTTTGTGGAATTAAATTTTAAAATATTAAAATATATTAATTTTTACTTAATGCTTATTACAAGAGGAGTTTCCAGATTCAAGAGGAGTTTATTACAATGAGCCCAAGACTATTGCAAAAACAGATCCGAGTGAAGTGTATGGGAAAAACTGATGTGCTGCCCTGATCTTCCTTCGTCTCGAACCCCAAACCCCTATAGTGATAGGAGAGTAGGGGGTAGCCCCAGAGCCGTCGATAAACTCAACTATAGTTAGTCAGGCCCTACTAATCTCAAGGCGGAGCCACCTTCCTAACCCTAAGAAACTATAGTCAAGAAAAGCTCCAGTGGGTAGCCACTCCCTTCTCATAGAACCGTACGTGATACTTCCGCATCATACGGCTCCGTCCCGGGATGCGCGTCGTCGGCCATCCCACTATCCGAAAATGCATGTACTCCCCGTCTTCACTCCGTCTCTTGCTCCGAACAGAAAGGCCTTCATCTAGTCATCCCAGGGGACCAACTGTTCTTAATTAATTAGCCTGCTAGAACTTCGGGGGAATTCTAGTTGCAATAGTTCGGGTGGGGGGGAATTAATTTGCGTAGGAGGGCGGCTTCTGAGTTGTCGAAGGAGAAAGCATGCCTCGCAGTAGTGTTTCCATCCCAAAACTTTAGACATTACATGTTGGAACATAAAAAAAAATGCATTTCCAAAATTGATCCTCTCAAGTACCTATTATCAAAGGCAATGCTCATAGGAAGAATGGAAAAATGGGTGATGATACTATAAGAATACGACATTGAATATGTGGAGAGGAAAGCAGTCAAAGGCCAAGTCATCACAGACCAACTGGAAGAAGCACCTATCTATTCTGAGAATCCTCTTGCTCAAAGTTTCTAAATGAATCTATTTTCAACCTCAACGTAGCTGACCACTGGAAACTATACTTTGATGGATCATACACACAACATGGAGCAGGAGTTGGTGTCTTCTTCATCACCCCACAAGGGGATTGCATACCAAAGTCCTACAAACTGGCATTTCCTTACACTAATAATATCACAGAATATGAGGCTTTGACTATAGGTCTCAGAATAGTAGTGCAATGGAACATCATAGCTCTCAAAGTATATAGAGACTCCCAATTGATCATAAATCAAGTGAACGATGAATACCAGACCAAGGATGACAAGCTCACTCCATACAAGAAATTGGTGGAGACTCTCAAAGAATCCTTCATCAAAATCACATTTGAGTAGATACCTAGAGCCAACAACAGAGCAGCAGACACCATGGCAATAATTAGGTCCCTACTAGACATCCCCAACAATGTTCCAAAATATGAATTCCTAATAGAGCAGCTTCTCATACTCACATTCAAGGTACTAGAATCAGAATTCATGTGCGAAATCGTTGGTCCCAATGATCCTTGGTACCATGAAATTTATACATACCTGCCAACCTACCATCAAATCTAAAACGAACTTTTGTAAAAAAGGCATCTAGATTCATCATCCTAGGAGATACCCTACATCATAGGAGCATAAAAGGAACCCTACTACGTTGCTTAAATGCGGAGGAGGAATTAACCACTCTAACTAAAGTACACAATGGTATCTGTGGTTCGCACTCGAGTGGAATGACCATAGCTAAGAAACTATTGAGGATGGGGTATTATTGGACCATAATGGAAAGAGAAGCACATGATTATGTCAAAAAGTGTCTACAATGTCAGCAGCATGGAGACCTCATCCATGCACTAGCTCAAGAGCTTCATCCTATCATCACAGCATGGCCCTTTTCGGAGTGGGGACTCGATCTCATTGGGAAAATCACGCACACTTCATCTAACGGTCACAAATTCATCATAATTGCAACTGAGTACTTTACTAAGTGGGTGGAAGCCATACCGATGACATACATAACTAGGAAGCAGATTTCAAAGTTTATCCTGAACTATCTCATTTGCCGCTATGGTGTCCCACAAGCCATTATCTCAGATAATGGGACACCATTCAAAATTTAGGAGGTCTATGACTTATGCAAGAAATTCAAAATCTCAGATAATCATAGGGTGGACTCACGAAGTTAGGCTGGAAGGAAGTAGGATCACAAAATGGAGTTCCTCGAAGTGGGAAGTTAGTGCGCAATTTGATGCAGGTTTGAACCTTCTCTTTTCCTTGCCCTTTTCTTTTTTTTCAATAAGTAACCTATGCTAAGGTTCTTTGCACATTGTAAAGCTAAATCTTAAGCTAAAGATAGGAGTTCAAACTGATGTTCAAACCTGTAGCAAATTGTGTACTAACTTCCCACTTCGAGGAACTCCATTTTGTGATCCTACTTCCTTCCAGCCTAACTTTATGAGTCCACCGGGTTGTGATTACCACTTATTACAAGACTTTCTTCAAGCCTAACTTCAGAGAAATTGGCTTGGTGAATGAAGGTAGAAGGGTATTTGCAGATTCAAGACTTTTGCTTAATGCTTATTACAAGAGGAGTTTCCAGATTCAAGAGGAGTTTATTACAATGAACCCAAGACTGTTGCAGCATCTTTCCAGAGCTCCGGGGGTGTTTTTTTATGAGGTTTCAAGTGCTCTTTCCTTGTTAAAAGTGTTTGGTGGTGTTTGGGAATGAAATGATGGATATTTACTATTTTTGAGTGAAATCTTTTTCTATCTAGCCCTGAAAATGACATAGCCCTGAATCTCCAAAAATTGAGTATAGCTTTCATACCATATAATATCATACACATAAGCTTTAAATTGGCAAAATAAATTTGGTGATGAGGAGATAATTTATGCAAATTGAAATATACCTCCCTCTTAAGACGTGCCTATTGATTAAGTTTCTCAACACTCATCTCAACCCTCTTTGTATTTCTACTTATATTTTTTTGGAGTTCTTTCCAATGCATCTAACAATTTCAATTTTATAAGAAATTTAGGAGATATGACCCCACCAAGTTGAGGTACCAAAAATAATGAAGATGCATGGTTGATGCATATTTCTTAGCATGTTTCCTTAAGAATCTTAATAAATGTATCCAAAATAAAATTATGTAATTTTGATAATGATACATATGGTTCTCTAGCAATAGTAACAACTTCACCCCTTTTGAACCTATTTAATATACTAATGTAACATATAAGGAACTTATTGACATTATTGAATCTATGGAAAACCAAGTAATACATGGAACTCATCCAAAGTAAGAAATATATGATATTTCAAGTTGATCTTCTTTCAAAAAATCTACCAAAAGTAAAATAAAGAAACCCATAGGCATAGTTGGCTTTCCATTAGTTATCTTAAAGGAAACAATTGAATACTCATATTATAGCTATTAAAATGATGATTAAGTATTTTTTGAGTATATGTTAAATTGACAAGTAAGATCAATAAGAACACTCTTAATCATTGTTTTTTTTTGTCTTATTCCAACCCCAGTCTTGTCCAAACCCCTCATTTTTTTCTTCGTATCATCTATTTATATATTTAAGTTGTGAGGTGTTGTACAATATCACATCAAACAAATTGTTATATTTTCACACATTCTAAACATTATAATACGAAGAAATACAATTTAAAGAATATTCTAAAAATGTGTTTAGGATGAGCGATATGGTTAGGGTTCAATTTAGGATTATGTTTAAGATTAGCAATAGCATTAGGGTTGGAGTTAGCATGTATAAAATGGGTTAGGCTTAGAAATAGGGTGAGGGTAAGGATAAAGATTAGGGTTGGAGTTAAAATTAGGGATAGGGATAGGGATAGGGTTAGGGTTAGGGTTAGGATTAGGATTAGGATTAGGGTTGAAGTTGTGAATAAGTTTAGGGTTACAATTAGGGATGAGAATAGGGTTAGGGTTAGAGATAAAATTAGGATTAGGGTTATATACCTTATAATTTTTTTTTAAAACTATAAAATCTTAGTTATAAAAGTTTATTTATTTATTTATTTATATTATATAAATATTATTTACTATAACATATCATATTTTATTTTATATATAAGATATATGCTATTTATTTAATATAATTCAATAATAAATAATATATATTTATATAATAGGAGAATTTAAATTGAATGAATATCTAAACTATAATATATAATAAATATAATAATAATAACAACATTTTAAAAATTTAATTTACATTGCATAAAATATTAAAAATAATTTATATTATATCTTAGTTTTAACATTGAGCTAAAAACTAAAACTAAAACTAAAAAATAAATAAAATAAGTGAAAATAGTTCTTTAAAGAAATATAAAATAACAAAAATAAAATAACTTTTAAATAAATAAAAATATTCTTTAAATAAAATAAAATAATCTAAAAGATTAAAATTTATGTATTATATATAATAAATAAAATAATTAAAATATTTTTACATTTTATATTAATTTTTCTTTATTTCTTAAATACAAAATAAAATCTAAAATATTATTAAAAAACAATTATTAAAAAAAATATATATATAAAAAATTAACATTAGCTAAATCTTTAATTATTAATCTATCAAGTTAAATATATAAAAATTAATGTTAAAATTAAATATATAAAAATTAATGTTATAAATGAAAGTTAAAGAAAATTAAAAAAAACGTAAAGGACTGACGGACTGATCTGACGGGAGACACCGTACTGCACAACAGATGTCAGTGTACGTTAGAAAGAGGACCGACGAGGACTGGCAGATACGGCAGCGGTGTCAGATGGATGGCAGCGGATGGGCATCCATGCCATGCGGTGCAAATTGTGCCCTGCATAGACAGTGCCGTGAGTGATAGTGTGAACCACATATGAGGGGATATGATGAGACCATGTGTCACTATGTATTTGCATTTTTTAGACGTACTTGTGATGATTTAAAGAAGGTTTTGAGATATTGTACATATTATTGATTTTGACTTGTATATAGAGGTCAATTTTGATGTGGTGTATTATTTGTATTATACTTTTAAAATGATTTTGATTATAAATAGTTGTTATGGTTGTATGTGTTTGTGATGCATGAGTTTATGATTATGATACATGTGTTTATGATTATGATGTATGTGCTTATGGTTGGATATGTGGTTGATCTTGAAAATCTTCATAATTATCTCTAGGGTTTTATTTCTTTTTTATGATTTAGGTTATATTTTAAATGCATTTTTTAAGAATGTGTTAATAATGGCGCAAGAATTATGGCTACTGGATTGGTAATTACTTCTTTGATTTAGAAAATGATTGATGGTGGAAAATGATGTTAGTAAAGAAATGGAAGATGATTGTAATTGATGAGATGGAAATTGATATGGTATAGATGTTATAACATGTGTTATTGATGACAAGTACATTCTTAGGAAGTAATTTCCATGCAATTAGCAACCAACTTTTTTGGAGCACTAGGATTTATACATCATGATATAAGGTATCATGATGATGGTGTGTTAAGTGTATGGAGTAACACAAAATAAACAAGATGCAAATAGTGAAATTCTTCTCAAGCAAGTTATCAAGGCACACTGTGATATAATAAATTACGATGATCATAATAGTGCATATTGTGGAACAGTAGGGCTATGTGCATAAAAAACATGTAAAGAAGTGAATAAGCAAGCACAAAAAGAAACACACACCTCTACATGGTCTACAAAAATGGGAACCAAAGGAATTTGATTCACAATAGTGATTAGTGATGTATATACTCTAATTAAGAAATATTTTCTATGAAATTAATGATTCTAAATAAGGAGCTTGCAATGATTAAAAGTGTGTGTTCATTTTAGGTGAAATTCATGACTATGATGTGACATTTAATATATGGCTTGTGTTGCACTTAGGTGATAGATGGAAGTGTGACTTGCATAATAAGATTAGGCTTCATTATTAATGTGGTGAAAATGGTTTTTTCTTGGGTGTTTTTAGTCATACTTGTGTGTTTTTAGTCAAGGGGGTGTATTGGGGATGTATTCTAGGGTCGGGCTAGAAGTATGAGTATGAATATGAATGTTGGTGTTGTTGCAAAAAATTCATCCTTGAAGTGTCTAACACAAGTATGAGTATGAATGTATGCATTTAATTATCATTATTTTTTTCAAATAACATAATTAGGTATTTATAAAATAATAAATGTATATTTGTTTTGTTATGCTATAGATTGATATAGGCACTCTTATCCAAGGATAGACATCTCTTGATGATGTTGAGTGTTATAGGAAAGAAAAACTAGACTGAGTTTGTTGTAAGTATGTTTACTATTTTAATCTCATTTTAAAATATTTTTTATTTATAAAGTTTGATATAATATCTAATTTTATAATTTTTATATATAGTTTGAGTTGCAAAATAGTGAGGGGAACATGAGATCAACACGACACTTGAGACAACAACCAATTCAGGGGATTGAGGTTCCCTTTCTAGTCAAGAAAAGAGAGACACAATATTTCATTAATAGTGTTTTCTACATAAATGTAGATATTTTGTATGCATTTATGGCACATTCATAAATATTTGTATGGTTATGTATTAATGACATTTTGTAGTCTAAGAGATAATATTAGCCTCATGGCACTACTTATGGCATTTTGATGATATTATGTACTCCTTCTTGGCCTTTATCAAGATCAATATGTATAATATTTTGTACACTTTCATATCTTAAATGGTTTTATGGTTTGTAAATAGTCTATCTCTATCGTTCCCTATGTTTCCCTCTCTATCACTATCTCTCATATGTAGATGATGTGCATAAGGGTTGAATTTAATATATGGCATAACATCATATGAGTGTCATGCATTTTATGTGAAGCATGCAAATGGTTAGTGTGCAACAAACAATGGTCATGACATTTATATGAAGAGTATGATAAAATATGTCATTGTGTTATATGGGTTTTGTATGGAGGTACCCTACATCCATCTATAGGTCCACATAAAACATTCCTAGGATCCATAATATATAACAAATACTTTATCAAAGTTTGGATTTTTTTCTCTTAGGTTTCTTAAGAGGCTTTCTTGAAACCATGTAGCCCAAATAGATCAACACTTAGAGAATGACATAGGGCCTCCATTAGTAGTCACCCACCCACCCCAACATGTTGGCATAGTCAATTCAATCCCATGATGAAAAGAATGAAAAATATGGCTCTTGGCAACAATATATTAAATATCATTGAGGTAAATTGAAAGAATGCATTCATTGTTGTTATGATCAAATAATTTTGAGTTGAATACAATTGAGGGAGGTTATTTTGGAGACCCCACATATATTTCTAGCTTTAGAAGGAAAATTCTTAGGCCCCAAAAACTCTAATAATCAAAGTTTGCCAATTTTTTTCTCTTAAGTCTCTTAAGATCTACTGTGTTCAACCTATGTAGCCTAGATGGATTGTGATGTGAAGAATGAAAAGTATGGCTCTTGGAAACATTAGGTTGAATGCTACAATGTATTTTTTATACATGATCAAATATCTTTGAGTTAACAAAAAATAAGAGACATTATATTGGAGGGTCCTCACATCCACCTATAGGTCCAAAGATAAATTTCCTAGGCCCCACAAATAATGAGGACTACTCTGCCAAAGTTTGGAAAATTTTCACTCTCAAGTCTCTTAAGACACTTTCTCATAATCATGTATCCTAAAAGGAACAAGAAACTTATTGAATTAAATGGATACTCATATATAATTTACCAATCTACCCAATGTTTTGATATAATGTATTTTGTCATATGATTTCATTAACCTAAAATATGACCCTTGAAAATATTATGCTAAATGTACATTAGGAATTTTGTGAGAATGTATTAATTATTTTCACAACCAAACATTTTTGAGTTGACAAAACAATAAGTCATGGATGGAGATTCTAGGGAAAGGGCTATCTAACTATGTAGCTTATATTCAACATATAAAAATTAACATGCAATATCGAGGAAACTTCTCATTGATTCATAACCCAAAATTATTGCAAAATAGCTCACTGACTTACCATATGCTCATTACAAATAGTATTATGAAGATATAGCAATTGAGCACACAACCTGTGATAGGTCAAATATATGCGTTAGAAAATGAGCAGCAAACAAAGTAATGCAAAATAACACTAAAACAACCTACACCTCAAGATTAGCCTAGTTGGAATCAACACAAAGTAAGAACAACAAAATAAAACCTTTTACCTTGTGTCGAATCGATCCTTTGGTTGGCCCTTTGATCTTCGGTGTTGTGTGCTCCTTGGATGGCAAGATATGCAAGCTAGATGATGATGTGAGGATGGATGAAAATGGATGCAAGCATAAAAATGGCTAAGTATGAATTCTAGAGAAATTTTGCAAGAGTTTGGCTACAATGCATGATCTCCTCCAAATGAGAGAAAAGAGGGGGTATTTATAGAGATTTTTGGAAATCTCTAGGGAAATGGACAGTCAAGATTGAGCCACCAAGATCAAGATGTAGGTCCAAGGTGAGTTGAGAACTCACAAGCCCTCACATCTTGACATGTGGCATGTGATATGGCCTAAAAGGGGTGATGTGTACATGAGGTGGAAGGATAGTACATGACATGGAGAGGGTACATAGTACCTTGGGATTGGGACAAGATCTCCTCATAAAGGAGGTACTTTTCCCCATGTGGGTGAGAGGACAAGTGGGGAATTAAAAATTCCTCAAATATTCTCATGGGGATGAGAGAAGGAATTTAAAATTCCCTTTGCATGCATTGGAGGATTAAATGTGAATTAAAAATTCACATTGGGAATGGAGATGCCTTGTCCAAAAGGAGAAAGCATTTAATAGGGTTGACTTGATTAAGTGATTAAGGTTGTGCAAGTACTTGATTAGACTAATTAATGAAGATTAGAAGAGGGTTAGATGGCTAAGAGAGATTAAAGGCCAACTTGAAAAAGTTGGAGGATGTGACACATCCTAATCAAGGATTAGGCATGTGCACATCCCTAATGATGGGATTAGAAGATGGATTAGGATAAGATAAAAATGATGGAGGATGTGACATATGAGGAATTAAATAAATGTGATATTTATTTAATTCATTTGATGAAAAGGGGAAGGTATTTAATTATTTAACTAGATACCTTAGGGATTAGAAGAGTTTTAGAGGGATTAATTAAATAATAGTGATATTACTTAATTAATGTGGATAAAAGGGATGTTTAGATGAAAGAGGATAAATTTGGATAGATTAAGTGTCCAAATTTAGGTGTCTACATTTTGCCCCTCTTTGAGATGGTGTTACAAAGTAGCATCATTTCAAAGAATATTAAAACATAGAACCTAGAAGAAGATGGTTAGATTGGGAAAGATGCCCCAGTCATTCGAAGGAGTGACTAGGAAGAGAAAAAGAAAATGATGAAAATTAGGGATGAAGGATGCCCCCTCGAGAGGACATGCGGGTTCACGAGAACATGAGTGTGCTCTCGAAATGGATGAGATGATGCAAGGGGAGTTGAAGAAGATGATGCAAAGACAACAAGAGATTGGGAGGGGAGAGTGATGAAGGATGAATGGATGGGGGGGAGTTTGATAAATGAGAGGATGGAGATGAAATGCAATCCACATGCAATTTGCCGTCGTTGGAGCACTGATTTTTTGCTATAGCATAAGACCCAAGACGCCAGGGTATGAAGAACCAAGGCAAATTAGTGTCTAATGCATAAAACAAGCATAACAAACCAGAAGGCTATCCCAACACCCCAAAGTCGTGGTGACCTTGGTCGGGCCAGGTATTGGGATAACCACAAGCACATCCGTTTACTCGTTCCGAGTAAATGTTCATCCATTTAACACATCCTTTCATCATTCCAAACTCTCATCCTATCATTCTGATAATATGTTTACTCGTTCTGAGTAGTCATTCATTTGTTCCGGTCAATCATTTACTCATTTTGAGTATTCGTTCATCCATTTCTCCAATCAAATCATCGTTTTCCCCATCCAAATCCCCTGAACTTCATCTCGGGTTATTATCCAAATTGACCTAAGTGTCTGATCTGATTGTCATCATCAACATCCGCTTAGGATTGTCATCCATCCTAAGTTAATCATCATCGTCGGCCCAATCAATCCATTTTCAATCTCAAAGTGGATTTGGTGTCGTAATCATCCATTTATCCTTTAATCGGATCAATTAGCATCCTACGTCACCTAAGATAATCTCTGAACAGGGTTTACAGTCCCTCTCATCATCCTATCTAATCCATCAGTCAATCTTTTCAATCAATCGATCAATCCAATCCAATCTGATCGCATCCCTATCCAATCACCTTCTACCCAATCAATCTACTTCCATCTTGAAGCAGATTTAGTGTCGTAATCATCCTTTGGTAATCCAATCCAATCATCAGAATCAATCCCATCTCATCATCCAATCATCCTAATCCGAGCTTTAATCCAATCCTTATGTGAGCATAAACCTAAATCCCAATTTGAGCTTTAGTCCATTTCCATCCATAATCTTTGATCCATCCTCTTTATCCTTTCACCATCATGAATTCTTATCCTCCATCAATAGTGGTCAAGGGAAACCCTAATTACGTTGACGACGATAACTAAAGTCTTGTCGATCAAGAAGAATGTGACATAGATCCCCTTGACACTATCACCCCTTCGAGTCATCCTGTTATGTCTTCATCCATGCCTAATCATGCTCCTTATGCTACCTTTGACAAGGGATACCCATCATATCCATCATATCCTTCATCTACATCATCCTCTTATCCTAGTCTACCATCACAATACCCTTGTCCTAATCCCTCGTCCACATCCTCCTATCTCAATCCTTCATCCGCATATACCCACTACCCCAATCTTCCATACCAATCTGCTCACCCTAATCCTACATTCACACCTTCCTATTCTAATCCAACACCCACACCAACCTATCCTTATCCTAATCTGACATCTGCAGTTCCCTATCTCCATCCGCCACCTCAATCTCCCCATCCTAATCCACCGTCCCAATACCCTTACTACAATCCACCACCTGCATCCTCGTGTCCTAATTCACCATGCCAATACCCCTATCTTAACCCTTCATCTAATCTTAATCCCCCATCTATTCCCACTTTTTCATCCAATCCCATTCCCTCATCTAATCCTAATCCACCAATCTCTAGTCCTAATCCCCCACCAACCCATAATCCTTCATCCACTCCTACCTCACCATCCAAACCTAGAGTATGCAAGTCTCTCATTTCAAAAGTTCTCCAAGGACTTATAACAAAGAAGACATCTCCCACTCCACACCTTGAAGTCGTGGAATCATGCCATCCCAACCCATCATCCACGGTCATTAGTGATGAGACCCTTCTCCACCCAACACCTATCATTGATGATACCACCCTTAGCACCACACAAACTGTCGAAACCATCACATCCTCTAAATCCACTGAGCCACCATCTCTTACCATCACATCTACCGAAGCCATTAAACACCCACTTCCTACTCCAAGAGTAGTCGAACCCATCAACGGCACCCAAATCCAATCCACTTCTCCCACTCCTAGTGTCACAAAAACCCATTCCGATGACTACATTGAATCCTTCATCCCTCCATCCTCCCCACTTAAAGAGTCCCACCAAGACTCCATTATCATGCCTCCCGCACACGATGAGTCATGCCAAGAGCCTGATCCAAAGCATGTTGACATATCCTCTTCTCTAGATCAAGATCCTACCATCCCATCTAGTCCATCTCAAGATCACAGTCCCCCATCCATTCCATCCCATGATCCCCTCATCATTCAAGATTCCACCGCTCCATCTCCATCTCCATCGCATGAGCCCACTACCACAAGCTTAGATCCTATCATATCCACTAATCCCTCTCTTGATACCACCCATCCAAATGATGCTATCTCATCATCTCCCTCTCATAATCCCCCATCATCGCCTAAAACTGCTATCCCCACACCGCTTGCATATCCCCTTGGTACCCTCACATTCTTCCATGGTGGCCTCCTTGCAGAAGAAAAGCATAGTGTATTTACCACCCATCATCCTCCACCTAATAATGGACTCGCATCATGTTTTCAGAATAACAAAAATCCCATCATGGATCGCATGCTCAAGAAAATGAACTATCGAGGAAAAGGTCTAGGCCTTCGTGAGCAAGGTATTTTAGAGCCCATCCAAGTCAAAGAACAAACCTGCATGCAAGGTCTTGGACCTAATTTCCAAGACTCACAATCTAAAGATGTCGGTACAACCTCTAGACATCCTCAACGAGCCTTTTTCAAAAGAAATGTCAGCTCTTCCCATCGCTCCACCAGATCATATGCTTCCATCCCTCCTCCTTCATCATATCACCTTAAAACAACCGTCCATATTCCTCCTTCATCTGCTGCATCCATTTTGGGTCCTTACATCCCTCCATCCACCATCTCCCATCCTTCATCTACTCCATCCATCTTGGGTCCGTATATCTCAAGATCACCTCCTCTATCTCATCCTTTCATCTATCCAACACCTATCCATGTCATCCATCATAAACATCCCTCTCGCATATCCCACAATCAGGATCAACAAAGGCACATATCTAAACATCCTCCATCTACACGTAATCCCCATACTCCTACCTCCATTGCTCCACATCATCCATCTCCTCACACCCATCCCATTGCTACTAAAAGCACTTTGGATGCTAACACAAAAATGCATAAATCCAAATATCCACATGAATCTAAAGCTCCCCATGTCCCCTGTAAAATACATGGTGAAGTGAAGAAAAATCTAAATCCAAATCAAATTCATAGGCCACAAAGGCGTAGCAAAGAAAAGATCAAAACCATGTGGATCCCAAAGGAAAAAGATGCAATGCCATCAAATGAAAAATCTGTAAGAACATCCAAAGTTGCTAATCCAAAAGCTAATCATACCCCCCTTTCATCTCCTAAGTCTATTTTGGGTCCCTATGTCCCGAAATTCACTATTCCATCTCCTTCATTATCCCCACATTCTCCATCCATTAGTCCTCTTATCTTTTCACATCCATCACCACATGTGCCAATGTTGGTCCTGAACTCACCACCCCATCATGCATCCACCCCATCATTCTATCCATACCCTTTCCAGCATCCCATTCATTACCCCACATATCTCCCCCATCAAATCCCTCCAATTCATCCTTTTGCATAATCCATTTCTCCTAATAAGGTTGTACCAACATCCAACAGCCGATTCGAACAAGAGCTCTTGATACCTCGTATGGAACTTGATGCTTGAGTCCTTCATCCATATCCTTATTGCATGTCTTCTAAATCCACTTATTCGCCTCCCTATCCTTATCCATTTTCATCCCCCTACTATCCAAAAATCCAAAAAAGTCCAGAAATCCAAAAAAAAAGTCAAAAAAATCAAAAAATAAAATAGTAAAGAGAAACAATATGTCTAATGGTGAAAACTTGGAAAACAAGCGCCTTGGATAAGTACCATGATGAAAACCTGGAAAACAGGCGTCATGCGTAAATCCCCATTTGCACTTGGGGGCAGTTTCCTGCTATGCATTCCCTCCATCCACTATGCTTCCTACTATGCTTCCAGATATGTCCCTATCCGCCTCCCATACATCCTTTTCATTCATCCCCTCCATCTTGCCTACCTTACACATCCTCCTTGGCATATCTCATTTATCCCAATCCTTCCATCCTCCTTGTGATCTTGATAATGACAGGAGAAAACATATAAGCATTCCCTGAAGCTCCTATCACTCGAAAAATCCACCTCTTGGCCAATTCCCCAAAGCTCCTGTCAATCGGAAAATCCACCTCTTGGCGGATTCCCCGAAGCTCCTGTCACTCAGAAAATCCACCTCCTGGTGGATTCCCCGAAGCTCTTGTCACTCAAAAAATCCACCTCCTAGCGGATTCCTCGAACCTCCTATCACTCGGAAAATCCACCTCCTGGCGGATTTCTCGAACTTCTTGTTGCAAATTTCCTAAACTCCGAAATTTCTTAATAGGGTTAAATTTCTAAAATTTTATGATAGAGTTGAATTTTCCAAGGGTTTATTTATGCTTAATTTTAATGTTTTATGGATTGGATTTTCACATGTGAGCTACTAATGATGATATCTATTTTTCAATTTTAATAAATCAAAAGGGGACTTACATATGGATTCGTGCCAGGAGGAATATCTGGAAAAGATTATAACTGAATATTAAATATTTAATATGCACCTACGTATGAATCTGTGCCACCAACTCTATGCCAATTAGAGTGGTGCCTTTAATAAGGAGAGACATGTGAAGTTGTATTTATTCTCCAATGAGGATTTTCTCAAAATTAATGTCATTGGGCCACAATGTAATTGAATGCAATTGATTGGATGATGATGTACCATGAGCTCCAAAATTAAATGTAACCTCCTGATCCTTCTAGAGGATTGATTTAATCCTGGCCATTGAAATTGAAATGTAATATCTATAAAGGCCATTGCCTTCTCATTTGTAAAGAGTTAGATTTTAGGAGGTAGAAAGCCAGAATTGGCTAAGTTAGAAGGAGTTAGATTTTGCAAGCTAGCTATAGGAGAGGAGAGAGCAAGAAGACTGTTATGTAAATTTTGGAGAAGCTAATGCAATTGGGTCATTGTTTGGTGAACTTTGTGTTCAACTTCAAAAATTAAATGGTTTCTTGTCCTTGATTCTCAATGTTAGATGTTATTTTTCAGTTCTTTTGCAATGATGGTGAAATGTTAATGATGTTAATCAGTCTTTGGTCCATACTTTTAGCAATTTGTTGATTGTAAGTTGTTGTGTAAAGTTAGTCTGGGCCCAATATTGTGCTAAGTTCAACAATGAATGCTTGTTCATATGCATGGGTATTCATGGTCTGAAAATATTTCAATTACCTTAGAAGATTGCACCATTTTCATGTAGTTATAGGATTTTCCTTTATCAAGAAAATATTAGTTTTATGGGGATCTGTCCATTTGAAGTATTCATCATTGTTGTGATTGATCTTAAGGGTTAGTTTTAGAATCTATGAACCTTATCTCTTTTGATCTTTCTTTGAATCTAGGTTAGTTATAAGATTCGTAAAGCATCATCATTATTGCTATATTTGATGAACATTGAAGCTTCCAACATTTTTTTGTAAGGCCCCTTGTGATTACCAACATTTTCATAGTATCTCTGAGCTTTTTTATTGCATTGTCAAGACCTGACATTAGAGACCTTGGGGTTATCTCTGGAGGCTTGCTAGTAGAGATTTACCTTTCAAGAGAGATAGGATATTATATTATGTATGAGTTGTTGTTGTGTAGAAAACATCATCAACAAATATTGAGTCTAAGGTCACAACCTAGTACTTTTATGGGGTTAAATTTAGTGTCAAATAGTAGTTGTTAGAAAATGACTAATCACTTGCTCCTACAGAAAGCCTACATGTGACCTTACCCTAGGTGATTTCAAGGGATAGATGTAGTTATTGAAAGTTAGAGAGGTTGGTGTAGAGAGACCTTTGATTCTACATTCCATCACTCTTTTTGGGATTATGTACCATTCACCTTGAAAATCCTAGACAAGTTACAATAGTTCTATTTGACATTGTTGACAAATAGTTGTTATGTTTTTAAGGAACATGAAGAAGGTAGACTTGGAAACTCCTCTATTTGGTAGAATTTTTTTATTAATTATTTATCCTCTCACATGTAAACATAGTACATTTAAATTAGGAGTTAATTTTAGGCTGATATTGAAAATCACTTGTAAAAATGTGGATACTTAAGAAGGTCTAAGATCATCTATTATTGGATTATAATAGATTTGGTTAATAGTACCATGGAGCTCTAAGGGTTGGGATCTTGGTAAATTTGACCTATGAAAAATTATATAACATTTATGATGTATGAGGTGCATGTAAGGTGCATAATAAGAGTTACTTATTATTCAAGGTATGTTGATCATTGTGGTGAAGCGTGAGATATCCATTAGGATTTTGATGCCTATCTTTGGGTGTGTAATATTTTCCACTTTCATTGGAATATCATTCATGGTATCTTGTATTTATCTCTCCTATATATTTTGTAGCTTGATAAAATGGAATTTTGTTTTAGCTAGGGGCACTTAGTGTGACACCTTATTTAGGCTAAAACCATTTACTTTTGGTAACTTTGTGCATGTAACTAATAACTCTCTACATTTTAAATTATGGCACCATAGGATGGGTCACATTAGTGAGAAGGGTCTCAAATCCATCATTAATAAAAATATGGTTAAAAATTTAACTAGATATTCTACTAGCTTTGGTTTTTTGATCATTGTGTGTGTGGTAAACAATATAGATATCATTTAAATTTGGTAGTACCATAGATTAAAAAAGTTTTTGAGGTTATTCATATAATGTATTTGGTCTTATGGATGTGGCTTCGATTGTAATATCTTACTACTATGTTTTATTTATTTATGATTTCTCTAAAAATATATATTGGTTTACCTTTTGAAGCATAAATCTACTGAAATTTATATTTTTAAAGAGTTTAAAGCACTTTTTGAGAAATAGATAGATAGGAAAGTAAAGTTCTTAGGAAAAGATAATGGTGGTGAGTTTTTCTCTAGAGATTTTGATGATTAAATTGCAAGCATGCATAATATTTTAGGTAAATATGACTCCATTTATTCTAGAAAAAATGGAGTGGCATAAAGGATGAACATGAATATGATGGATATAATTAGAATCATGCTAAGTATTACAAATATTGAACAACATTTCTAAGCTAAATGTGTACACATTACTTGTTAACTAATTAACAAGTCTCACACTTTTTCTCTAGTTAACAAACTGACGTAGACAAAAAAAATGAAAAACCCCTCTACAATTCAACACAACTTACATAGGAAAAGACTACCCCAACCAATTGATGCAAGAGAAATTACACAAGCCTTATCAGGCTAACATAATTCATAGCTAAATGATAGATTGAGTTGACAATTACATTTTTCAATCAATCCCCATTTCTTCACCACATTAAATTATTGCCCAATCAAATATCTTTATTAATTCCAATGAAAATAAATTTCGTGTTCATATCCACATACAATTCAAACAATTTTAGCTATGTCCATCCAACATGGTAGCGCCTATGTGCAACATCTTCACGAATTCTATACAGTTTTAAAGTGCAGCCTCCTCTCACTTTCTCATCACAGCCTTCTTCAACTTGGTCTGCCCCCCTTTAGATTTTAAAACCCCCCTCACACCTACCTACTATTCTTCACTTAACCTTTTCATCTCCTTATGTTTCTTTCCTTCATTGGTTGTGTCATTTTTTTGTCTTCCCTTGGCATATATTAAATGCCTTTCATATTTTTTTGCGCTGATTTTTTTTCTTTTGGTCTTTTTTTTTCCTTTTTTCTTCTCATGGCATGGGCACTGCACATTCTACTGACTTCTCTTCCTCTTTGGAAAAATTATTACCTGTTCCTCTTCTCATTCTAGAGTTGACTATACATATATTCTATTTGTCTCCCTTTTATCATCTTTTATTTCTTTCAATTTGAATAGTCATACTCCACGAATAGTTAACTAATAAAATGGACTTGATTTTAAAACAAAATGATCAAAAAACAAAAGTTCAATATGATTGAATTGGTATTAAAACTCTTGGAGGAATTGAAAAAATAAATATAGTTTTTCCAATTCAAATCCATCAGATGCCTAATGCAAAATTGAGATTGAAACACAACATTTCATTAATCATTGACAAGAATATTGTTTGATCTTTGACAAATCGATCATCAGACCTAGATTAAATTTAGCACCTCAAAAGTAATGTCAAAACTAAAGGAGGTACTTGTCTCCATGTGGGTGAGAGGACAAGTGGGGAATTAAAAATTCCTCAAATATTCTCATGGGGTTGAGAGAAGGAATTTAAAATTCCCTTGAATGCATTGGGGGATTAAATGTGAATTAAAAATTCACATGGGGAATGGAAATGCCTTGTCCAAAAGGAGAAAACATTTAATAGGGTTGACTTGATTAAATGATTAAGGTTGTGCAAGTACTTGATTAGACTAATTAATGAAGATTAGAAGAGGGTTAGATGGCTAAGAGAGATTAAAGGCCAACTTGTAAGAGTTGGAGGATGTGACACATCCTAATCAAGGATTAGGCATGTGCACATCCTAATGATGGGATTAGAAGATGGATTAGGATAAGATAAAAATGATGGAGGATGTGACATATGAGGAATTAAATAAATGTGATATTTATTTAATTAATTTGATGAAAAGGGGAAGGTATTTAATTATTTAATTAGATACCTTAGGGATTAGAAGAGTTTTAGAGGGATTAATTAAATAATAGTGATATTACTTAATTAATGCGGATAAAAGGGATGTTTAGATGAAAGAGGATAAATTTGGATAGATTAAGTGTCCAAATTTAGGTGTCTACACTTCCAAAAGATCAGGTCCTTCTATTCTAACTATAATCATCTTTCTTATAATCTAATACTTTTCCCCAAAATTAATCCAAAAGGTGTTTAAATAGAAATTACATACTTTAGGAATGGTCTGTGTCGACTGCAAGATGTCCCAAGTCTTGATATTTTATTAAATTTGTAGGCCATCCTAACTCCATCAATGAAGCTCCAAGAGATAATTTAGTTTATTTTAGTTCCAATTGAAGGTTCCTAGATAGTCCCATACTACCTTGCGTAATATCTAAATAATCATCATAAGTCATGAGAAGGTCCCGCAAAGTATACATGTTGATTTAAGTATTGATTGTTCTAAATTGTGAACCCAATGTTGCTTCTAGTGATGATAACTGTCTAAAAATTGATTCAAATATCTTTAAATCTAGATATGATTCACATGGGATGTTACAAAATTATGATTCTATGTCATGAGCTAAAATAAGATTATACGGAATGAAATGTGGTGTACTTTATCAATGCTCCTACTAACTAAAATAAAATAAATGTTTTTTGGTTGATTCAATATTTCCTTTTAACCTAGGATGCTCCTACATCAAACACTAGGGTTGTTCAAAAAATGATTCTCACTTTGTTGGGTATAGAGAAACTAAGGTATTTCACCTCAACCTATAAAATCCATGAGGAATATTCTATCATTCTTCCTTTCCACCTAACTAGGTATTCTTCATACTGCTTGTTTTGGTGTTCCACCCAATTCTTCTATCCAAAAAAAATCTTTATTTAATCCTATTGTTGATGTGGTATCTATGATTTGGAGTAAACTTTTGTAGTATTGCTACTTGATTGATCTTCATGGTACTAATAGAGATCTATAATGTTGAATGTCAGTGGTATACCAAGTGCTTTTAGTAACTTAACCTTGTAGAGTTCCCTAAATCAAACTTCTTAAGAATCTTACATGGACCAAAATTCCTCATCTTCAACTTGGTGTATGTGCTTAATGAAAATATTTGTTTCTTGAGATATACCATACTTCATCCCCAATAGTAAATTCCTTATGCATATGTTTTTCATCTTCTTTTCCTTTGTATTTTTTCATTGTATCCAAAATAATTTGGACTTGAGTGTGTACTTTATCCATATATTTTCTATGAATTATTATTCTTCTACACTTTTCTTATCTTCCATGTTGATCTCTCTAAGCTCCGCTACCCCTCTAGGTGCAATCTAGTCATAATTTCAAATGGTGTCTTTTGTGTACTTATATTCACTGAGTTATTTAATGCACACTCTATGTGTATTAGAATTATATCCCAATTACCTAGCTTATCTCCTGCTAAGAATCACAAAAAATTTCCCAAACTCCTATTGACCCCTTCTATTTTTCTATTGGTTTGTGGGTGGAATTCTAAACTAAATTTTAGATCTATTTTCATATTTTTAAAAATATCTTCCAAAAATAGCCTATGAAATTTATGTCTCTATCTTTAAAACTATACTCCATGGTAATCCATGCAATCTTACAATCTCCCTAAAAAATAGGTCAATAATGTGTACAACATCATGTCTTCTTACAAGGAATAAAATGTGTCATCTTAGAAAATCGGTCTACTACCAAAAATATATAATCATGTCCTCTTTGTGTTTTTGGAATCCCTAATATGAAATTTATGTTTATATCCTCCCAAGGTCTCTCTAATACTATTAAAGGTTGATATAAGTCAATTTTCTAACTACTCCCCTTTGTAATCTAAAAATTCCTACATCCTTGAACAAAATTTCTTACATTCTTATATATCTTATGCCAAAAATAATGTTTGCTTACTAAGACCACTATCTTATCAATGCCAAAATGTCCTGATAGTTTTCTACTATGTTTCTCTTTCATCAATTTTTCCCTCATTAAATTCCTAGGAATGCACAATTGACTTCCTTTAAATAGTATATCATCCTAAATGAATTAATCCAACCACTTAATTTTTCTATTGAAATTGGTTCTCTACTTTCTCTCTAAGCTTCCATAGAGTCTAGGTTTCTCTCATACATGTATTTGAGTTATTCAAAACCCATTACTTCTACCATTAGTTTTATCAACAAGTTTTTTCATCTACTCAACACATTTGCAAGCTTGTTTGATTTCCACTTCTATTTTTCAATACAAATGTGTAACTTTGTATGAACTCTACCTATCTCATATGTCTCTAATTCATCTTGCCTTGACTATTCAAAATTTGCAAGGCTTGGTTTCCAATGTACAACCAAAATTTGTTCAACAATAGATAATGTCTCCACTTCTTCAAGGCTTAAACTATAACATAGAACTCTTGCTCAAACACTAAGTATATATTCCTTGTATCATTCATTTTTTACTAAAATAATCTATGGTCTTCGTTCTTGAATCAATAGTGCTCCTATTACGCTTCCACTAGCATCATAATCAACCTAAAATACTTTGTCAAAATTAGGCAATGTTAGCACTGGCTATTCTATTACATTTTTCTTTAGTATTTTAGAACTCTTTGGTGCTCTTGATGTCTACTTAAATTCCTTATGATCTCCCCTCACTATTTTTTTCAAATGTGTGTAAATGGCAATGAAATTCTTGATGAACTTCCTCTAGAAACTTTCTAATCCATGAAAATATATTACCTCTCTAATGTCTTATGATGTCAGTAACTCAATAATTTCTCTCAATTTCTCCGGATCCATCTTCAATCCTTCCACCAAAATGACAAAACCTAGATATACTAGTTATGTTTTCATGAAATTATATTTATTTATGTTTAATAATAGTTTATCTTCTCTCAATCTCTCAAATATTTTTCTAACATTACTAGTAGAATTTGGCAAATAAATGACTAGGTGACTAAAAATTTTAGTCACAACAACTAAAAATGACTAAATTCTACTCATTTTTTGCAACTTAGCTATAAATGAGTAAATAAATGACTAATCTAGTTGTTGACTAAAAAATTATTTAGTCACAGAAATAAAAATGACTAAATAGTCAGTCATCAAACCCAAATTAGATTTTTTTTTAAAAAACAAGTCGGTCAATTATTGGCGCGATGTATTCATGTGCACGATGTATTGGCACAATTATTCACATTCATTGCAAATTCATTAATCTTGCTTGAACTCGCTTCATTTGTTCATTGTAAACCTCACTTCATTCATTATCCTGACATGAGTCATTTTGATTAGTTATAGCAGCTACTTGCATGGGTGATAAGGATTCAGAGAGGACCTAGAGACTTTTGAAAAGGTGGGAAACGACAAGGAATTCAGAGTTTACTGCAACAAATTTGAATTTTTTGAGGTCCTCTGTAGTGAAATCAAATTTGGGGACACCCTTTGCAACAAATTCAAAGGTAATTTCAAACTCTCATTACATTAAACACAAATTCAAAATTCTCATTACAATCTACTACTCTTAATAATGTTCTACTGCTCTTAATAATTTTCTTTTACAATCTTGCCATTATTTTGCTTCGTATTTGTTCAAGCTAAATATAATAAAATTTGGGTGTCAGTTCCAAAATAGAATTTCCTCAAACAATTTTGATACATTTTCACTGCAAGCACAAACTGTCCTTGTGCAAAGTAAACATGTCCTAGATTTACCCACACATCAGGCATCTGAACAAAGATGTTTCCTACAACAACTTATTGTACCTATGTAAATATTTCCTTTGCAATATCAAATTGACCCCTTTCAGCTAGCACAATGGCTGCCCCATTTGTAGCGTAAACATTTCCTGGTTTCTATGCCAACACTTTACAATGGCTACCCCATTTGCAACATAAACATTTTCACTACAAGCAAAAGTTGTACTTGTGCAAAGTAAACATGTGTTAGATTTACCCACACATCAGGCATCTAAACAAAGATGTTTCCTGCAACAACTTCTTGTACCTATGTAAAAATCTCCTTTGCAATATCAAATTGACCGCTTTTAGCTAGAACAATGGCTGCCCCATTTGTAGCATATAAACATTTCCTTGTCTCTGTGCCAACACTTAAGTGGCCCCTTTTATGACATTAAGATCCTCTTGAGTTATTATTAGACTCATATTTTCCAAGATAAAAATCCCCAAGGCCCATGGGAAATGAACAATGAGCATTTGAGTTTCAAGTTGGTTTCATTTCGAAAAGGGGACATTACATTGTACAAGATTTGTTTAACAACAGAATAATTTAATCCACCTATTTGGGACTGTAAAATAAAAATAGATGAATTAATCCATTTTCAATTATAGGTTCTTTTAATCTAGAATCTGATAGAAAGATAAAGCATAATACATTGAAGGACACATAAAATGTTTTAAAATAAAGACTAAAATAGGTTACCCATGAAAAACAAGAAAGAGGAAAAATGAAAAGATAATATACAGATGATTCATTTGAGGTTTTTGATAAGATCTCATTTAACTATGTCAAATGGATTTAGAAGAGAAAAAGCATATTTGATTGACTAAAATTTTGAGGTAACTTATACATCGTCATTGTATGCATCATCTTCTCTTGGAATCTGTTTCTACAATGCACCAAGCCTAGAATTGATTGGGGATGTGCTTAAGGTGGATAAAAACCCATCAAATGCTTTATGTATGCTTGGCAACATGGAACTGAAAATAGATGGATGGCTTAAAGCAAAAGAAACAATTAAAGTAGCACGCCAACTTGTCTTGGTTGATGAAGCAAAACGAAAAGCTAATGAAGAATGAAGGATTCAGATGGAAAGGAGAAAGCAAGAGGAAGAAATTTGGCGGGTGATGCAACAAGAGGAGCAATTTGAATGTGTGAAGGAATTATGGAGAGTAAGCGTAAGGACAAGGATGATGATGATGATGAGGCTGATTAGTCTGAGAAAAACAAAAGAAGGAAAAGAATAAAAAGATTCAGGATAAGGAACACAAGGCTTATGATTCTTATATGGAGGAACCTAATGTTGCCATGGAAGATGAGGAAAATTATAAGATCTCATTTAACTATGTCAAATGGATTTGGAAGGGACAGAGCATATTTCATTGACTAAAATTTTGAGGTAGCTTATTCATCGTCATTGTATGCATCATCTTCTCTTGGAATCTGTTTCTACAATGCGCCAAGCCTAGAATTGATTGGGGATGCACTTAAGGTGGATAAAAACTCATCAAATTCTTTATGTATGCTTGCAAAAATGGAACTGAAAATAGATGAATATCTTAAAGCAAAAGAAACAATTAAAGTAGTACGCCAACTTGTCTTGGCTAATGAAGCAAAACAAAAATCTGATAAAGAATGAAGGATTCAGATGGAAAGGAGAAAGAAAGAGGAAGAACTTTGGCGGGTGATGCAACAAGAGGAGAAATTTGAATGTGTGAAGGAATTATGGAAGAGTAAGTGTAAGGACAGGGATGATGATGATGATGAGGCTGGTCAATTTGACAAGAAACAAAAGAAGGAAAAGAAGAAAAAGAAGAAAAAGAAGAAGGATAAGGACCACAAGGCTTATGATTCTTATATGGAGGAACTTGATGTTTCCATGGAAGATGAGACAAATTATATGAGTGATAAGGCACAAGATGATGTAGAAAATTCCCAAGATCTTCTTGTAGTTGCAGGTCTAGAAGACTCTGATGATGGTGAGACAAATTCTCTAGTTTCAACAAAATCACGAAGGAGACATGCATACTCTATTCTAAAGATGATGAACCATTGCTGAAATAGAGACTGAGAGAAGATGATCCATATGATGATGATGTCTAGGCTTCCATAGCTTTAACCAAACCTAGCTCCTATTTTCCAAGAGAAAAATCCCCAACGCCCATGGGAAATGAATGATGAGCATTTGAGTTTCAACAGATTCCAAGAGAAGATGATGCATACAATGAAAATGGATAGGCTACCTCAAAATTTTAGTCAATCAAATATGCTTTGTCCCTTCCAAATCCATTTGACATAGTCAAATGAGATCTTATCAAAAACCTCAAATGAATCATCTGTATGTTATCTTTTCATTTTTCCTCTTTCTTGTTTTTTATGGGAAACCTATTTTAGTCTGTTGAAACTCAAATGCTCATCATTCATTTCCCATGGGCCTTGGGGATTTTTGTTTTGGAAAATAGGAGCTAGGTTTGGTTAAAGCTCAAGAAGCCTAGACATCATCATCATATGGATCATCTTCTCTAGGACTCTATTTTTGCAATGTTTCATCATCTTCAGAATCAGAGTATGCATGTCTCCTTCGTGATTTTGTTGAAACTGGAGAATTTGTCTCACCATCATCAGAGTCTTCTAGACCTACAGCTGCAAGAAGATCTTGGGAATTTTCTACATCATCTTGTGCCTTATCGCTCATATAATTTGCCTCATCTTCGATGGCAACATCAGGCTCCTCCATATAAGAATCATAAGCCTTGTGGTCCTTATCCTTCTTCTTTTTCTTCTTTTCCTTGTTTTGTTTCTTCTCAAACTGACCAGCCTCACCATCATCATCATCCCTATCCTTACACTTACTCTTCCATAATTCCTTCACATGTTCAAATTGCTCCTCTTGTTGCATCACCCACCGAAGTTCTTCCTCTTGCTTTCTCCTTTCCATCTGAATCCTTCATTATTCATCAACTTTTCATTTTACTTCATTAGCCAAGACAAGTTGGCGTGCTACTGTAATTGTTTATTTTTCTTTAAGCGAATCATTTGTTTTCAATTCCATGTTTCCAAGCACACATAAATCATTTGATGAGTTTTTATCCACCTTAAGTGCATCCCCAATCAATTCTAAGCTTAGTTGGATCTCATTCTGAGCCTGAGCCATGGATGCAAGACGTAGATATGCATCCATATAATCAGGAACTTGAACAATTTTGGCTCGTATAAAAGATTTTCTTTTTCAGTATCATGTAGCTATTCAAACAACCTAGCAAGATTAAATAGTTTTGTGACTTTATCCCATTGCAACTCAAGTGAAAGACCACCTTCTTCTAGTCGATGGAAGAATTCCATATCCTTAAAGCACACAGAAAAAACTGCATAATTGGCACTGTGGCTTTTATTTATGAATTCAACCCAAATGCCATTTCCTAATGCCTCCATAATTTTTTTTTGAGCCAACTCTAGTTCATCACGCTCAAAATGAAGAACCCCAATGTTTTTTAACAATTCAATGGGTACTACTTCTCTGCTCTTCTTCAGAAGAGACTTTGTTGTCTTAAGAGAATCTAAGGCTGCATTGGGGTCTATCGATATTAATAACTCACCCATCTTGATAAATGCATGGGCATCATGTGGATCTATGTGAGTTGCCTTTCTTAAAATTTCCAAATCCTTCTCTTCCTACCCTTTTTGAGCATATATATGGCCTACAACTTTGGTATGCATGTATGAAAAATGTGGTAGCATAGACAAGGAAATGAACTTTGGAAAAAATGCCTCAAAGAAATGCAATCTCATGGTGAGGGAATGCCATGACAAGTGAATTGTTATGGATTGTCATGGAATTCCATAACCATGAGACCACATTTCTTTGAGGCATTTTTTCAACCAGTTCACTTCCTTGTCTATGTTATTGCTTACTATTATGTTTTGATAGATTTTTTCCAAGCATCCATAGCTTGTTTGAAAGAACTTGTTCTAGGATTTTAGCCATAGCAACAAGGCAGTGAACTATTTGATAAAATGCTTTGGTAGACAATATGTATGAAAAATGTGGTAGCATAGACAAGGAAGTGAACTGTTTGAAAAAATGCCTCAAAGAAATGTGGTCTCATGGAATTCCATGACAAGCAAATGCAATTGGTAGCTGCTCCTAGTTATTAGTTATGTAATGTGAAGTAATTGCATAACTGCTTAGGTTGACTTTGTAAAAACTATATTGTAATTGAAATTTTGTCATCTATCAGCATCTAGTTATTAGTTATGCAATGTGAAGTAATTCTTTGAGTTTGAAAGGTGTGTAATGTAATGTAATCAACAATGCAGATGATTATGAACAAATAATTGATACCAATTCATAATATACCCCTATATTCCAACCTAAAATACATAAAAAATCCAATCATACACAATATTATCAACAAATAATTGAGACCAAAATTTGAGCACCAAATTAAATATTCTTGTCCATTGATTTCTTCAAATAGATATTACAATATAACATAAGTCTCCTCATATATGTTTCTATAAATGCCTATGATGATGATATAAAAATTTGGTATTGGTTTCTCTTTTATAAGAGAAGCAACAACCTTTAGACCATTACAAAATATGGCATCTTTTCAAAATTCATGCCTCTTCATATAAACTGGACTAAACATTAGTTTTTCTTAAAACATAAAATAGAGAAAGTAGATAACTAATGAAGTTCGCAACACTCATGACACCATAGTCTGTTAATCTCTGTAAGGCACCCATGATCATTGAAGATCTATTCAAGGTCCTTTATCCATATTAGTGTATCTGAATGTGTAGTTCTTCCACTGTGACAGCCCCAAGGCCTACTATTCAGGGGGAGGACCCATATACCTCTGCTCCCACTCGTACACTGCATAATCATGTGGTCATTTGTATTCTTTAATTTTCAATATATTTGCAAGGTGAATCTTCAATCAGTTGTCTATTAATGCCCTGCCATCCATGATAAACTTAGAATATCTAGCATCTAACACTATTACTCCATCCATGATTAATTCAAACCTGTCAAGACTCAACTCGCCATCCTTTTGTATGTGAGTGATGCACTGTGGAACAATCTAGCCAAATTCACTCTTACATTCGTTGAGGTCCTTCAAGTGGTCATCATCTTTCAATAGTTTTGGCACACACCACTGATTCAGAGTATGAAATGATTCTATTCTTGTTCTGATCTTTTGGTCCTCTCCTTGCATATATTGGAATTCATCTATAACTATTTTGGCCATCTACTCTGTAGGTTTTAATGGTGTAGGAGCCTTAGTACTCCTCTATAAGATTATGCACAAGGTTACCAATGTGTGGTGTATGGGCTACCAGTTCTTAAAAAGGTGATCCAGTATGAGTAGATGTGTTTCCATCTGATCAATTTCTCATGTCAGTGAGTTGTAGCAATCATACACACTTTCCAACTTATCCACAATTAGCTTTATCCTATGCTCAAGGACCTTCTCTAAAACATTTCAAATTTCCTTATTTGCTCCTTCCTTACCCTCATTGTTGGCTTTCTTTAACTCTTCAATATCATGTCTAAGAATGCTCACTTGTTTAGTAGAAGAACTTTCTATATCAATTGGTGGAGTAGGAGGACATTGGTATAACATTATTTCCTTGTTCTGTGAGGGGCTTTCTCCTTTCAATTGTTCCTTCAACTTCACATATTCCATGAACAATTTATTGAATTCATCATTTAAAAACTTTTGCTCCTTTTCATACCCTCCCAATCTAGCTTCCATCTCCATAACTATAGCTCGGGTGAACATAGCTAAATGTAGTGTCATGGTTGCAGCTTCTAGAGGAGATGTATCCTTTAATGTTTTCACCATAGTTGTCCCTTTCATTTCCTGCACTACATCTAGTAACCTTGGTTTTTGTGTACTCTTTTGTTTGGCCTAGAATGCCAAGATTTCAATCTTAGGGTTATACCATGTGCCACTTACCCATTCATCTGAGTGAAACTTAGCAATCAACATTGGGTCCTCTTGTGTTTTCACTTGATTAAGTAAAAATATTTTCTCTAATTCCATAATAGGGACAATAAGTATATTAATTTTCAAAATAATCTCTCTAGCCTCTTGTGGGCTAACATCAATATTATCAATCCTTAATTCATTAAAAGTTTGGGCTACTATCTAGTCATGTTGGGATTCCTCAACTCCCATCTTATTTATTTCAACCCTTGCTTCAAACTCTCTCATTTTTATCTTAACCCAAAAGTCTTTAAATTCAGGGGTTTTGATAAATTCATCATCTTCCAAGAACTTGTGAGCTACAACTACCCTGTCATCCTCATGCATTTCTCTTTCTCTTTGTACCTCAATATCAGCTCTAGCTTCAGGCCTGTGGGCTTCAAAGGCATAGGTTGGTCCAATTCAACATCATCCTTGAAATGTCTTAACACATTAACTACTTCTTTTGTATCTCCAACCTCCTCACTTATTTCATAGGAAACAAGTGGATCTATCTCTTGTGTCTTTTTGTTTTTTAGAAGGTGGTTGATTAAGAGGTGATCTTGGAGAAGCATGGCATTCTGAAACAATATTCAAAGTTGGTTTTGTAATTACAATACCACTTGGACTTTTGGGACACGATTTGGAAAGTCTCCCTGTATCTTCTACAATCTTATATAATTCATGAAACTTATCAATTATCATATCAATCCTCTTTATAGGATATGCTTCTTCTATGAAATAACCTAAGAAATCAATGTGTTTCATCTTTCTTTCTTTCTCAAGATTTTTCATAATTTCCCATTTTCTCCTCCTATCATATTCATGTTGAGGAGTGAAACAATTTTTGATTACATCTTCTTCATAGTCAACCTAGTGAGTAACCATAGCCTTGGTAAAGATGGTGTGTCTTACAAAATTCATGTGATGCTTAGGGTCAAAATCTCTTTCTGTTCCAGACTGTAATGAGTACCTTGATTTTAGATAATTCTGCAACTCTTCAAGTGTATCGGATCCCACTGATAGTTCCCAACATGTTAAATTGGGTGGAAATGTACCCTTCCTTTGTTTACTCATGACATCTTTTTCCATCCATAGAATCTGCCACATGAAATCTAAAAAGGATAATCGAAGGGGGACAAACTTTGGAAGTATATGTGGGGCCTGTGGGCATCCATAAATCTTGATTATTGTGGTATCTAGTACAAAAAAAAAATCACCGAAGTTATGAGTATGGCCTTGCTCATGTTTCAAATCCAAAGGTCTTAACAATTGTAGCACAAGTGTGTGTAGTCTTGATGGTTGGTGGCCAAGAACTCTCATAATTCTATACACAAACTTATCATATAATATCACATAATTTGAGTTCTTACATCTATTTTCTCATATATAACACCATAGTTGCACTGGCAACAAATTCCCCTGCTTTTAAATCTGACCCAAACACATCCTTTTGCTCCATCTATCTTTATTCTAGTATAATATTAGGTGGCACAACAAATAATATTGCTTGAATGTTATGGGGGATCTATTTTCCCTAACTCGTAGAAATGATTCATGCAATGCTTTCTCAATATATGGGAAAAATCATATTCAATGTTTGTCTCAGGATTTTGGATCCTCATAGCCATCATCATTAAACTAACTGGCATTCACTCTTCTGCATATATCCCAAGTACTTGATAGAGAGAAAAGTAGATTTTCTTGAAATAGAATTGGAAATCTGAGACTTCAAATGGTTTAGTAGTAGAAGGGGATATAGGAATCACCCTGTTGTTCACACCCCTTTTCATGTAAATGGGGACTTCATCACTTCTATGGGTTTTCTTCAATCTAGTATATTCTTCTTTACTTCTTTGCAAATCAATTTTAGTCAGGGCTAGTTTGTTTAGGTCAAAACATTCAATGATGGCCACTTTAGTCAAAAAAACTAATGGTGAACCATCTAGCAATCTCACAAACCTAGTAGTAGGATGATAACTCCAAGCCAATACTCTGATGAACTCTACATCTATAAAAAAATATTTGGGAAAATTAACTTGGCCAAATCTAATGCCCATGGATTTGACACTGGAATCTTGCCCTCCCTTTTATCATAAAAGTACCAGAACATTTCCCACCCAGAGATAAGGATAAGGGCCTCTCTACAACTGTGAGCCATATCATTAAAAACATTCTTAAATCCTCTCTCAATTGATTCAAGGAGTATATCCATGATAAACTAGTGTAAAGACCTCTTTTTAACATTAGATTCTTCATTTTTAGTTTGAGATTCTTTCTTCTTGGGTGGCATGATGACCTTTTTAGTTTCAGGTTCTTTCTTCTTGGGTCGCATGATGTTTAACTATCTTACTTCTCCTAGTGTATCTGAAATGCAGAATTCCAAACAATCTTGTACTCGTAAAACTTAATTCACAAGAGTTTTGTGCACTTACTTGGATTACGATGGTTGCAGAGCTTAAACTCCTCGAACTCCCAACTCCCCCCATGATAATTTTTTGCAAATCAGTGCAAAGAGAATGGAAAATTCTTGGTTTAATGGCTTCCAAGCTTAGTCATGTCAACATTAATATCAACCTTATGCCAAATATTTTTCTCGTAGTTTGAGTTTGAATATGCACCAGTGATTTTACAAGATTGGACGGTTGATGTGTTATTGCAGGTTTAGGATCTAGGTTCACACATTTTGGCTCTAGAAGGAGGGCTTAAATGTTTTCTAATCATCTATTTGTCAAAATTTCCTCATTTTTCTTTATCTATAGGAAAACTTTGTCGTTGGAAGCTCAGCGTCGTTGTTCAACAATGCTGGTTCTCCAGCGTCACTATATGGAACCATTGAAACTTCAAACTGCGATGCCTTTGTTTTCTCGCCCAAAATTTTGAATTCCAAACTTCATCATTGAACCTGTTTGACCCACATGAATCTTTCAAAAATACAAACTGCACTGCTAGCCAAAAGGGCGACGCATTCATGCTCATTGGCCTGGTTGCAGAGTGACGCTGACTGGCAAGCGGTGCTATACAACACCATTGGGGAAATCAAACTATGGCGCCTTCGTGGATTGCACCACTGGAGGGGAGTATGAAGTGAAATTTTATTTTAGCGTGTGATTTTTTCCAAATTATGGTTCTTTTGTCTTTTTTATGCCTTTTGGACCTCTATTTTTGTAGAATATAACTGATTTTATTGTAGGTTGGATCGATCAAAGACGAAATAGAAAAGAAGCATGATGGTGTCATCTCACAAAAACAAGTGTTTTTAAACACTTTAGTGTTTGTTTAACACTCTTAGAGGAGTCACTATTCCTCTTAAGGAAAAACTTGTTGTCTCTTATGCTTAGGACTTACTAATTTTGTTTTGGGCTTTAAAAAGAACCTTTTGAATTCTTGTTACAAAAAGGCTTAAAAAGAACATTAGGACTCGAATTTACTAAAGTTTCTTTTGGGATTAAAAATTGAACAAGGAAAATTGTCACACTTACTATGGTGCTTTAAAATGAATTCACTTTTTCCTTGAGGATTTAAAATGAACAAGTGTTTGCATTATTTTGTAATTATGTACACAAAGTAATATCATCAAAAGACATATGCGCTTCTCTCGCGCCTCATGACGATCTTGAGAATCAAAAGGATTTTGGTGACATTAAGTTGCGTAAATAATTTCCCATACACGCTTCAATTTGGGTTTAAAAATTGAACAAATTGTGCAAGTGTGAGTAAATCTATTGCATGTGTTCTCCCTTTGTTTTTAAATGAAGGTTGATTGAACTATGAATACATTTACTCGCTATTGTTTATCTTAGAGGGCCTGCCTTGGGGAAAAAGTACTCACCCAAGGGAACGACTCAACTGGTAACACTCTGATCCCGAGAGTATTTCCAGCCGGGATATAAATGTGGGTATTGGAATAAACGCCAGTATCACGCGGTTGGCTCCGACGAGAAGGGAAGCAATGGTCTCTCGCCACATTGGGTCAACTCCTACGAATGGAAAGTCCGAATTAAAACCCTTGTTTAGAAAAGGCCAAAATCTTTGATCTACTTTTTGGTGCAAGAACGGTCATTCTAAAGCCGTCCCACATTTTTATGGCTCTTAGTAGAAATGAATAGCATTCCATGGGAGTTTCATGGGTGCTGATGCTTGGCTGCCCTATATAAGTGAGTGTCATGGAGGGGAGCCAGTGGGGTCAAGCATCTAACCATTCGCTAAGAGTAGGCGTAGCTGGACTTGTCCAAGTGGGAACTCAACAAGTCTTTCATATCCATAGGGTTGTGCATGTTCTTGGTATCAAAACACTTGCTTGTTTGAAAACATTGGGAAACACACATTCAATAGGAAAATCAAAATTTCAAACCCCTTGGTTAGAGAAAATACCTTTGACAAAACCCAAGAACTATTGCTTACCCTGAGGATTATGTCCTTAGAGGTTTCTAAGTAATTGGGTTTACATCTTAATTTGCTTCTACCAAGGTAAACATTAGGTAACCATTGTCTTGATTTCCTTAAATTCCATATAGCACTTTGTGGGATGAAAAGAAGTTAGGACATTGGATGTTCAGTTTGAAAAGCTAATCAAGAAAGTGTTTGTGGTAAAATAAATTCACTAATCAAGATGAAATCAATTGAGCCCCACACATGTGCTTGTGTATCTTTTGTCTTATGGTCTTTTGAGCAAACATTGATCTTTTGGTTTGAAGGGAAAAGCATGTTCTTCAAAACCTTGGCCTTGTAAACAAGTCCTTCTTAGGTTCATTTAGGATCAAAATCAAACACTTCATCCATTTCAAACATTTATCATCCCATCCCACAAGCAACTTTAGAGCTTTTGAAACATCATTATCTAGACTTGGTTACATCCTTAAACCAAATCAAAATCACCTTGTTTAATTAGGAGTATGGTAATGCATCATTTCTCATACCTCTAGTTAAATCAGCACACCTTTGAACAAGTTTATCCTAAAGATCACATCCAACATCTTAGGGTTTAAAAGTACACTATCCAATCAAAACCAATAAAAATCAAATCCTAAAGTCTAGCATTGATCCAAAGTTCCTAAAAATTCAACACCCATATCATTCACCCCTTTCATCCTTCATTTCATCGTTGGTCCTAAACACCTTAGAGGTCACTTTTGCAACAAGGTCAAAAATACAAGAAGAACATGGAATATAAACTTGATGCATACATCATAAGCAGTCTAAACCAACCAAATTATCAAAGCCTCACAATTCCAATTGATTTTCAAAACTCACATTTATATAATCCATACATGGGATCATTATCTCCTACAAACCTCAATGATACAACAAATGTGAGTATACCCAATCTAAATTTTGAAACACCTTTTTTGATGGTAGATTTAAATCCAAGTCCAAACTTACAAATCTATCAACCAAATACTCAATGCATGAGTCTCCAACAAAACAACATTATCCCACCAAATCCATACATGCCAAATGAGAATATACCAAGTACAACTATACCAAACATGAACATTTCGAATCCACACTTGGTAAACTTTTGGATAGATATGTTTGCAAATCACATGAATGTTGTTCAAAATCCATCACACCCATATGTCCCACTCACCTTTCATAATCCTAATGACCCATCATCATCATTTCACACAACCCCTCAAACCTCTCTCCCTACAACCTCACAAGGAGAAGGTGATTTATTTGGACCAGGGGGCATTTTTTTATCAAACATCATCACTTTCTCAAGGGAGTAGCCGCTCACGTTTCCACCACTTCCACCATTTCCATCAATATCCACACCACCTCTTGGTTTAGGTATGTACCCTTTACCAAACATCAATCAAAGCATCATACTGAATCCCCCCATCTTGTCATTGACATCGCAACAACAGATGTCAACCATCCCGATAACACAAGCCACTACCATCAAATCATCAACCATCCCCCAAACACCTCAAAACATGGTCTCACAAGGACCAAGCATATCAATCGCACCATCCACCACTCATATCCCAATCATCAATATGATAGTGCCTCTCATCACCACAACAAGCACCATTCCAAACCCACCTCTGCCACCACCACCACGCAAACTAAACACATCAAACCAATACAGCATTGCGTTGAAAGCCGCTTAGTAGGTTGCTTATCAGAACGCACTCCAACAAAACCAAAACCAACAAGCTGCATAGGCACAAGCTCGAGCACAAGCTCAAGCTCAAGCCCAATACTAAGCCCAATAAGCAAATGTTGTTCAAAATCCCAAAAAATGTTAACGACTCCATATATGAATCCAAGTCAATGATCACATGATCAAGACCTATCCATCAACAAACACATGGAAGATGTTTCTACCTCATCCGAAGATCAAATCAACATATATCAAGAGTCTTTTTTTGATCATGATAAAAATACCTCAACAATATCTGACAATGATCTATTTCAAGGAGTGTTAGAATTATTTGATCCCATTGACATAATCTACGATCCATCGACCAATGATCATATTGAAAATGTCTCTACATCGCCTTATGAGTTAGATGACATATCTCAAGAATTTATTCCAAAGCATGATCAAAATCTTGCACCAAGGTCTAGCAATGGTCCTTCCAAAGACATATTGGCATCCTTTGACCTCAGGGTTATAGAAGGGATCCTCAACTCAACATTTGATCCAAGTCTACTCAAAGATCAAGACGATATTGAGCCACTTCCCATGCCTAATGAAGATATCCAAGAACCCTTTGTGAGCAATCCATCCTTTGAAATTGACCCATGTCAAGAACTTGATCCAAAGCATGTTGAAAGCAATTCTGAAATCATTCAAGTTCAAGAATTCGTATCTCCAAGATACTACAATGATCTAATGGACACTCTCTTATCAATACAATATTTCACAAATAATGATCACATCCACATAGCACATTCTCCTCCATCTACCCATGAGATGCTTTCTTTGGATGGACAAGTAGATGATCTTCAGTCAGAACAAGATTCCTTTACTCTTGACCTTATTACAAAAAAAGGGCAGGTTATTGATTCCTACAGTCAAACTGAGTTATCAACATTAGGATCACATATATCCCAAATTCAGACTGAGGACATCATGAATAAAGATATCCAACATTATCCGCTCAAGGAAATAGGTCAAATGGAATAGGATATTCCTAGTTAGCAGAGCATAATAAATCCAACATTTCAATTTTCTACTCTGCTAACTCTGGAATATCCTATTCCATCTGACATGTTTCCTTGAGCGGATAATATTGGATATCTTTATTCATTATGTCCTCAGTCTGAATTTGGGATATATCTGATCCTGATGTTGACAAGTCAGTTTTACTGTAGGAATCAATAACCTGCCCTTTTTGTGTAATAAGGTCAAGAGTAAAGGAATCTTGTTCTGACTGAAGATCATCTACTTGTCCATCCAAAGAAAGCATCTCATGGGTAGATGGAGGAGAATGTGCTATGTGGATGTGATCATTATTTGTGAAATCTTGTATTGATAGGAGAGTGTCCATTAGATCATTATAGTATCTTGGAGATACGAATTCTTGATCTTGCATGATTTCAGAATTGCTTTCGACATGCTTTGGATCAAGTTCTTGACATGGGTCAATTTTAAAGGATGGATTTCTTACAAAGGGTTCTTGGATATCTTCATTAGGCATGGGAAGTGGCTCAATATCATCTTGATCTTTGAGTGGACTTGGATCAAATGTTGAGTTGAGGATCCTTTCTGTAACCCTGAGGTCAAAGGATGTCAATATGTCTTTGGAAGGACCATTTCTAGACCTTGGTGCAATATTTTGATCATGCTTTGGAATAAATTCTTGAGATATGTCATCTAACTCATAAGGCGATGTAGAGACATTTTCAATATGATCATTGGTCGATGGATCGTAGATTATGTCAATGGGATCAAATAATTCTAACACTCCTTGAAATAGATCATTACCAAATGTTTTGGGATTTTTATCATGATCAAAAAGTGACTCTTGATGTATATGGATTTGATCTTCGGATGAGGTAGAAACATCTTCCATGTGTTTTTTGATGGATAGGTCTTGATCATGTGATCATTGACTTGGATCGATATATGGAGTCGTTAACATTTTGTTGGGATTTTGAACAACATTTGCTTGTTGAGCTTGGTATTGGACTTGAGCTTGTGCTTGTGCTTGAGCTTGTGTAGCTTGAGCTTGTGCTTGTGCCTGTGCAGCTTGTCATTTTTGGTTTTGTTGGAGTGCCTTCTGATAAGCAGCCTGTTGAGCGGCTTGCAACACAATGTTGTATTGGTTTGATGTGTTTAGTTTGGGTGGTGGTGGTGGCAGAGGTGGGTTTGGAATGGTGCTTGTTGTGGTGATGAGAGGCACTGTCATATTGATGATTGGGATATGAGTGGTGGATGGTGCGATCGATATGCTTGGTCCTTGTGAGACCATGTTTTGAGGTGTTTGGGGGATGGTTGATGATTTGATGGTAGTGGCTTGTGTTATCGGGATGGTTGCCATCTTTTATTGCAATGTCGATGACAAGATGGGGGGATTCAATATGATGCTTTGATTGATGATCAGAGGGTTGATTTGATTTTGTTGATTGATGTTTGGTAAAGGGGAAAGCACTAAACCGAGAGTTGGTGTGGATATTGATGGCAATGGTGGAAGTGGTGGAAAAGTGAACGGCATACTTCCTTGAGGAAGTGATGATGTTTGATCAAGAATGCCCCCTGGTCCAAATAAGTCACCTTCTCCTTGTGAGGTCGTAGGGAGAGAGGTTTGAGGGGTTGCGTGAAATGATGATGATGGGTCATTAGGATTATGAAAGGTGAGTGGGACATATGGGTATGATGGATTTTGAACAACATTCATGTGATTTGCAAACATATCTATCCAAAAGTTTACCAAGTGTGGATTCGAAATGTTCATGTTTGGTATAGTTGTACTTGGTATATTCTCATTTGGCATGTATGGATTTGGTGGGATAATGTTGTTTTTTTTAAGACTCATGCATTGAGTATTTAGTTGATAGATTTGTAATTTTTGACTTGGATTTAAATATACCATCGGAAAAGGTGTTTCAAAATTTAGATTGGGTATACACACATTTGTTGTACCATTGAGGTTTGTAGGAGATAATGATCCCATGTATGGATTGTATAAATGTGAGTTTTGAAAATCAATTGGCATTGTGAGGCTTTGATAATTTGGTTGGTTTAGACCACTTATGATGTATGGATCAAGTTTATATTCCATGTTCTTCTTGTGTTTTTGACCTTGTTGCAAAAGTGACCTCTAAGGTGTTTAGGACCAATGATGAAATGAAGGATGAAAGGGGTGAATGATATGGGTGTTGAATTTTTAGGAACTTTGGATCAATGCTAGACTTTAGGATTTGATTTTGATTGGTTTTGATTGGATAGTGAACTTGTAAACCCTAAGATGTTGGATGTAATCTTTAGGATAAACTTGTTCAAAGGTGTGCTGATTTAACTAGAGGTATGAGAAAGGATGCATTCTCATACTCCTAATTAAACAAGGTGGTTTTAATTTGGTTTAAGGATGTACCCAAGTCTAGATAATGATTTTTCCAAAGCTCTAAAGTTGCTTGTGGGATGGGATGATAAATGTTTGAAATGGATGAAGTATTTGATTTTGATCATAAATGAACCTAAGAAGGACTTGTTTACAAGGCCAAGGTTTTGAAGAACATGCTTTACCCTTCAAACCAAAAGATCAATGTTTTTGTTGTGCATGTTTTGCACACACGCCCCGCCGTAGGTAGGGACCCCCTTTTTTTGCTCCCGACAAGCTGCTTTGCTCCTATCTTGTTTTGTATGCCCCATTTTCCAAGCCCAAATTGGTCATGTGCCTTCAAACGATCAAATCACCCTTACCAAATTCACCTACTTAGGGTATTCAAATCCGCGGAGAAATGAAGTCCCCCATCCCTTTTCTACCCTTTGTCTTGTTTCTGCTAACTTGGTCCCTAATTGCTCGATTCGCTTTTTTCCATATTTTTTACTTTGGGGGGCAATTTTTTGGTGGATCTGGGATGTGTTTGAGGTGCCTAAATGAACTGCCAAAGTTTCGTCAACGTTTCATTAAGTTTCGGTGGTTTCAGAACTTTCCCTCTGGAATTCCCTTCCTCTTTGGCTGTTTGGAAACATCCGTGGACCCCCATCGTTCCGGTTTCCACATTTTTGACTTTGGGGGCAACTTTTTGGTGGATCTGGGATATGTTTGAGGTGCCTAAATGAACTGCCAAAGATTTGTCAACATTCCGTTAAGTTTCGGTGGTTTCAGAACTTTCCCTTCAGAATTCCCTTCCTCTTTGGCTGTTTGGAAACATTCGTGGACCCCCGTCGCTCCGGTTTCCACATTTTTGACTTTGGGAGCAACTTTTTGGTGGATCTGGGATGTGTTTGAGGTGCATAAATGAACCGCCAAAAATTCGTCAACGTTCCGTTAAGTTTCAGTGGTTTCAGAACTTTCCCTCTGGAATTCCCTTCCTCTTTGGCTGTTTGGAAACATCTGTGGACCCCTATTGGTTCGGTTTCCACATTTTTGACTTTGGGGCCAACTTTTTGGTGGATTTGGGATGTGTTTGGGGTGCCTAAGTGAACTGCCAAAGTTTCGTCAATGTTCCGTAAAGGTTCGGTAGTTTCAAAACTTTCCCTCCATTCCCTTCCTCTTTGGCTGTTTTGGAAACATGTTGACCCCCGTCGCTCCGGTTTCCACATTTTTGACTTTGGGGCCAACTTTTTTGGATTTGGGATGTGTTTGGGGTGCCTAAGTGAACTGCCAAAGTTTTTCCGTGTTCAGTAAAGTTTAGGTGGTTTCTTTTTCTCTAATTCTTCCTCTTTGGCCATTTTGGAAACATCTCGTGACCCTCGCCCTCTACATTTTTTTTCGAACAACTTTTTGGTGGATTTGGGATGTGTTTGGGTTGCTTAAATGAACCGCCAAAGTTTTGTCAACATTCCTAAGTGGTTTCGAGCCGTCCCCTTTGGTTGTTTTGGAACATCCCGGAACCCGTGCCTAGAGCCCGGCCCCTCGGCCGTTTCACTCCATCCCTCTTTGGTAGTTTTGAACATGCGGAGCCAGACACTGCTCCGGAGCCTGACCCCTTTGTGCCGTTTTCGGGACTCCTCTTGGCTATTTTGGAAACATCCGTGGACCCCTGCCGGTCCAGTTTCCACATTTTTGACTTTGGGGCCAACTTTTTGGTGGATTTGAAATGTGTTTGGGGTGCCTAAGTGAACTGCCAAAGTTTTGTCAATGTTCTGTAAAGTTTCGGTGGTTTCAGAACTTTCCCTCCAGAATTCCCTTCCTCTTTGGCTGTTTTGGAAACATCCGTTGACCCCTGTCGCTCCGGTTTCCACATTTTTGACTTTGGGGCCAACTTTTTGGCAGATTTGGGATGTGTTTGAGGTGCCTAAGTGAACTGCCAAAGTTTTGTCAATGTTCTGTAAAGTTTCAGTGGTTTCAGAACTTTCCCTCCAGAATTCCCTTCCTCTTTGGTTGTTTGGAAACATCTGTGGACCCCCGTCAATCCGGTTTCCACATTTTTGACTTTGGAGGCAACTTTTTGGTGGATCTGGGATGTGTTTGTGTTGCCTAAGTGAACTGCCAAAGTTTCATCAACGTTTGGTTAAGTTTCGGTGTTTTCGGAGCTTCGTCCCCTTTTGGTTGTTTTGGAACATTCGTGGAGCCCCGGCGGCCCGGCCTCCGAAGCCCGGCCCCTCCGCGGCGGTTTCCGGGACTTCGTCCCTCTTTGGCCATTTTGGAACATCCGTGGAGCCCCGACGGCCCGGTCTCCGGATCCTAGCCCCTTCGTGGCCATTTCTGGGACTTCGTCCCTCTTTGGCCATTTTGAACATTCATGGAGCCCCGGCGACCCGGCCTCCGGAGCCTGGCCCCTCCGTGGTTGTTTCCGGGACTCCATCCCTCCGTGGTCATTTTGAACATCCGTGAGGCCCCAGTGACCCGGCCTCCGGAGCCCGGCCCCTCCGTGGCCGTTTCCAGGACTCCGCCCCTCTGTGGCCATTTTGAACTTCTGCTTTTTTTGAAATGAGTCCAATATTGAGGAATTTTTTCAGGGCACTCTTCCTTCCCCTTTTCCCATGTGCTATAATTGAAAAATCTTGGTTTTTCTAAGTTTTGTGATGTCCGAGAACTTCCCTTCCAGTTTGTTGTCCCCCGTTCGCTGCCCGCCCCCTTGGGCCCACATTAATGTTTATGGTCCAAATGAGCTCCAAATATGAATATTATGATCTTTTGATGATGCATTGATGGATCTAACAAAGATTTTGCAAGATTTGACTAACTATTTCCTTGATTTTTGTATGAAAGCACTTACAATACTCCATGTATGTAGGATTCAAGAGGCTTGTCGTGGGTCTGTCGAGGAGACCCATTGGGAAAGCTAAACAAGGAATGCGCATAGCTCCTGTCACCATTTGTTTCATGCCCACCTTTCCTCCTAGCACCCATCAACAGGGTCGGCGTTAGAAGAAGGCATGTGCCAAGGAAGTCAAGCACAAAAATGCAAGGGGGTGGCCTTGAAGAAAGCATAAAGTAGTTGTCCGCCTGAATCATGAGCAACCAATCCATTGATTCCAATCGTCGACGGGCTCGTCTGATCCAAGGAAGAACACTGCAAACACATCAAGTAAGAAAACAACTTTTAGGCAGTTTCAGCTACAATAAAAGGGCAATCAACTAAATGATGAAATTGCTACAGCACCTGGGCACTAGATGACAAAATAGGGAAAAGACAAAGATTTATTTTTTTAATTGCTAAATATTGTGGGGTAGGTGAAACCCTAATGTAAAAAAAATCTGGACCATTCGTTGCAAATCGATCCTAACCATTCATTTGGGCTTTGGAAAACTATAAATAGGGGCTTGCCCCTCATTTGTAAAGGGTTGGAGAGCTGTTGTAAAAAGCATTTGCAGCAATAAAAGACAACATTACATGATTTTATGGATGTTCTCTTTGAGTTTTCTCATCTTGCATGCATGGTTCTACCTTCCATAGTAGTTTTAGTTGTAGATTCTTGAATGGAGGTGATAATGGAAATTGCTGTTATAATATTTGATGAGCTTCCAGCCCATACTTTTAGCACTTGTTGATGACAAGCTGTTGTGCAAAATTAGCCTGGGCTTCTTTCTGTCATTGTTGCAACCTAGTTCAATTGCATGTTCATGATGTGTATGTGTAATTTGAAAATTAGCAGACCTTAGAAGATTGCACTGGTTTTGTGTAGTTGTAGGTTCCTCTTGGTCAAGCAAAACTCAGTTTAGGAAGCTTGTCTACTTTAGCAGCCACCATTGTTACTGTTCATTCGTAGCTTAGGATTAGAATAGCTTTCTTAACCCTTCTCCTTTTGCTGTTTCTTTTAATCCTTAGTTAGAGTAGGATCCAAAGCATCACCATGAAGCCAAATCAGATGAACTTGATGAGTTTCAGCTTGCTGTTTTGAGTGGACAGCCACTGTTCATTCACTTCCAGCACTTGGAAACTGCATTTGCAAACCCAACTTCCCATGCTTTGTAACTCATCCTTAAGACCGCCTTGTGATTCCAGCAAATCACATCAAACAACTGAGATATTCCAAGCACTATCAAGACCTGACATTAGAGACCTTGGGATAGTGTTCTACAAATTGATTGTGGAAGATTGTCTTTCAAGAGAGGTGATGCACCTATGCATTACCTGTGTTGAGAAGTGCATAAAAAAGACATCAACAGTTTTCTCAAAAGCCCATAAGAAAAAAGATACACAAGCACATGTGTGGGGTTCAATTGATTTCATCTTGATTAGTGAATTTCTTTTACCACAAACACTTTCTTGATTAGCTTTTCAAACTAAACGTCCAATGTCCTAACTTCTTTTCATCCCACAAAGTGCTATGTGGAATTTACGGAAATCAAGGCAATGGTTACCTAATGTTTACCTTGGTAGAAGCAAATTAAGATGTAAACCCAATTACTTAGAAACCTCTAAGGACATAATCCTCAGGGTAAGCAATAGTTCTTGGGTTTTGTCAAAGGTATTTGCTCTAACCAAGGGGTTTGAAATTTTGATTTTCCTATTGAATGTGTGTTTCCCAATTTTTTCGAACAAGCAAGTGTTTTGATACCAAGAACATGCACAACCCTATGGATATGAAAGACTTTACTTGTTGAGTTCCCACTTGGACAAGTCCAGCTACGCCTACTCTTAGCGAATGATTAGATGCTTGACCCCACTGGCTCCCCTCCATGACACTCACTTATACAGGGCAGCCAAGCATCAACACCCATGAAACTCTCATGGAATGCTTTTCATTTCTACTAAGAGTCATAAAAATGTGGAACGGCTTCAGAACGACCGTTCTTGCACCAAAAAGTAGATCAAGGATTTTCTCCTTTTCTAAACAAGGGTTTTAATTCGGACTTTCCATTCATAGGAGTTGACCCAATGTGGCGAGAGACCATTACTTCCCTTCTCATTGGAGCCAACCACGTGATATTGTCGTTTATTCCAATACCCACATTTATATCCTGGTTGGAAATACTCTCGGGTTCAGAGTGTTACCGATTGAGTCATTCCCTTGGGTGAGTACTTTTTCCCCAAGGCAGGCCCTCTAAGATAAACAATAGAGAGTAAATGTATTCATAGTTCGATCAACCTTCGTTTTAAAACAAAGGGAGAACACATGCAATAGATTTACTCACACTTGCACAATTTGTTCAATTTTTAAACCCAAATTGAAGTGTGTATGGGCAATTATTTATGCAACTTAATGTCACCAAAATCCTTTTGATTCTCAAGATCGCCATGAGGCGTGAGAGAAGCGCATATGTCTTTTGATGATATTACTTTGTGTACATAATTACAAAACAATGCAAACACTTGTTCATTTTAAAGCACCAAAGTAAGTGTGACAATTTTCCCTATTCAATTTTTAATCCCAAAACAAACTTTAGTAAATTCGAGTCCTAATGTTCTTTTTAAGGCTTTTTGTAACAAGAATTCAAAAAGTTCTTTTTAAATCCCAAAACGAAATTAGTAAATCCTAAGCATAAGAGGCAACAAGTTTTTCCTTAAAAGGAATAGTGACTCCTCTAAGAGTGTTCAACAAACACTAAAGTGTTTAAAAACACTTGTTTTTGTGAGATGCCACCATCATGCTTCTTTTCCTTTTCGTCTTTGATCAATCCAACCTATAAGAAAACTAGTTATATTCTACAAAAACAGACATCCAAAAGGCATAAAACAGACAAAAGAACCATAATTTGGAAAAAAGCATGCGCTACAAATAAAATTTCACTTCATACTCCCCTCCAGTGGTGTAATCCACAAAGGCGTCGCAGTTTGATTTCCCCAGCGGTGTTGTATAGCGTCGCTTGCCAGTCAGCATCGCTATGCAACCAAGCCAGTTAGCATGAATGTGTCGCCCTTTTGGACAGCAGTGTAGTTTGTATTTTTGAAAGATTCCCGCGGGTCAAATAGGTTCAACGGCACAGTTTGGAATTCAAAATTTTGGGCGGGAAAATAGAGGCGTCATAGTTTGAAGTTTCAGTGGTTCCATATAGCGACGTTGGAGAACTAGCGGTGCTGAACAATGACGTTGAGCTTCCAACGGTGGGGTTTTCCTGTAGACAGAAAAATGCAGAAATTTTGACAAAAAGATGATTAGAAAACATTCAAGCCCTCCTTCTAGCACCAAAATGTGTGAACCTAGATCCTAAACCTGCAATAACACAATAAACAAACAAAAAATTAGATTCAAATGCAAGCTAGAATGTAGATTCCTCAAAAAATCCATTTATCAATACTCAAAATAGGAAAATGAAAGTAATACAATGAGAAATCAACAAAAGAGATTAAATCCTATGAAAGCAATGTAAATTCTTGATTTCTTGAGGGAGTTGGTGCCAATTTGATGTGAAAATTGGCCCTTTCCCAACTCCAATGCTAGCTTTGATGATTTGATGAAGATTGTGATCCACTTTGATGAAGAGTGATGAGTGCTCCAAGATGCAAACCTGCATAACCTAGCTACAAGTTTGAAAGTATGGATGAAGATTGCTAAATATTTGAGCATAGTAAGTTTACTCAAATTGTGGATGCTAAAATGACGAGATTAGCCTCTTATTTATAAAATGTCAAGTTGAAAGAATGCCCAAAATAGAGCAATTTGGGACTAAATTTCATCCAATGGCAAAGTGCCACTTTTCAATATGTGAGGGGATGGAGGATGTGCAAGTTTTGAAGAATGTGTCAATAAATGCATATATTTGAATTTTGAAATTGTTGAAATGACATGTAAGAGGGAAAGAAGGTGCATTGAATGCCACTTGGCTCAAGGCAAAAGGACTTTGTAGGTAGAGTAAATGCCTTGTTGGAAGGACAAAGTCCACTTGGATTTTGAATTCAAATTTGAGGAATATTCCTTAAAAGATGTCTTGTTGAAGAAAATAGAGATTTAATAAATCAAATAACTCTATTTTTATGTGCAAGTGGCAAAAGACGGAGGATGGGACATGAGAAGAGATTAAATTAATCAAGGTTAATTAATTTAATGAAGGGATTAAATGATGTGACCTATTTGACTTAAATTTGTGGATTTATTTAAGTCAAATATGAGAAGAATATTGTAAAGGATTAATTAAATAAGGACTTTTGATTTATTTAATTAAAAGAGATGATGTTAGATTAAACTAAATAAGGTTTTAATTTATTTTATTTAATAGATAGACTTTAGAGATTTAATCTAATAAAATTAATTATTTAATTAAATAAGGATAATTAGATCAGACTAGTTAATTTAATTATCGAGAGAGGATGACATAATTAGATAACTAATTTATTTAATTAAGAGAGGAATATTAATTAATTTAATCAAATAAAGGCATTTGATTAAATGGTTGGACTGAATGATGATTCAGGATGAAGCGATGTTAATGGTCAGGATCAGATGTCCAATGTCAATCAGTACATTTTACATGTCTACACTATTCAAGTAAGTAATGATTGTTTTATTATGTAAATAAGGGTAATCATTACCTATTTGATAGAAGTTGGACATTAGAATAGCAGTGAAGTGTAATTAGCTAGTATACATTGATTATGGAATTAAGGGAGAACATATAAATTACATATGGAAGCTTAGAGCTTAGTTGTAATAGAGTGTTTTATAAAAGCACATACAAAAACTAATTTGTTCCAAGACATAAGACATTACATACAATTGTCAAAAACAATATAATGTGTATTTTTTTTTTGCAAACATTTATTGATAAACTCCAAGAAGGGGATACAGTTGAGGTGTTCAATCTGCATGATGGTGCTACTACGGGCATTGGGCAGATTCACTCACTATCTATTCTACATGCAGTCACATTGAAAGGAACAGGAGATGCAAATGTATGTATTTCACAGGTCTCAAGTAACATACCCCTTCCTCATCAAGACAAAATAGATGGAGTTGTATGTCTGAAAGAGAAAATAGGGACCTTTGTACGGTGGCCACTAAAATATTTGAAAAAATTCACAGAGAGTTAGTTGTAATTACAGAAGAGAAAAAGAAGGGTTAGCAACAACAGAGTGTGGAGAGTGAAGCTACAAATAGAGAATGTACTGAGCCTAAATAAGTTGAACCCAAACAAAAACTAGAAAATTTGATTTGGGTGTACATTTTGTGAGTAGAACAAAGAATCTTCTATCTTACTGCACCTATAATGTAAAACTCCTTGATTATGTTTTTCTCTTTTTGTTTGGGTTCCACTCATTCAAATTGGTGCATTATAGAAGAGGGGATATGTTGTTGTGTAAGCAGTAGATGCAGAGAACAAGGGTACAGAAAAAGAAGTAAATACAGAGTAGACAAAGAGGTGTAGAGAAGAGGAAAAGTTGCAAAGAGTGCAACATACATGCATGTGCAGTTACAAATAAGTTACAACATAGAATTGTCATCAAAATTGTAATATCTTGCATAACCAAAAAAAAGGCATTGTAACTCAGTTTTCTCAGTCACAACACGAGAAACACACTTTGTAACAGTGCATTTCTCAAAGCAAAGACACATTTTTGTCTTGTATATGATGTAAGGACATGTTTTCTCAATAAAATTTTAGTATTTTTCCTTCTTAATAGTCGTTGCATTATGTGCAAATGAATGATTGATTATGTTTTTCTGTGTTTTTATCTGTTTAAACCTCAACTAAAGCATTGTCTCATTTCCAACACTTATAGGAAAAAATCAGTGAACAAAAACAATTAAATAAACTACCAATTGACTAAATATACTACCAACTGATAGAAATCAATGTTAATAAATATGACTAAATATAATGATTATGCAATTAATAAACAATGTATCAATATACCTATTAGTTGATAGAAATCAATGAGCAAAAACAATTAAATAAACTACCAAATTGATAAAAATGATGATTAAAATTAATGAATAAATACACTACCAATGGACGAAAATCAGTGAATAAAAGTGACTAGTTGACATCAATCAATGACTAAATTAATGACAAAATATACCAGTGAATAAAAAAATGACTGAATAAGTGACTAGTTTAAAACATTCAATGACTAAATTAACGATTAAATTACACACTGCCAAATCAATCAAATCAACGACTACATCAACGACCAAATCGATCAATCAGATGACTAAACCAATGACCAAAGCGATCAATCAGGCGACTAAATTAACAACCAAATCAATCAACTAAACAACACAGATTGGTTTAGTCATCAATCCGGTTGTGTTATAAATGACTGGTAATAAACTACTAATGGTCACGTGACCATGTTCGGTCATTTATAAGCAATTTTTAGTAGTTTTTTCAATCATATATTGTTTTTTCTATACTATTGTGTGTTACAAATCCTCTTCTTTGGTCTAACTAAAAATTAGAATATCATTCAAGTAGAAAATAATAAACATACCAAAAACATTATTCAATACCTCATTCATTAGTATCATGAATGTAGTTGGTGCATTAGTTAACCCATAAGACATGACTAACCACTCATACAAGCCCTCATTCATCTTGAACACAATCTTTCATTTATCACCCACTTTAATCTTAATCTGATGATATCCACTTTTGAGGTCAATTTCATGAAATAATTTACACCACTTAAATAATCCATGATATCATCCGTCCTCGACAATGAAAATCTATAATTTATGGTGATCTTATTAATATATCCTGAATCTGCACATCCTCCATTCTCCATCTTTATTACTAATATTGTTGGTACCACACATGGGATTAAAATTTATATGAATAACCCTTTCCTCAACAACTCTTGTACAGGTTTTGATTTAGCTCCATATTTTCTATGAGTGTCATCCTCTGCATCACTTTTTCTAGCCAACTAGATTGTGGTATCAGATTCATCTGATGATTGATGTTGGAAACTGGTGACAATCCTTCTAGCACATTATCTGACATAATATCTTGGTATTTTTTCAAAAGTTAGGTTACCTCCTTTTGTGGTGGTTCTTCTTCATTTGTAGTAGCATTCACCATACTCTAAGTGTCACACTTCTTTCGAATAAATGCAAAACACATGTTCTTATGTCTCAACCCATCCAAAATTATTCTTGCACTATCTCCCACTTCACTACTACTCTCTTCTTCTAAAGTTATAAGGATGCCTTTTCCATTTGAGGTCACAATGTAGGTATTAGTTCTTCCATCATGAATTTCCTTCCTATCATACTACCATGGTCTTCCCAAGAAAATATGGAATACATCCATTGTCATAATATCACATAAAACTCCATTATTTTATGATCTTATGTCGAATTTCACTAAACATTGTTAGCTTACAAGTATTTTATGTTCATCTCAAATCCATGAGATCATGTATGGGTTTGGATGTTATATCATTTTTAACTTCAACTTATTAATCATTTCCTCTAAAGCTAGATTGTCTATACTACCACTCTCAATGATAACTTTGCAACATTTACCTCCTAATTTTCATTTTGTTCTAAACAATATTTTCCTTTGCACTGGTTCCTTAGGTGTTTTTGTCTGCAAAAAATCTCTTCTCATTACCAATGACTCGGACTCTTTTGGCTTTCTTACTAATTTTTTTGAACCAACAGGTTCTTCCTCGACATATGTTTCCCTTGCACTATTCTCTATCATTTTTCTTGCATTCCCTTGGTATACACTCAAATTTCATATGTGCTCCATATTTGAAATATGTTCCCTTGAATGGTCTCTTATCAAATCTCTTTTTTCCTCTTCGATAACCTTTGTTGCAATATTTATTGTTACTCCCTCTATTATTGTGATAGAAAATCATATTATTCGTCCCTCTATGATAAAAATTATTGCCTATTTCTTCACTATGAGATGAAATTTCCTCCTAATTAGGTTCTCCATATGATTTTCCTTCACTACATTGTGATCTACATCTCTAGAATCTCCCTCATCTATCTTTATGTCTATTTTCAAACATCTTGTTCAACTCTTCCCCAACTTCTAATGCAAACAAGTATGCTTCTTCAACTATCAACTCTTATTTAATATTTTTTCTTAGTATGTTTATGTACCATACAAATTTCTCCTTACTTGATTCACTACGTCCAATTCTAATGATCATCCTATGAAATTATTCAATATACTCCATCAAATTTTTATTTTTTCTTAGGTTTTACAATCTCTTCAGAAATTTCATCTCATAATCAAGTATGAATAGATTTTTCAATTTAGTCACCATCCTATCTCAATTTATAATATTTTACTTTCCTCTCCTATTCCTATCTAGTTGAACTTCCTTCCACCAAATAGTAACATGTCCTTTTAACTTGGTTTTTAAAATTCTCATCCTTTTTCAAATCTTGAATTTATTCATACTCAAAGTATTATTCGATATCATTTATCCAATCAATCAATTCCTAAAGATTCAAATCACCTACATAGTTATAAATCTCAATTCTAGTTTTCTTACCAATCTTGGAAATAGCTTTCAAAATCTTGATCTAATATGATTCTTCTTCTATGGTTTCTTTATTTTGATGTACAATTTGATCTTCTAATTCATCATCATCACTTTCATCCTATGTATGGGTTTTATACCCCTTCTCCCATCCTCTTCTACAACATCCAATAAAAATTTCAATGTCCTCATCATATCTAACATTTCTTCCATTCTTATTAACATAGAATTATTACAAAATGGATCATTGGCTTGTCACATGCTCATTACAAACTGTATTACAAAGATATAGGGATTAAGTGTATTTCTTAAATATTATCCTTCTAATATATTTCTTCTTTTCTTTGTTCTAATATAATACTATTTCCTAAAATGAATTCAAAAGGTGTTTATATTATAGTTCCATGATTTAGGAATGATCTACATCCTCTACAAAATGTACCAAATCTTGATGTTCTTTGAAGCGTGTAGGTTGGCCTAATTCCATCAATAAAGTTCCAAGAGTTAATTGATTTTTTATGATTCCAATTGAAGGTTCATGTTGAAGTTGAAAATTCAACTCCATAGTACCCAAAAATCACCTATAAGTAATTACCTATCACAAAATAGAAGATCAAAGGCACAATAGTGCTCAACAATCAAAAAATGTATTAATGTAAAATAACTTGAATGAATAATTACAATGAGAGATCAATCCTTATGAAAAGGAAATAGAAACCCTAGATGTAAAACCCTAGGAGAGGATTAAATTAACCTATGAAAAGTTCCACCATACTATTCAATGAGACAACATAAGCCAATTTAATAATGCAAAAATAAATTCTTAAGTTTAGCTTAAGTGAATAAAGAAAAGGGGCCTAATTAATTAATCAAGATTAATTAATTAATTAGGTGATTAACCTATTACTCTAACACCCCCCCCCTTAAGATGAACTTAGGGAGAAGCTAAAAAAATAAAGGAGATGCAATGAAGAATGTAAAATGGGTCCTGACAACAAGACCTAATGAGGTACCCATGTACAAAAAAGCACCTCTCAAAATTAGAGAAAAGGAGAAAACCTCATGGGGAAAACTCCTCTCCAATAAAGAGATGAAAGCATGAATAAAACATGAAGTAAGGCCTCATGAAGACCCACCAAGGACAACTTCCTTCACCCCAAGCATCAATCACAACTGAAGATAATGAGGCAAAGAAAAAGGTTTCGTGAAGATGTTTGCAACTTGCTCCTATATAGAAATGTATTCCAAGATGAGAAAGCCATCCTAAATCAATTGTCGAAGGAAGTGCATGTGGATCGCAATGTGTTTTTTCCTCTATGATCCCCTAGGTTGTGTGAAATTTGAATGACACTCTAATTTTCACACCAAAGAATAGTGGGACTATCAAGAGAAAAACAAAACTTAGTCATCAACTGACAAAGCCATATAACCTCCTAGATACCTAGAATTGTTGCTCAGTACTCAGCCTCTATATGTGATAAAAAATAGTAGATTGCTTTTTGCAAGACCATGTGATGGGACCAAGGCCAAGGTAAAAAATAAAGCTATAAGTAGACTTCTTATTATTAACATCACCAGCCCAATCTAAGTCAATGAAGCCAACAATATGAGAAGCTCCTGATGTATAATGAATACCATAATGAGAGGTGCCCTAAATATATCTCAAAATATGTTTGAAATATTTCCAATGAATCTCATGTGGATCATGGGAGAACCAAGAGAAAAGACCAACCACAAAATAAAGATCAAAATGGGAATGAGTTAGGTATAAAATATTGCCAAACAACTACCTATATAATGTAGCATATATTAAAGGAGTAGTTCAAGTGGAAGACAATACAACACTTGATTGAAATGGTGTGGGTGGAAGCTTGCAATCAAGCATTTCAAGAACATACTTCTATTGAAAAATGTAAATCCCATCTGAAGATTGAATAACCTATAAACCAAGAAAGTAGTGCAGAAGGTCGATATCTGTCATCTCAAACTGCTCCATCAAAGCTCACTAAACACTTTGGATCGTGGAGGATGATCCACCTATAAGAATTAAATCATCCACATATAGCACAAGAATCAAAATTTCACCTTCTTATCATTGAATGTACACTTTAGTACTAGAATGATATCGTGTGAAGCTAAGAGAAAGTAGAAAAGAGTCCATCTTCTCATACCAAGCTTGAGGGGCTTGTTTGAGACCATATAATAAATGACGAATCCTACAAGCAAGTGAAGAGTCCTGCACAAAACCCTGTGGTTTCTCCATATAAATATCCTCATGAAGGTCATTGTTGTGCCTTCAGCACACACGACCCATTCGCAACGAGGACCCTCTCTTTTCGTTCACTTCGCCAGGTCACTTTTGTCGCTGCCTCATTTTGTGTGCCCCCTATTTTGGTATTCTATGTGGTCAATGAGTCCAAAAGGTTCATCTTGAAGTGACCATGTTTCGTGCCCATTAAATTTTCAAGGTTCTAGGCCTTCGCAGAATTCCCTTAGTTGTTCGCCTTTACTTCTTAGAGTTGGCGTCCAAGGAGTTGGTCGAGTCCGCCCTGTTGGGCCACCACACGTGGGTTTCCTTCACCCCGCGCCCATTCCAAACAGCCTTTCTCCAGCATCTTTCCACCTCGCGGAACCCAAAACCTTCGATGTTGTTTTCATAGCTGAATGACCAAACGACCGAGCTACGACTACCTTCCGTCTAGCAGGTTCCGATGCTCCTACTAGTATTTTCAAATGACGGCTCACCAACTCCCAACCACGCCATACAATCATTAATAGGGTGAACTTAATACACCATGTTCTCTAAATAAGTGACTTTTAGTTGTCACTTTCACTTGTCAACTTGATCAGAGAAGAGTCAGAGCAAACCTCCAGTGCCTCCTTCACGCCCGATGACTTCCACCGACGATTCAGAGCCTTTGCTAACTATTCCTCAACCTCCTTCATCAAATCTTTGAGCTAGGTTTTCTGCCACATGCCCTACTTTATGTTTTCTTTGATTCCATGCAAAATTGATGAATTTAAAGGGGGGAAACTTGATAATTAACTAAAATAGAATTAGGCGCACAAAACCCACATCATGAAATCTTGATAAACTTCAAACTAGATCTACATGCCCTTTGCGGAACTTAGGTTCTCCGTTGTCATTCACTAACCAGAGCATTCATGTTTTGCAAGCCCACACCCCTTTATTGCCATGGTCCTCCATCAAAACATATGTTTAAACTTGGTAACAACAGGTGCCCTCACCGAGTCCGCCCTGGCGGAAGACTCTTACTGCTTCACCACCTTGAGTCTGATTGAAATTTACAAACTAAAATGAAGCAATCTAACGACCTTTTCAGGTCCACCCCCGTGGGATTATGTCTCTGAGTTGCCTTTCATGCTCTATTGTTTCGAATAGCTTTCCAACCACAATTGTCTAGTCCGCAGACCCCGCCCCTTAGATCGCCCATGAGCTGAAACTCTTGTAAAATCTTTAAGTCACGATCTGCCACAAGTCCCTCCCTGCAGGCTTTTGCTTAGGGATGTTTGTCTACACTTCGTTGTTTTGAACGAATTTCGTCGCCCATCCTCTTGACCATCGGATACCAAACTTTCCTCTACCGACCAACTCCATTTGCACTTCAAACAACCAAGTGTTAACATCTTTTAGGGCCTCGCCTAACAGACTTCCGCTCGTGGGCCGCCATGGAGATACCGTCGTCTCGGATGACTTATGATGGTCGAATTTTTTCCTTCCAAGTCCTGACTCCGTCGTAGCCGCTGGTATGCCAAGATGAAATTTTTAAGTGCCTAACCTTAAGCAGTCCATTCCCCTCAGACTGCCACCATCAGAACTCTATCCCGACCCTATCATTCCCATATGGAAAAGAGCTCATGTCCGCCCGCTGCCCGAAACCCTGCCTCCCCGTGGCCGTTGAACTGTCCAACAAAGTGAACGAACAAAACCAAAACCTCCTGGCGGACCCAATGTCATCAATCTCTCCTGCCAGACCGTTGTCTAACTTTCGTCGTTTCAAACGGTAGTGACCTAACGACCACCCGCTCCTTCCAACCCAAAAAACTCGAATATCAAATGAGTTATGCTGCCACCCTCCGAAGCTTTAGATCATGCCTAGCAAAACTCCACTTGTGAGTTGTCGTCTTGCTAGTTTCATTTTTAGGACAAGCCCCAAACAACCAAGCTTCCCTGTGATTTCGCTTGCTCAAATGATTATCTTAACACCTCCAAACTTCAAAATGACTTTGACCCACGTGCCAAAATAGAGCGCCCCCTTTGGTGGACCCCACCAAATGGTCAAATATTAAGGTGGGTTGGGACAGGCGGGCCATCGTGCCCTAATTCTCGTCCCTCCTGCGGCTGCTCCAAAATGACCATCAACCTAGGGAAGTCTGCACCTCTGGGCACAAACTGCTGAAACTCCTTCCTATGAAAGGATAATGTCAATTTGGAAGATATGTTAGGATTTTTAAATGATGAATTATCTAATCTAACATTATTTTGCAAGATTTTGGCTAACTTTCCCATTTTTTCATGCTTGAATGTGCTTACCTCTCTCTCACCCATAGGATATATAGAACCAATGTGCAGGACCCTCAATGGCAGCCATGGAGAAGGACAAAGGAAAGAAATCAGCCAAACCACCTCGTAGAAAAGAAGAAAAATACCAGATGAAGTACAAGTACCAAGGGGAACCTCTCAACTCCAAGGTCACCTTAGCCTGGAAGTAGGTCTCAGATACAAATATTGGACATGTAGATATCGATGAATTCAAGCAAAGGGTCTGGATCAACCCCGCAACAAAAAGTGCGAGAAAGATCGCAAGCAGTGGATTGGCCAAGGCTGTTGGTTTTCCACCTACTCTTATTTCCCCAGAACTCGTAATGGCTTGCAGGGAAGCATACCAAGAAGAGACCAGAACAATAGTAGACAGAGATGGGAATGTTCTGGTTGACTTCTCCGCCAAGCCAATAGGAAAGACCTTCCATATCCCTACCTTCACAGAGATCGAGGAAGCAACCAAGGAAGATGGCAAGGAGATGTGGGATGAAGACCCCCTCAAATGAAAAAAACTTATAAATCAATTCTGGTTGAAAGAGAAGAGGGGCAGTGCAACCAAGGTACCCCAGGAGCTCTTCCGTAGCGACTTCTACGAGGACTACCATGAATTGGTAACCCTGCTAAGCAGATTCATGGGCCTCCCAACTATAGCCTACTTCCATGAATGGATACTATATTTTGTGGAAGAGATCCTCCAAGGAAAAACCAAGTTCTATTAGGCAGGGATAATCAGTAATTGCTTGCACGAATAATTTATGGCTATGAAGAAGACCTCGTGCTTCTATATGGCATCGTACCTTGTCTATTTGTTGGCTGATAAGACACAATATAGGGGATTATTTGTGGCACCAAATACAGAACCAGGTAGGGAATTAAAGGTCTATAACAGGTTCTCCCAGCTCCAATTCAGGAACTTCAAGAGGGATTATTGCAGAGTCAATGACACTTTCATAGGTCATATTATCAAATTGCTCGGTGGTGACTTAGAAAGAAGATTCTCCCACAATTTGAATGCTTTCCTTTGACAATTCACTTTCTTGTTCATTCAATTCCCTAAGTTTAACTATATTCATGCTAAAGGGTTCTCGAAGAAACCATACAAGTTGTCGTGATACCCGAATGACCAAATAATATTGTTAAAACTCTCTCGGCAGCTACGACATGCACATGCCCTCCTGAGGAGAAAACATAAGGCGAGGATTCCTTATCCCCTCTCCTTTAGTCAAGGGTTGTATGAACTCCACACGTCTGAATGTGCAAATAATTCAGATAAAGAACTCATGGAGTATAACCTGAGGTTCCACACTACCCGACCACGAATGGACCCCTATGGTAAACTTAAGAAGATGGTCCGGCTAAATACGCCCATGGGCATAGTGTTGAATATTTTTGGGCCAACTCCAAGGATGAAAATGAAGTGTGAATGAGGCACTACATGTGCATGACTGCGTATTTTGTGAAGAGGGTCAACATGTTCCCAATGTCGGACTAGGTAGTAGAAGAGTAAAATACAGTGATGGATCCTCGGTACAATGCAGTTACTAATCTCTCGCTGTCGTTGATCGATTGGAATGAGCAAGAGGTTGATGACCTTGATATTTTGACAAAGCTCGTTGAGGCTAGAACAAAGGAATGGATTGACAGGTAGATTGCCCAATTGAAGCAACAAGGGGTCACTTTGACCTATGAGGAGCTTGAGGATGAACCGGCAAGCAAAACGGACAGTGGGAAAACTACTAGAGAAACTTTGAAATCTCTTCCAGCCACCAGGTCGAGGAAGAGAAAAATGGTTGAAAGTCAGCCCAAGCCCAAAGTGTATGCGAGAAAAGCAGCAGAGGGTGAATCCTCCAAGAGACCGAAGACATTAGGCATGCCTACGATCTAGAGGACCCTCTCCACGAAGAAGAAGAAGTAGAGGTCGAGCAACCAAAGTCTCCACCTGTTGCCTCCACTCTTGCGACCACTGCTACCATTGAAATTGCTATTAATGCAGTTACTATGCCTACCTCTCAAGTGATAGTTTCCACTTCCCTGGCTATGGTGGACATCTCAGTTCACCTTGCCTCCACCCCGCCAACAACCCAAGTAGTGGTAATAAACTCTTCTTCTACCACCACCTCTCTACTTTCCTCCTCCATGTCTTTGACAACATCTCTCTTGTTAGCAACAAAAACAATACCAATTCCCGCTCTCTCGCTCCCGAAGGCCTTCTCCTGCCACATGCAAAACATTCATGTGAAACTATCTAGGGTGCTGATGAACCCAACCATACTTGGCATAAATTGCTTCCAGTATTCCTATCCATACTCCTCCAATTGAACCACCAAAGATGAAGGCCACAATGGAAATATCAGAAGAGTTGGAGAGACAAGAAAGGGAAGCTACAAAAGAGACAGAAGAAGAAGTAGACGATTACCACGAGCACCTTGAGTACCAGCATCTGACGATTGATAAGGTGGTGTGTGATGGAGAAGAAACACAATCATCAAAGGAAGACACTAAGGAGTCGGGAACCAAGTACATTGTGTAAACATTTGATCCCGACCTCGAGGAGGATTTGGCTCAGCAACTCAAAAATGTTGGAGAGGAAGTAGAAAGGAAGCCTTCTGATGAGGAGAAGAATGTTGAAGAGGAAATGGAGGAAGATACTGAACCTCCATTTGGGGAGCATGGAAAAAGCCCCAAACATGATGAAGAAATGCCTCTTTTAGAAGATAAAGAAAAGAAAGAAAAGGAGGAGCGAGAAGAGAGCCTTGAGTGCAATGAAAAGATGTTGCCTCGGTGTGAGGAAGAGTAAAAGAAAGAAGAAGATAAACCTGAAGAAGAGTCTGAAGCTCATAAGAGCCCATAAACGGAACAACCTGAGGAGCATGGACATGATGAAGAAGAAGAAAAGAAAACTACTGAAGGGGAGGACAGCCCCAAAGAGCACACAACCTCTGAGTCCCTGCAGAAGGAAACTTTATTCATTCAAGATTCTGATGAGGAGGAAGGAAGAATAGAACAAGAAGCTATGGGTGATAAGGTGATGGAAGTCCAACACAACCATGAAGAAGAGGGGGGTCATGAATCACCAAAGGGAGAATCTCATATGCCTGAATGGCTTGAGAAACAACTGGAAAAGAAAAATCCAACCCCAAGGGATCTGAGGGCAAGGTTGGAGGCTATCTTGGCTCAAGCCCAAATAAGCACAAAGAAAGAGAAGAAGCATAAGGTTAGATCTCATATGACAATGGATGCATCCGAGTCCAGAATTGTGCAAATAGCCACCCTAGTGGTGAGTGAAGCAGGGGTGAGCTACAATATTTCTACCATTGATCTAGGGTGAGCCACGAGAGAACAGAAGATTGACCATCTCCAGGGATCCGTCCCCACTATCATGCATCAAATGAACAAAGATAAAACCTCTAAGGAGGAACTCAAGGCACAAGTGGCTGATCTAACAGCATATATCCAGCAATGGTCATCAGTGGAAGAGCTCCCCACCACGTCCTCAACATTGCCGCAACTGCTGTCCAAGGAACAAATTGATAAGCTTGAGAAAAGGAAAAATTTACGAAGCCCACAGAAGATTGGTTCTGGAAGGTCCTTTACAATAGAAATATGGGCATCAATCGTGTGGTCAGGACAACTAATAAATTCATGGAGTTGCAGAAAGTGCTCAAAGGAATAAGGAAATTCTGCATCGACTTCCCCGAGTTATACATAATCACGTACCCCAAACTTGAGGCTATCCTAAAGGTACCTGATGGATCTTGGGGAAGGGAGTTTTCTTTGGAAAAAGACAATCATTGGCTTGTGGAGACATGGAAACTAAGCCTTTAACATAGAAAGGAGGTGTTAGAGCAAGTTCTCCATGAGGTCGAGCTGGAAATTGATTGGATGAAGGAAGTTTGGGCTGCTTCTAAAGAATACATAAGGTTGATGACAGACTTTGATGTGCTCGTCATCGAGTTAGATCCACAAAAGATAAAGGCCTACTTTCACAAGAAAATGGAGAACGGGACCACAGATACACTAATTCTGGATTTCATGGGTTTCGTTGCTTGAGCCTTCACTCAGTCCGAGCAGGTGATTAAGAATGCACAGAAATATGACAGACTGGGATGACCTCACAAATAAATCTAGAAAATTTAACTTCCAGGTGATCCAATTAGATATATTGGAGTGGGATAAACTCTAGGGATTGATCGACAAGTTTGTGGAGTATGCTACCTTGAAGATAAATGAAGGAATTCCTGTGATTGATGATGAATTCCTTATAGTGTAGCTACAACAAAGGAAATCAGAAAAAAGACAAAAGAGCTACAATGCTGCCACAAGAAGACAAAATAGGGAAAATGACAAAGATGTAATTTTAAATTGTAATATATTTGGGGGAAGGTGAAACCCTAGTTTGTTGTGAATCTTGGCCACACAATGCAAATCAATCTTGGCCATTCATTTTGCTTTTTGAACACTATAAATAGGGGGTCTCCTCTCATTTTCAAGAGATTTGAGTTGTTGTAAAGGCATGCTGCTGAAATTTTAATGGAAGTTCATTGACTTTTGGTGAATTCCTAAGTTTTAGTTACATGTTACATGGTTCTTCTCCCATTGTTAGTTAATTTGAGTAGATTTATTTTGCTGTTTTGCATGTTTTAACTTGTTCTAGTAGCTTAGTTAATGTTGTTCATTGGTTTTGAAGAATTATGTTGTGTGCTGACAACCTTCCTTGTCCATACTTTTTATTGTTTGTTGATGAGAAACAATTGTGTAAAGTTAGTCTGGACATGAACTAAAAGCTTCTCTAAACTTCTATCTTTTATTCATGCTTATGGTGAATGAATGGCTGAATATCTACAGTCCTTAGAAGCTTGCACAAATTTCATGAGAGTGTGAAGTAATTTGGTTAAGTGAAATTTTGTTTTAGGAAGGTCATCTGCAGGAGGGTCCTCCATGATCATTGTTCACTACTAGTTTCAGATCCAGGAACTTCTTCTCCTCCCTGCCCTTTTTCCTTTTTTTTTTAATAAATAACCAAAGCTAAGGTTCATTGCACATTGTAAACCCAAATATCAAGCTGAAAAAGGATTTTAAGATTATTGTTTGAACCTGCAGCAATTGCACCCTAACTTTCCCATAACAAGAACTAAATTTTAGGATCCAACTTCCCTCTAGCTTAATTTTGTAAGTCTACCCTATGATTACCAGCAAAATAACATTGAACAAACTAAGAAATTCCATGCAAGTCATGACCTGACACCGGAGAAACCTTGGGGTGATTTTCAACAACTTGTTGTTGGAGATTACCTTTCAAGAGAGGTAGTGCATCTACGCACTGCCTACATGGAGAAAGTGCTAGAACACCCATCAACATTCACCATGCGCTAGAAGGAGGGCCATTTGAGTTAAGCTAGATCGAGGTGATTCACTCTCCCCTGAGAGATCCTGAAGAGTTTTAAGGTCTACTCCAATCAAAGGGGAATTTCAAGAATTGCAGCCTCCTACAAGGGCTAGAAGAACTAAAAAAGGGGATGCAGCCTCTTCGTCCTCCTCTGTTCCACCCACTTCACCTTTACCTTCACCTCCTTTCTCCTTCCATTCGCCCCATACTCAGCAGACTTTCTCCTCTTCCTTTCCTTCCATTCAATCATACCACACTCCTTTCCCACGGCTTGCTTCCCACAACCGGGGTGTTGCCCCTTCCCCTGCCCTCCAAGTCCAAGGTGCAGTCCTAACTGTCATTGCCCCTCTGCAGCCCCAAGTCACTGTTCAAAAAAAAATACCACCTCTACCTCCCCTCATGACTTGGCTGGGGAATAACCCTTCTCCATTGCACTTCAACGCCTACCATGACATGCCTAAGAATCTGGAGAGCTTTTGTACGAAGTTCAATCCTCGGGATCCATAGAGGATAGCCGAGGAGCACATTAAAATATTCCAAACAACACTGAAAGACATACAGATCAATCAAGAAGATGTGGCGTGTAGTATTTTCCCTTATTCATTGGGGGAAGAAGCCTTCTATTGGTATATTAACTTGCCAGTGGGATCCATTACATCTTGGGATTTTCTAATGAATTCCTTCTTGCAGAAGTACAAGATCCCAATCAGCCCTTCGGAGCTATATCAATAATTCACGTCATTTTGTAGGGAAGTCAACAAGCTGATGAACTCCTTCAATGATCAATTCCACCGAGCCTATACAAGGTTGCAAGCCCTGTATGTGCTCAATGATGTTGTTGCCTTTCCAGTCTATTACGTAGCATTAGATAACCTCACAATTGCATTGGTGAAGAGAATGCGACCAACTCCAACCCGGTTAGTAGATGCTTAGGCTGAGGCAGTTATTGCCAGTACTATCTTGGGACAAAATATTTCTAGTCCACTACCCTCCTTGGGGTAGACCACTCATCCTATGTAGATTCAGGGACTTACTCAAGCATTGCAACATCAGACACCCCTAATGAATTAAGTGTCGCAACTACCTATAGTGCCTCATCCCAGGTAACCTATAAACTAGGCACCCCCAGTGCCTCATTACTTGCAGCCTCATCAAGCACAGACCTATGAACAGCCATCACAGGCACCAACATACTTACAAGGGTCTGAATTTCTGCCTGCTCAACAAAATTAGCCGGTAGAATAGCCCGTCTTTCTTCAAAATCAAACGCCACTGCTGAGCAATGTAGAGAAGGATCGGCTAGATGAGCTAATGGAGATGATCTGAAAGATGTCCATGGAGATGACATACTTGAGGAATTAGAACAACCAATTGGAAGCTTCCCAACGCAGCATTCAGGCCAACCTTAACTAAGATAACATGGATAACCACGAGGCAAGTACCTCCTCTGGACAGAACTATGAATGAGGGTAGAATTCTAATCAAAACTTTGAAAGGAGACCCTCCCAAAGACAAAACCAAACGTGGAATACAAGGACGAACAACAGGGGTGTTCCCACTCCTCTTGATCATCCTGCCAACATGGAAAAGACAACCAGTGGAGTGTTCCTCGTCGAGGCTGCCTTATCTAGATGGTGCAGGATTCATAAGACAAATAGGCACTCTGAGTTAGATTTCCCTGAGTTCCTCACGGCTACAGAGATCTTCCAAGTTGAAGTTAAAAATGTTGTAGATAGTGTCGGTTGTCGAGACATAGTTATGTCTGGCCCATATGATTCCTCTTGTCTCGTGGTTAACCAAGTCCCATTCTCATGGAGCGAGAGCAATGAGCTCGAGATCGAGATGACCTTTTCCAAGAACAAAGAAGTACAAGAGGTAAGTAATGAAGAAGCTTTATCTCAGCTCTTTACCTCAATAGATAATGGCCCCATAGATGAAGAAGAGTTTCATGAAGATGTAGTTCAAATGTTCCATCAAAGAGCTTCTTCATATAACTTAAGGAATAGGAAAATAGGGGGATCATTCACTACCTCTACTCCACCTAACAACTTCAACACCCCACCTGATCCTAATGCTAGAAACAACCCAGGCTATCCTTATGTACCCAAGCAATTTTTGAACAATGACAAATGACCAAATCAAACTCAGAACTAGCCAGCTAGCTCGTCCATAGGCAAATCCTTTGAGGCCAAAATTGAGCAAATGGGGGAATACGTTGCTGAAGAATTCAAGAAAGTTAAGATCAACCGGTCCGCTTTTGAGCTACTCAAGGTTCCTACAGTTAGGCACACCTTCTTTAGGGTAATTAATGGAACCCCCTCCTCTAAGATAACACAAGAAATACCTGCCAAAAGGGTCACCTTTGAAGAGTCTCGGCAGGAGCCTGTCATCCAAGAGATCATAGGAAAAAAGAAGGATGTCCCTTCCAACCAACAAGCTGGGAAATAGCCCACTAAAGAGTAGACCCTAGGGCAATCCAAGGAAAAGAAAAATTAAAAGGACAAGGTTCAAGTGGCCCAAGCCGACACGCCAATGGGGTTATTCCAAGGAAATTTGGAAATGCCACCCTTCCTCACTATGATCAAATTATTCGGTAGGAATTTGCACAATTGTCTTATTGACTCTAGAGCATTAGCCAATGTCATGCCTTTGGTAGTGCGTAAAGCCCTTGGGATTGTCCCAACGCCTTCCTGGAGAAAAGTGACCCAGCTGGACAAAATGTAGGTTAATATCATGGGGGAGATTAATTGTATCCCAATGCAGATTGTTGCAGACCCAAGGGTGCAGTAGGTTATTGACATCCAAGTTACAAATATTTCGGACACATACAAGATTATCCTGGGATGAGACTTCACCCGAGCATTGAATGGATATGTTGCAATAGATTTTTCTCACATGTGGCTACCGTGGAAGGGGCTGCCAAATCATATTCGAATAGATCAGGAGCCACACATGAAGTTCATGATCACATAGTACAACAACACTAATGAGGTGTTGTTTACTGGAACATAATTGGGAAATTATTGTCCCTTTGCTTATCCAGAAGAAGCGGAGCCTCAAGATGAAGAACTTCCTATGGAGTTCTTCTTGGTGCAATGCAATCCTCCAACCAACTTGACCTATGCACCTCAAAGCACAGAAATGCTAGTGCAGTCAGAAAATGATGAGTCCTACGAAGATGGTAATTTAGGACTGCTAGACGGATTCCAAGACTTCATGGAGAAATGTGTACAAGATCAACTCAGCTTGGGGGCAAGGATGGACTTCCAAGACCTCTTGCTGCCAAGGTGGTGTAGAGTTCACAACATTTCCCACTTCGAGTTCAAATGTTGCTTGTGCCAAACAATAGTGGAACATAACAAAGGATTAGTTACTCCTCAAAAGGAGATGCCAATAGGGCATCCTACCCCCAATCATACTAAACCAATGCCTACTTCAGATGTTGTGGATGTTAGCGTGAAGCCAAAAGGAATGAACACATGATTGGTTTTGAAGCCAAAGAGCCCTCCAAGTTCTAGACACTACACTTCAATGGATCCAAGTCCAAGCAAGGAGTTGGAGCTAGATTTGAGCTCATCAACCCCACGAGTAAGAGCTACTTTGTTGCCCACAAAATTCAATTTTCTTGTACCAATGACATAGTAGAATATGAGGCTTTGGTCCATGGTCTCTTAATGGCCTTGAGAAGGAATGTCAAGATGTTACAAGTTTTCGGTGATTCAAAACTGGTATTCAAACAAGTCATAAAATTATACTCATGTCATGACAGAAGGCTTGCAAACTATAGTCATAAAGTCTGGGATCTCTTGGAAAGTCTAGATGCATTTAATATATAGTTGATCCCACATTCTCATAATCATACTGCTGATGCTTTGGCTCAAGCGGCCAACACACTACAACCCCTATCTTTGTCTGGACTCAAGAGATTCACAGTTGAGCTGACCTCCACCCCATCGATACCAGATAATGTCACTCATTTCCAAGTATTCAATGATGATATGCACATCCTGGAGTTTATCACTAGTTCTAACATGTTTGCAAAAGAAATAATTGATGAAGCTGACCCAGAGGAAGATAAATTAGATATAGAAGGGGTTATTAACCTCAAAACCAATACGATCCCCAAAGGTATGGTTTAGCTTGAGCACATATTTGACCTAGACCAGATTCGAGATCAAGATCAACAAGCAAAGAAGGAATCCATAAGCAACCAGTGTGACACCCACAACCTCAGAACAACTGAGGAAGTCCAAAACATATTCATTGGAAAGGTGTGTACGCCAGAAGAAAAGAAAGGAATTATTGATGCTTTGAAAAAGTATCAAGATGTGGTAGCATGGAGTTATGAAGATTTGAAGACCTATGATACCTCCATTATCACACATACCATCACTCTCAAACCCGATGTACGACCATTCTGAAAAAGACAACATCCCATCAACGCCTTGTTAGAGGCTATCATTTACAAGGAAGTGTAGAAACTACTTTCATCCAGAATAATCTTTCTAGTCAGGCACTCCACATGGGTGGCCGATTTGGTCCTAGTTGATAAAAAGAACAAAGAAATTAGATTGTGTGTGGACTTCTGCAATCTAAACAGATCTTCGAAGAAGGACAACTATCTAGTGCCTTCATTCGATGAAGTATTGCAAATTGTCAATGGTTCATAGATGATTTCCTTCTTCAACAGATATTTTGGGTACAATCAAGTGATGGTGCAATATGAAAATCGGTATAAGACAACGTTTACCACCAAGTGGGGAACCTTTGCTTATAGAAGAATTCTATTTGGGCTCATCAATGCGGGTGCCACCTTTCAATGTGCAATGGAAATTTCCTTCAAAGATCTGATTGGAAAGTGTATAATCATCTACATGGATGATTTGACCATTTTTTAAAAAAATTGAAGTGATCATGTCTCTGACCTATGCAAAGTCTTTCAAAGGTGCCCAGAATTTGGGGTTTCTCTTAATCTGAAAAATTACATCTTCAGAGTCACTGAAGGCAAGTTACACAGGCATGTTATTTCAGAACGAGGAATTTCCATAGACCCCGAGCGCATCCAATCTCTACTAAAGATTCAACTGCTAGACAGTAAGAAATAACTAAAATCTTTCTTCAGAAAGATAAATTTTGTTAGGAAATTCATCATGGGCTTTGCTGAAATTGTCAAGCCACTCAAATCTATGTTAAAGCAGGATGCCAAGATCAAGTGGACTCCAAAAGCAAAGCAAGCCTTTGAATAAATCAAAAAACCTATTTTTGATGCTCCGGTGTTAGTCAGCCCAGATTATCTGAAGCCCTTCTACATTTATTCCTTTCCTTCAGATCACTCGTGTGCCAACATTTTGACCCAGAAGGATAATGACGAGAATGAGCACCCGATCGCCTTCATGAGAACTCCCTTGAAAGACACTGAACTAAGATATAACAATGTGGAAAAATAGGCATATACTCTTGTTACAGGAGTTAAGAAGTTCAGGCACTACATCTTATAGAATAAGGTGTTTTCCATTGTCCCTAACCCATCAATGAAGACGCTACTCATGCAAAATGAGTTGGGAGAACAAAGAGCCAAGTGGGTTACCCTGCTATAGGAATACGACATGGAAACTCTGCCCATGAAATTAGTAAGAGGACGAGAACTCACTCAAACAATAGCCGAAACAGTAGCTGAAGTAGGACCTAAGCTTACAGTACAACAATATCTACTCGAGGACATTTCCCCAAGGGAATGGTATGATGACATCATCTATTATTTGCTAAACAACAAGTGCCCACCTCGCTTGCAAGGAGTTCAGAAACATGCTCTCCGCCTGAAAAGTAGCAGCTATATGCTGCAAGAACCCATACTATACAAGAGGAATCACGAAGGTGTCTATCTGAGATGCCTTGGCAAAGAAGCAGACCAGGTCTTGAAGGAATTTCATGACAAATTTGGCACCGGTCATGGATCTGGCCCTTCAACCGCGCATCAAATCTTATTAGCAGGATACTATTGGCCAATAGTTTTCAAGGATGCTCATAACCATGTTCACATGTGCCATATATTCCAAATCGCCGCAACCAGAGAAAGGAATGTCGTTGTCTCATTGCAACCAATTCTAGAGGTGAGACCATTTGTGTAATTGGGTTTTGACTTCATTGGTCCGATAAGCCCACCATCATCTGTAGGACATGGATACATTCTAACTACTTATGATTATTGCACTAGATGGATAGAAGCCATTGCATGTAGGCAATGTACAATAGAGGTAGTTATGAATTTTCTTGAAAGCTTCATTTTAAATCATTTTGGTTGCCCATATGCCTTAGTGTGTGATAATGGCCCTGCCTTTTCCTCACTTAAATTCACTAGTTGGGCCTTTGATTATGGGATTTCCCTTAAGTTCTCATCCAACTACTATCTTAAGGGAAATGGTTTGGCAGAATCTACTAACAAGAACCTCATTATGGTGGTGAAAAAATTTCTTGATAGGAATCCCAAGGACTAGCATACCCAGCTCCACTTTTCCCTTTGGGAAGATTGTACATGCCACAAGGCTGCCCTTGGTGATTCACCATTCCACCTCGTTTACGATCTAGAGCCTATATTCCCAATTCACTTGAAAATCCTCACCCTCTAGTTCATTAATTATTTTTATGAAGAAGCGGATCGAAGAGAAGCTCACTTGGCTGAGTTGTTACACTTGGAAGAAGTGCTTGACCAAGCCATTGAAATTTTTTCCAAACATTAGGGTGTGGTCAAGAGATGGTTCGATTGACGAGCCAAAATAAAGACCTTTAGAATTGTCGATCTAGTCCTATGTTGGGACAAGTCCCATGAGAAGAGAGGGGGACATGACAAATTCAACAAGCTCTGGCTTGGCCCCTTTCAGATTGTTGAAATCCTTGGAGATAATGCTTTTCACCTCAAGAGCCTAACTGGTGAAGATGTCCCATTTCTTGTCAACGAGCAGCACTTAAAGCATTACTTCCAAGCTTGAGCTCTTTTGGAGTTGTTTCTATAAATGCTTGTACATAGGTTAGTTTAGGTTGCTTTTGGTTCACTTTGTTCTGTCGCTTCGCGTCGCTTTTATTTTGTTCATTTCCTGACTATTTTGTTTTAATGAGGGTTTTCTTTGTTTCTATTGTGGTGGCCATGCTTGTTCAATGAACGACTCACTTTGTTTCCCTCTCTTAGTGTTCTTTGGCTAAATATTCACTCTCAACTATTGGTCTCTGATACCTTTCGTGAAATGGTTTCCTCATTTGAACTTTGACTTAGAACTCAGCCCCTGGTTGAATCTTCCTTTTACATTCATCTCAGATCCGACACAAAATGCATATTAATTATTTCCAAAGAGTTGTATAGTGGATATTATGATGATTTAGCAAGCGAAAGATCTTAAGTTTGCTCTAGTGACCACTGTGGTTCCTAAACCCATAGTAGGCTTCAATGCTTACACAGTTGAGAAAAAGAAGAAAATATTAAAAGTACTGAAAGAAAGAAAAGAAAAAGAAAATGTTGAAATTAAGTAACCGTATGGGTGTGCGGATAACTCTACCAAGGCTATGGACATCTGGCTGGTAGTAGAGAAATGTTCATGGGGTCACAACGAGAAACTCCATTGGGGCTCTGGATATCTAACTAGTAGCGGGGCAATGTCTAGGTTACTTTTGGGGTTGGACGATTCATGTAGCTTGCTCGATTAGATTAGCTTCCACTTGTCACAGTTTCTGCGAGAAGGGAATGAATTCACTGAACACACACACTTCTGAGACGTTTCGTGGGTTGATTCAGCTAAGGATCCTGTTCTCCTAGTTCACTTCTAGAAATAGGCCTCAATTCTACGAAACCAGAGATTTTGTGTTTTGAGTGAATACTTATCCTTACAACACTTAGGAGCATTTTCTAGTAGAGTCGCCATTTGTTGTGCCTTCAGCACACACGCCCCATTCACAACGGGGATCCTCTCTTTCTGTTCACTTCGCCAGGTGGCTTTTATCACTACTTTGTTTTGTGTTCCCCTTGTTTTGGTGTTCTACATGGTCAATGAGTCCCAAAGGTTCATTTTGAAGTGACCATGTTTCGCGCCCCTCAAATTTTTAGGGTTCTAGGCCTTTGCAGAATTCCCTTAGTTGTTTGTCTTTACTTCTTAGAGCTGGCGTCCAAGGAGTTGGTTGGGTCTGCTCTATCGGGCCACCCCACAGGGGTTTCCTTCACCCCACAGCTATTCCAAACAACCTTTCTCCAACAGCTTTCCGCCCCGCGGAACCTGAAACCTCCAATGCTATTTTCATAACTAAATGACCAAATAGCCAAGCTACGACTGCCTTCTGTCTGGCAGGTTCTGATGCTCCCATTGTCATTTTCAAATGATGGCTCACCAACTCCCAGCCCTGTCATATAGTCATTAATAGGGTGCATTTAATACACCATGTTGTATAAATAGGCGACTTTCAACTGTCATTTCCACTTGCCAGCTTGATCAGAGAAGAGCCAAAGCCAACCTCCAGTGCCACCTTCGTGCCCAAAGAGTTCCACCGATGCTTCAGAGCCTTTGCTAACTGTTCCTCAGCCTCCTTCATCAGATCTTCGAGGTAGGTTTTTTGTCGCACGCCCTACTTTGTGTTTTCTTCGATTCCTTGCAAAATTGATGAATTTAAAGGGGTGAAAACTTGATAATTAACTAAAATAGACTAAGACGCACAAAATCCAAATCATGAAATCTCGATAAACTTCAAACTAGATCCACACACCATCCGCAGGACTTAGGTTCTTCGCTGTCGTTCACTAACTAGAGCGTTCATGCTCTATGGGCCCGCCCCCTTTATTGCCATGGCGCTCCGTCAAAACATATGTTTAAACTTGGTAATGAAGGGTGCCCTCACCAAGTCTTCCCTGGCGAAATACTCTTACTACTTCACCACCTAGAGTTTGATTGAAATTTACAAACTGAAACAAAGCAATCCATTAGCCTTTTCAGGTCCTCCCCCACGGGATTCCATCTCTGAGGCACCCTTCATGCTCTGTCATTTCAAATGGCTTTCCAACCACGATTGTCTGGTGTGCAAACCCCATCCCCTTGATCGCCCATGAGCTGAAACTCTTCCAAAATCTTTAAGTCTTGCTCTACCACGGGTCCCTCCCTGTGGCTTCCGCTTAGGGATGTATGCGCTTCACTATTTTGAATGGCTTTCATCCCCCATCCTCCCGACCATCAAATCCCAGACTTGCCTCTGCCAGCCAACTCCATCTGCACTTCAAACGACCAAGTGTTAACATTTTTTGGGCCCTGCCTAATGGACTTCGACCCGCAGGCCACCGTGGATATTTTTTCGTCTCGAACAGCTCATGATGGTCGGCTTTCCACCTTTCGAGTCCCAACTCCTTCGTAGCCGCTAGTATGCCGAGATGAAATTGTTAAGTGCCTAACCTTAAGTGGGTCATTTCCCTCTGACTGTCGCTGCTAGAACTCCATCCTGGCCCTACCATTTCCATATGAAAAAGAGCTCTCATCTGCCTGCTACCCGGAACCCGGCCTCCTCGTGGTCGTTGAACTGTCCAGCAAAGTGAAGGAATGAAACCGAAACCTCCTGGAAAACCTGATGATGTGGATCTCTCCTGTCATACTGTCATCTAACTTTTGTCATTTCAAATGGCAGCAACCTAATGGCCACCTACTCCTTCCAACATGAAAAACCCAAATATCAAATGAGCTATGATGCCACCCTCTGAAGCTTCAGGTCCCACCTGGCGGAACTCTGCCTGCGGGCTGCTATCTTGCCAGTGTCGATTCTATGGTAGGCCCCAAATAGCCAAGCTTCTCTATGATTCTGCTTGCTCAAATGATGATCTTAACACCTCCAAACTTCAAAATGACTTTGACCCACATGCCAAAATAGAGCGACCCCTTTGGTAGACCCCACATAATGGTCAAATATTAAGGCAGGTTGGGACAGGCAAGCCGTCGTGCCTAGATTTCCGTCCCTCTTGCGGTTGCTCCAAAATGGTTGTCAACCCAGGGAAGTCCACACCTCTGGGCCCGAACTGCTGAAATTCCTTCCTGTGAAAGGATAATGTCAATCTGGAAGATATGTTAGTATTTTTAAATGATGAATTATCTAATCTAACATTTTTTTGCAATATTTTGGATAACTTTCCCATCTTTTTATGCTTGAATGTGCTTACCTCTCTCTCACCCACAGGATATATGGAACCAGGTGCAAGACCCTCGGAGGTGGCCGTGGAGAAGGACAAAGGAAAGAAAACTGCCTAAGCACCCCATGGAAAAAAGACAAAGACCAGATGAAGTACAAGTTCCAAGGGGAACCTCTCAACTCCAAGGTCACCTCAGCCTGGAAGGTCTCAGATACAGATATCAGACATGTAGATATCGACGAACTCAAGCAAAGGGTCTAGATCAACCCCGCAACAAAAAGTGTAAGAAAGATCAAAAGCAGTGGATTGGCCAAGGTTGTCAGTTTTCCACCTGCTATTGTTGCCCCAGAACTCGTAATGGCTTGCAGGGAAGCATACCAAGAAGAGACTAGAACAATAGTAGACAAAGACGGGAATGTTCTAATTGACTTCTCCACCAAGTTAATAGGAATGACCTTCGATATCCCTACCTTCAAGGAGATGGAGGAAGCAACCAAGGAAGATGGCAAGGAGATGTGGGATGAAGACCCCCTTAAATGAAAAAGACTTATAAATCAATACTGGTTGAAAGAGAAGAGGGGCAGTGCAGCCAAGGTGCCACTGGAGCTCTTCCGGAATGACTTCTATGAGGACTACCATGACTTGGTAACCCTTCTAAGCAAAGTAATGGGCTTCCCAACTACAACCTACTTCCAGGAATGGATGCTATATTTTGTGGAAGAGATCCTCCAGGGCAAAGCCAAGTTCTATTGGGCAGGGATAATCAGTAATTGCTTGCAAGAAAAATTTATGCTTGTCAAGAAGACCTTGCGCTTCTATATGACATTGTACCTTATCTATTTGTTGGCTGATAAGACACAATACATGGGTCTATTTGTGGCACCAAATACAGAACCAGGTTGGGAAATAAAGGTCTACGATAGGTACCCCCAGCTCCAATTCAGGAACTTCAAGAGGGATTATTGCAAAGTCAATGACACTTTCATAGGTCATATTATCATATTGCTCGAGGGTGACTTCGAAAGAAGAGTCTCCCACAGTGTGAATGCTTTCCTTCAAAAAATTTCCTTCTTGTTCATTCAATTCCCTTAGTTTACCTATATTCGTGTTAAAGGTTTCTCAGAGAAACCATACAAGTTGCCCCAGTACCTGAAGGACCGAATAATATTGTTAGAACTCTCTCGGTAGTTGCAACATGCACACGCCCTCCTGAGCAGCAAACATAAGGCAGGGATTCCTTATCCCCTCTCCTTTGGGCAAGGGTTGTATGAACTACACACGTTTGAATGTGTAGATAATTCAGATAAAGAACTCATGGAGTATAACCAGAGATTCCACACTACCCAGTCACAAATGGACCTGTTATGCCTTGCATAACCACCCTATTTTATTTTATTTTGCAACAAAATGGGTCCCCATTTTCTTTTGTTTTGGTCTCCTTTGGTTGTTTGGTTGGGTCTTAGGAGTTCTTTTGTTTTGCTCCTAAGTCTTTCTTTTGTTATGTCGGAGGCGGGTCCAGAACCAAATCTAAACATGGAACTCTTTCAAGGTTTCTAGTTCGGATATGATTTCGACTCCGACTCTACCTTCTCTTTTGTTTCTCCTTTGTTTGTTGGTCATTTCCTTGTGTTTTTTTTGTTTGCTCGTGCGGGATTGGAACCGGGTTTGGAAATCACATGGGAAGTTTCAAGTTTCCATTTTTTTGTTCTCATCCTGACTCCGTCTCTGCTCTTTTTCTTCCTCGCTCTTTGTTGTTTGGGTCGGGTCTAGTGTTCGCTCTGGTCCCACTTCCCTTGTTCTTGTGTTGTTCTTTTCTTTTTTTTTGGACGGAACCAGAGCCAGACCTGGAATCGAACTTCAAACTTTGTGGAGTTCCATTTTGGTTTTGTCTCTGCCCCCGTCTTCATTTGTCATTTTCGGTCAATCTTTTTGTCGAGACCGGATCCGGGGTTGGAAATGAAATAGGGAACTTTGTGTAGTTTCTTTATCGTGTTTCTGACCTGGCTCCGCGTTCGCCTTACCTTTTGATGTTCTGTGGACTTGACTTAACTGTATGTTCGCATCGTTGGCTCCGTTCCTAAACTACCACATTTATGGCATTAAATGCAGCCTATTTGCACGTGCGAATTATTGATTAAAGGTTTAATTATGCTTAAACTGCCTCATTGTTATTATTATATGAATTTTTTAAGCAAACCAGGGCCAAGAAAGTCTCGAGAGAATTGATTTGATCGCGGGGCGAATTGGGGAGCGAATCTTGGAAAATTTTTGGTCAATCCTAAGGAGCATTTTGAGGTAGGTTTTGTTGTTTTTCTTTCTCCTGTTCTTCTTTCGAGTGTGTTGTTTTGGTGCATTCGCAGGAGGGGTTTTTGTTTTTTTTTTTTTTTTTTGTTTCCTTTGTTGGTGTTTGTGCTTTTCTTTCTTTTTTTGTTTGCTTGGTTCTTTCTTTTCCGTTCCGTTCCGTTTTGTTGGGTTTGTCTTTCCATTTGTCATTTTTGTTTTGTTGTTTGTTCTACTGTCGCCTTCGTGACAGGTCCATTTTTTCGTGCTCTAGTTTTGACTAGGGTTTCAATTTTGAAAGGGTTTCCTTGCTTGCGTGATGAATTTCATTTTGAGACCCTGTTTTGGTTTTCTCATGTTGGTTTTTGGGTTGTTCGTATGGGTTTCTCGTTGTGCCCTAGTTTTTGGAAATGATGTATCGAGCGAATTAGGGTTTTGCAATATAACCTTTTCCATGGTTTTAATGACTTTTGTATGGAGGAGTTGTAGGAGGGATAAAATTATGCTATTTCTAGTTTCCTTTGGGGTCCATATGACCATACCTTGTTTGAAATACTCTCCCTTTCCTGGAATTATTCCGCTCCCGTTCATTATTATGATGTTACTTATCTTTACTCTTGGTCAGAACCAGATCCGGAGGGGAAGTTGAACTTGGTAGCTAACATTTGTTTCTGGTCTGATTCTCATTCTGGTCCTGTTTCTGACCCTATTTTAGTTTTGGTTCCCATTTTGGTCCCACTTCTGACACTGTTTTACTCCTTGTCCAGTTCTGATCCCGGCCCCACCACATGATAAGAAACATTGTCTATGCCTAATGCTTCTACGGTTCTGCCTCCGATAAAGGCATAGTTTGACCAAGTAAATATTATTTTGGGAGGATGGAGGAAGGATTATATGATTGACTAACTTAGATGCTTTGTTCATCTAATACAGGGAATTGTTGTAGGTATTAAGAAATGTCAGGAGTATCAGATGAGGCCTCTCAGAGGAGCCAACCAGGTGAAACTTCATGGCAAGGAGTTAGGCCGAAGAAGATCAAAGTGGAACAGCTCATGTATACCTTGAGATGTAAGCATAGGGAGGTTGTCCTCACAGCTAGAAAAATTGATTCCAACTGGACTGATATTATTGACACCAATTTGGGTCCTTTTAACTATGAGGAATTGCATGAGGAGACATTCACTGAGGAGCAGGTCACGGGAAGGACAAAAAGGATTGTTCAATCCGGGCTGGCATATGTTGCACTCTTCCCCCTATCTGTCTAATGTCCGGAGTTGATTCTTGCAACAGCTGGAGCATATAACCCTGCTACTAGCCAGTGTGTGGATGTAAAGGGTAATGTCATTATTGACTTCACACCTCCAATGATCAAATTCCTGTTTCATATACCTAATCCCAAGAATCCTAAGCGATTGAATGAGGCGGAAGCTTTGAAGCTTTACAGTGATAATAAGGAGAGGAATAGGTTTCACATGAATAAGACTTGGATGAGGGTGGAGAAGAAGTCTCTGACCAAGCTTCCAGACCATCCTAAGAGGGAAAACTTCAGTAAAGAAATTACAGATATAATTGTTGTCACCTAGAAATGCACCCTATGCAAAGTTGTAAAACTGAGCTTTCTAGTGAAACATTGGATCACTCCAAGGCTGTGGGTCACCTGAGATTGGAGTGAACCTCTGGAGAAGGCTGGATTCCTTTGGTGTCACCTAACTACTAATTTTTGTGGGGGAAAAGGAAGAAGGAATACATAAAATTAAGATTAAAATCTAAGGTGATACACCGAAATGATGAGGAATTATGAAAAGAAAAACAGGATGAACATACACTAGGAAACCCAACTGTAAATGTTTTATGTGCTCAACACAACTTCTTCTAGACTTATGCATCAATCTTAATAGGTTCGATCTACATACACATCTCAGGAAGGAAAGACTAATTTCACAGCTCTACGATATAAGTGCAGAATTTATAAAACACAGTTAAAGACTTGCATAATCAAAAGAAAGATACAAAAATGAGAACAGTACAAACATGAACACTAGCTTCCAAGGTAAACTCTGCGTTGCATTCCAGATTCCGATTGAGTTACAAAATATACATCAGTTGAGGAAGGATAGCTAAAAATCACTAACTCTTCTAGATGAATTCCTCCAACTATTTACAAAAAGGAAAAAAAGCCTTATATATCAAAATGTGTCGGCCCCTTAGGGCCTTCCAAATATCAGTCCCCGAAAAAATCTATATCTCCTTAGATCTTTTTTACTAAGTTTAATGCAGAACCCTGCGTGTCCCTACTGTGAAGAGTCATCCTCGGGGAATCCTTCTTCAGATATTTCACAGCTACTGCATTCATTCTGATCCTGGCATCATGTCCTATTTGAACCACCTTGACTGAATGACTTGAATGCCCTGAGCTCACAACAAATACGTGTTGCATTCATCCCGTTGAAATTCTTCACTCTGATCAAATTGCCATGGCTCTCCTCAGCTCCTCCTGGTTGGTCGAGCGCATTCCACACAGGCTCTGTAGATGGTCAAAACTCTTTTGAAAATAATCGCATCTCGGTGAGACATTGAAAGTGTCTCACCGATGCGATTATGTCCTCTGAATCCGTCGACATAGCGTGCGACAGTCGATGAGAGTTCTATCGAGCTCGTAAAGTCATACTGATTTCTCCTTTGTCGCTGAGACCATGTGATGTCGGTAAGACATCACTTCGACAATCAGGCACTACATCTATGAAAATTATGTTGCTGAGACCTTTGCCGATGTCTCTAGAAGTCATCCCGCTGAGCTCCTTCGGCGAGGTCTTTACTTTCTGGTCAGGGAGACATCTACTGGTCAGCAAGAGATTATGTTGAAGGCATTTAGCTTGGTGAGGCCCCAAATCTTCTGTCGGCAAGAGACCATTAGTGTCTCCCTGAATGCATTTTACCTTACCGAGCTCCACTTTCCTTTCACCAAGAGATCACCAAGTGGGGGAGACCTTTCTCCGACTTGGAATGCCATACCGAAGGTCTTCATATCGGTGAGACTTTAACAGGTCGTTGAGACCATACCCGAGCGCTTTGTCCTTCGGTAGGCTCCTTTCCCTATTGGGGAGACATCTACAGATTGGCGAAACCTCAGGGAAAAAACACAATGCTATACCGAAGTTAATCCATGCCGGCAAGATAATCTCAGCTCGCCAAAACATCACGTAGAAATCCCTTTCCTTTGGCAAACTCCTTTTCATTTTGGAGGCTCCACTGGTCGGTGAGACCTTTGTCGATGACACTTTCTATGTCACCAAGACCTCCCAGTGTCGGCAGGACCTCAGGGTGAAAACACAACGCTATACCGAAGTTAATCCATGTCGGCAAGATAATCTAAGTTCGCCAAAACATCACGTAGAAATCCCTTTCCTTTGGCGAACTCCTTTTCATTTTGGAGGCTCCACTGATCGATGAGACCTTTGCCGATGACACTTTCTATGTTGCCAAGACCTCCCAGTGTTAGCAGGACCTCAGGGTGATATCCTCAACTGTTGGTGATCCCTTCGCCTTTTCTAAGCTCTAATCTCGGCGAGACATTATGAGTCGGGGAGACATCCCGGTGAAGTCCCTTAGTCATACCGAGGGGCTCCTTTGTGTCGGCGGGACTCCTACCGAAGACAACCATGTCGAGGCCCCTTCCCTTCCTTTTGGTGAGACTTCGTCTTCGCTAAGACCTCCTAGCGAAGCCCACCTTCTTATGCCGAAAGCATCTCTCCATCTGAGGCTCCTCATACGTCGGCGAGACATTAGGAGTCGGGGAGACCTTACCCCAACTTGAAAACTACACCGAAGGTTCACTATTTTCGGTGAGATTCCATCAGTCACCGAGACTATATGCTGAAAGAGGTCTCATTCCAGTAGGATCCCTGGTTTGAAGCACTTGGACTTAATGGAAACCCTGCTAGTCCGCGAGACCTCTGAAATGTCCTGCCGACCTTCTCGTTAGATGATTTTCATGCCGAATCTCCCTAGGGCAGTTTCTCCCACTGATTTCCCCATGACCTAGCAACAGATGTAGAGTCTTTTCCCTCATGTGAATGTTCCATTGGCCTCTCAAAGATCTAACATATGATTATCTTGCCTAATTTAACTGTAGGTGAAATATAGGCAATAATAATCATGTTCCTTTCTAGGGTGTTTGGTAAAAGGGATGCTTCACTATTCAAAGAATGGATGTTTCCTTTCATTCAAACTATTTTGGATGGGAGGAAACAATTTGACTGGTCAATGATAGTATCGGACAACATTCACAATTAGATGATAAAAGTGAGAGAAACCAAGTGTTTCTTTATGACCTCCTATGTAGTTTATGCAGCTGCCCGTGTGGGGATTTTTCCTGGACTTCAAATAGTAGGTATATTGGGGGAAGCCCAAGGACAAAAGAAAGTGTGGGAGTATTATAACCAGCTCACCTTGCAGGCATCAAAGCAACATTATAGAAGGGTTAATGATTCCTTTCTTTATGTCATTATTAACAAGCTTAATGGGGATGCAGGGTATAGGCTTAGCAGGGAGGCAATGGCTTTTGTAAATGAATGGGGGCATTGGTTTATCCAGTACCCCACATTCACCTATTTCAGGTTAGCAGGCTTTGATGGTCACCCCCATTTTCTACCTAGATGTTGTGGTGATAGGATCATTTTAATGGATTTTATTCATCAATCCTTAGCTGTGAATTTCCAGTTTAGCAACAAACACAAGACTGGGTGCCATAAGTTTCCAATGAAGCTGAGGGACTTTTGTTGTCCACACATTCAGGAAGCTAAGACTGTTTGTGATGAATTAGTTTATTTGAAGTTGGGCTTGTACACGGCCAGGAAATACTATGACCCCAAACACAAGATGAGGGCTTTGCTTCCTAGTGTCTTTGAGAAACACTTTAATCTATTGGAGGATTTTTGGGAGGACTTGCAAGATGAGTATGATCTTAGAAAGAAGAATTATGAAAGGATACCTATCCCACATATGGTTGAGTTTGGGATAAAGGAAGACATTCTAGAAATGTTGTCTGATGATGGGATTGTTTTGGATCTCGGGTATGATACAGGCAAGATTGGTACTAAAGATCTTGATCCAATAGATTGGAATGTTGAGGAGACAATCGACATAAAGCAGATTGCAAGACCGGTGTTGGACAGTAGTATTCAATGGGTGAGTTTAAGGACTAATCAAGCTGAGGCTACATCATCTAAGAAGAGGAAGGTTGCAGGTACCACCCAAGGATATAAAAGGGAAAAGAGAAGGATGGCACCTAAGGAACCTTTAGAATTCATGCCTTCTAGTGCACAAGAAGAGGAAGTGGTTCCTCAAGATCTTCTAGAGGTACAGGAAGATGAAACAACTGCAGAGGTGGGTGCTTTTGCATCTACAGCAGGGGAGGCATCTACTCAGCCTTCTGATGCACAAGAATTAGGCCAAGAATCACCAAAGGGAGCCCTCCATGATGAAGTAGAAGTCTTAAAATGAATGGAGGATGATATTGAGGTACATAATATAGAAACAGATTCAGAAAAGACTCCCTCTGATAAAGAGCATCATGTATCAACATCTTTGGATGTGATAGATGATGTAGGCACTGAACATATATTGACTGAGGAAGATCAGTTGGGACTCTTTGAAGATGCAAAAGTGAAGCTGATGCTAAGGCACAAGCTGAGGCATCAACTAAACAACAAGAGGAGGAGGCCAATGCACAATCTGAATTGGCAGTCAAGCAGAAGGAGTTGGAAGATAAGGTCAAGGCTAATGAATTGGCTCAACAGCAACAACAAAAGGAGCAGTAGCTCAAAATTCAAGAAGAAACGGAAAAGTTGATAATGTAGCAGAAAATCCATGACCTTGAGGAGGAAAAGGCTCAACAAAGAAGAGAAAAAGAAGCTATTGAAGCTAAACTCAAAGCACAAGAAGAGGCTTATAGGCAAAAGGAAGAGCAAGAACGTTTCAAAAGGGAAAAGGAGGCTACTGAGATTGTTGAACATGAAAAGAAGTCCAAGGAGGCATGGGACTATGTTGAAGAGCTGAAGAAGCAGTGAGATCAAATGTTAGAAAAGAAGAAAATAGAAGAGGAATGCTTAAAGCAAGAGTTGGAGGCTAAAAGGCTGCAAGAGAAAAAGGATAAAGAGGAAGCAGAAAGGTTAGCACAAGAAAAGGAACAAAGTGATCAGCAAAATGTGCAGGAGGTTGATTCTCAACCAGAGCCTACATTGTTACAACCTTTGTCTTCCACTACTATTGCTTCTTCTTCAGCTCAGAAAGCCACTACTCCTATTGCTCCTACTTGGCTAAAACTGGACTTGGAAAGGAAACAAGTTGTCCAACCACAGCCATTGAATTGGGAAGAAATGAAGAAAGAAATTGGGAAAGAGAAACCTAAAAAGAAGGCTCGAGCTCTTCACTCCACTAGGTTCACTGATGCTGGAGAGATCATTATTGAATGTGCCATACCTGTAATGGAGAAGAGTCGTGATGATATGAAAATCATTGATTATCAGTTGGGGGTAGTAAATTTGGGAAAGCCTACGAGAAACCAACATATGAGTTTGATTGATATTGTGGCTTCTTCAACCAAAACCCAGATGATCAAGGATAAACAAAGGAAGGATGAGCTTAAGACTCAATTGGATCAGCTTCATAGGTTTTTAAAGGATGTCTCAAGTCCCATTTCCCAACAAGCTACTCTTCCTGAATCCCCAGTTTTGTTAACCAAAAAGGAAGCAGATGATTTGGTCCAAATGAAGAGCAAGGTAAGAATGATGGATAAATGGTTGGATAAGCTCAACCAGGAGGTTGATGATGTTCTTATTGAGGGTTCTAAGATTCATAAGGCTCCTCTTGAGTTGGTAGAAGATCTAGTCTAGCAGGCTAAGGATCTGGATAAGCAGGATAATGAATACAAGGAATATGTTAAAAGGCTTGAGGATATTAGCAAAATGCCCAAGTCCACTTTGCTGGAATATTCAGTTCTTGAGTAGGGTAATGAATATTTTGTGGAGAAAATTGTGAGCATCATAAGATATAAGTCAAGAGCTATGCATGAACATCAAGAAGAAATCCAAGAAATGAGTAAAGACTTGAATCAACAGATGGTCGAATTAGAGGCAATTGTGGCCATTGTAATCAACTTGGATTCCTCAAACAAAGAAGGCTTGTCTTTGGATAAACTAAGTGAGAGATGGAGGGTAGGTTTGAAGAAATCATGCAAAAGGGAGATGATGGGGAGATTTTATTATTAGATCAATTTATGGACATTTGGGAGGAGGTAAGAACTGCTAGAAAGGAGCTAATCAAGTTAAAGGAGATGCAAAATTTGGTTTCTACATAATTTGAAATAATCAAATTTGAAGGTGATTGGTTGGATGGCTCGGATTTGGGTACTCTTCAACAGATGTTCTCCAATTTTGACAAGTACATTCTTGAGCATTCAGTGAAAAAGTGACTGACTCTTTTCACCATGCTATATCTGCTCTTCTCCTCTTTTTGTGGATTTTGACATAATTTCTACTCTGAGTCTGATCCGTAGGTTTCATTTTCTTCTTGGAGTATCAGATTTCCTTTTTTGTACAACAGAGTGATTAGCCTTGAAAAAGGGGTTCTTTAGTCCACTTCTATGTTCAGTTCTGACTCCATGAATTGTGGATCTTGATTGATAATTGAGAAATTTGTGCATGTGGCACTGTATATGTACTATTAGAATCTACTTTGTAAAGGTCGGCTAATTGAAAAAAGATCAGCCACCTGATGATAGAAGATAGAAAGTAGATCTAGGATTTCAATGTTTTAGAAAGATACTCTAAAAAGTTCAGTAAAGAGGCTTGATTATTTTTACAGTTTTCATACGTTTTCGTGTTATGATTTTAAAGTTTGGATCCATTTTGATAAGGTTAATGGTACATGATCAATCCATACGCTAGTGATTTTTTTGTTGTGCTTAATTGTTTCTTATTTGATGAAAGTTAATAGAAGGAACTAGATTCAAGGTCATATCATTGGATTATCTGTGAATTAAATTGTTATTGTATTCATTTGATCTGTGTTTTAGATGATGAGTGAGTGATTTGTTTGAAGTAAGTTTGGTGATTATTGATGGTATCTGAATTAGCATTATGGATGTATGCAGTAGCATAGTTTATTCTATGGATTGCATCTTGCTATAGTTGTGGTTAGTTGGAATAAACACTCATTATTAATATGCATGTCTGGATGTGTAAGAATTTTACTCATGTTTCTTTGATTTAAATCTTTGTTTCATCTTTTTTCTTTAATTTAAAACCCCCCAAACGTAGACTACTTGATGCTATGCATTCTTGTTCTTTGTTACCAGCAAAGGCCCCTTGAACATTACAATTATATCAACCACTGAGTGAAGTTAGCATAATTGAGAACCAATTACCAAGACCTTGGGAGTTAGATCTCCATGTGTTATCTTTCTCTTTTAGGAGAAATAGAATAGTAATATTTTTTTTAATGTTGTTGTGTTGTTTTGACCATCAACAGGACCCCTATGGAAAACTTAAGAAGATGGTTGTGGCTTAATACACCCATTGGCATAGTGTTGAAGATTTTTGGGCCAATTGCAAGGACGACAACGAAGTGTGAATGAGGCACTACATGCACATGACTGCATATTTTGTGAAGAGGTTCAACATGTTCCCAGTGCCGGACCAGGTAGTAGAAGATGAAAATACAGTGATGGATCCTTGGTACAATGCAGTTGCTAATCTCCCGCTACCACTGATCGATTGGAATGAGCAAGAGGTTGATGACCTCGATATTCTAACAAAGCCTATTGAGGCTAGAACAAAGGAATGGATTGACGGGAAGATTGCCCAATTGAAGCAACAAGGGGTCACTTTGACCTATGAGGAGCTTGAGGATGAACCAGAAAGAGAAACAAACAGTGGGGTAGTTGCTGGAGAAACTTCAAAATCTCCTCTAGCCACCAGGTCAAGGAAGAGAAAAGAAGTAGTTGAAAGTCAGCCCAAGCCCAAAGTGTATACAAGAAAAGCAGTGGAGGGTGAATCCTCCAAGAGATCGAAGACATCAGGCACACATACCATCCAGTATGACCCTCTCCACGAAGAAGAAGAAGTAGAGGCAAAGCAGCCAAAGTCTCCACCTGTTGCCTCCACTCTTGCAACCACTGCTACCGCTGACGTTGATATTGTTGCAGCTACTATGCCTTCCTCTCAAGCGATGGTTGCCACTTCCCCGCTTGTGGTGGACATCTCATTTCACCTTGCCTCCACCCCGCCCATGGCCCAAGTAATGGTAATAGACTCTTCTTTTGCCACCACCTCTCTGCTTTCCTCCTCCTCCATGTCTCTGATAACATCTCTCCCATTAGAACCAACAAAAATACCAATGCCCAATCACTCACTCTTGACGGCCTTCTCCCACCACATGCAAAACATTCCTGTGGAGCTATCTAGGGTGCTGATGAACCCAGCCATACAAGTTTCCTTGGCACAAATTTCTGCCATTCTTCCTGTCCATACTCCTCCAACTGAACCACCAGAGATGAAGGCCACAATGGAAATATTAGAAGGGTTGGAGAGACAAGAAAGGGAAGCTACAAAAGAGACGGAAGAGGAACCATACAATTACCATGAGCACCTCGAGTACCAGCATCTAACGATTGATAAGGTGGTGAACGAGGGAGAAGAAACACAATCATCAGAGGAAGACACTAAGGAGTCAAGTGCCAAGTACATTGTGGAAAAATTTGATCCCGACCTCAAGGAGGAATTGGCTCGGCAACTCAAAAATGTTGGAGAGGAAGTAGAAAGGAAGCAGTCTAACGAGGAGAAGAACGCTGAAGAGGAAATGGAGGAAGATATTGAACCTCCAACTGGGGAGCATGGAAAAAGCCCCAAACATGATGAAGAAATGCCTCTTTTAGAAGAGCAAGAAGAGAAATAAAAGGAGGACCGAGAAGAGAGCTTTGAGCACGATGAAAATATGTTGCCTCAACATGAGGAAGAGGAAAAGAAAGAAGAAGATAAACCTAAATAAGAGTCTGAGGCTCATAAGAGCCCAAAAATGGAATAGCCTGAGGAGCATGGACATGATGAAGAAGAAGAAAAGAAAACTACTGAAGGGGAGGACAGCCCCAGAGAGCACACAACCTCTGAGTCCCCGCAGAAGGAAACTTTATTCATTCAGGATTCTGATGAGGAGGAAGGAAGAATAGAACAAGAAGCTATGGGTGATAAGGTGATGGAAGTCCAACACACCCGTGAAGAAGAGGGGGGTCATGAATCACCAAAGGGAGAATCTCAGATGCCTGAATGGCTTGAGAAACAACTAGAAAAGAAAAATCCAACCCCAAGGGATCTGAGGGAAAGGTTGGAGGCTATCTTGGCTCGAGCCCAAATAAGCACAAAGAAAGAGAAGAAGCATAAGGTTAGATCTCATCTGAAAATGGATGCATCCGGGTCCAGAATTGTGCAAATAGCCACCCCAGTGGTGAGTGAAGCAGGGGTGAGCTACAATATTTCTACCATTGATCTAGGGACAGCCACGAGAGAACAGAAGATTGACCATCTCCAGGGATCTGTCCCCACTATCATGCATCAAATGAACAAAGATAAAACATCTAAGGAGGAACTCAAGGCACAAGTGGTTGATCTAACAACATATATCCAGCAATGGTCATCAGTGGAAGAGCTCCCCACCACATCCTCAGCACCACCCCAACTATTGTCCAAGGAACAAATTGATAAGCTTGAGAAAAGGAAAAATTGACGAAGCCCACAGAAGATTGGTTCTCGCAAGTCCTCTACAATGGAAATATGGGCATTTGTCGTGCGGTCAAGACAACTAACAAATTCATGGAGTTGCAGAAAGTGATCAAGGGAATAAGGAAATTTTGCATTGACTTCCCCGAGTTATACAAAATCACGTACCCCAAACTTGAGGCTATCCTAAAGGTACCTGGTGGATCTTGGGGAAGGGAGTTTTCTTTGGAAAAAGACAATCATTGGCTTGTGGAGACATGGAAACTAAGCCTTTACCATAGAAAGGAGGTGTTAGAGAAAGTGCTCCATGAGGTCGAGCTGGAAATTGATTGGATGAAGGAATTCTGGGCTGCTTCTGAAGAATACATAAGGTTGATGACAGACTTTGATGTGCTCGTCATCGAGTTAGATCCACAAAAGATAAATCCCTAATAAAACAAGAAAATGGAGAACGGGACCGCAGATACACTAATGCTCAATTTTATGGGTTTCGCTGCTCGATCTTTCACTCAGTCTGAGTAGGTGATTAAGAATGCATAGAAATATGACAGGGATAGGGATGACCTCACAAAAAATCCAGAAAATTTAACTTCTAGGTGATCCAATCAGATACATTGGAGTGGGATAAGCTCCAGGGATTGATCGGAAAGTTTGTGTAGTATGCTACCTTGAAGAGAAATGAAGGAATTCTTGTGATTGATGATGAATTCCTTATAGTGTAGCTACAACAAAGGAAATCAGCAGAAGACAAAAGAGCTACAGTGCTACCACAAGATGACAAAATAGGGAAAATGACAAAGATGTAATTTTAAATTGTAATATATTTGGGGGTAGGTGAAACCCTAGTTTGTAGTGAATCTTGGCCACACAATGCAAATCAATCTTGGCCATTCATTTTTCTTTTTAAACACTATAAATAAGGGGTCTCCTCTCATTTTCAAGAGAGAGTTATGTTGTTGTAAAGGCATGCTGCTGAAATTTTAATGGAAGTTCATTGACTTTTGGTGAATTATTGAATTTTAGTTACATGTTACATGGTTCTTCTCCCATAGTTAATTTGAGTAGATTTATTTTGTTGTTTTGCATGTTTTAACTTTTTCTAGTAGTTTAGTTAATGTTGTTCATTGGTTTTGAAGAATTTTGTTGTGTGCTGGCAACCTTCCTTGTCCATACTTTTTGTTGTTTGTTGATGATAAACAGTTGTGTAAAGTTAGTTTGGACATGAACTAAAAGTTGTTCTCAACTTCTATCTTTTATTCATTCTTATGGTGAATAAATGGTTGAATATCTGTAGTCCTTAGAAGTTTGCACAAATTTCATGAGACTATGAAGTAATTTGGTTAAGTGAAATTATGTTTTAGGAAGGTTGTCTGCAACGGGGTCCTGCATGATCACTGTTCACTGCTAGTTTCAGATCCAGGAACTTCTCCTCCCTACAATTTTCCCCTTTTTTTTTAATAAATAACCTAAGCTAAGGTTCATTGTACATTGTAAAGCCAAATATCAACCTGAAATAGGAGTTTAAGACTACTGTTTGAACCTACAGAAATTGCACCCTAACTTCCCCATCACAAGAACTAAATTTTAGGATCCAACTTCCCTCCAGCTTAAATTTGTAAGTCTGCCCTGTGATTACCACCAAAATCGCATTGAACAAAATAAGAAATTCCATGTAATTCATGACTTGACACCTGAGAGACCTTGGGGTGATTTTCAACAACTTGTTGTTGGAGATTACCTTTCAAGAGAGGTATTTCATCTACACACTGCATGTGTTGAGAAAGTGCTAAAACACCCATCAACAGTCACCATGCAGGAAGGCACTCTTCAAATCCATTTGGTAAAGTCCCCATCCCTATGAAGTTGCAAGATAAAGTACAAGGTAAATAGAATCCATCTTGGTAACAAGAGAAAAGGTCTTAGAATAGTCAATACCCTCAACTTTAGAAAACCCTTTTGCAACAATACAAGCCTTATACTTATCAATGGAACCATCTATAGCATATTTGGTATGGTACACCCACTTGTACCAAACCAATTTCCTTCCCTTAAGAAGAGGAACAAGATCCCAAGTATTATTCTTCATTGGTGAAGAATACTCCTCCTCCATAGTCATATCCCACTCAACAATACCTATCTCATCTAAAAAAAATTGAGGATCATCCAAAATAGCATGAATCAAAATATTAGCACTTGGTGTTTGTGAATGAGTATGACGAGAATCTAAAGGATTTCCTACCAAAGAAATAGAAGCATCAAGAGTATTAAGAGCCCACTTGGGTAAAGGATGAATATCTAGAGGTGGTGGTGAAGGTGGAACATTATCACCATCATCCTTAAGAGATAAGGAATCCTCAAGAGATAAAGTGGGAGGAGTAGGTAGTGAGGGAGAATTTGGTGATGAAGAATTCATCTGAGGAAAGTACTCATCAAATTGGACATCTCACCAAAATAAGACCTCTCTAGAATCGAGATCAAACAACCTGTATTCCTTAACATCCTCATAGTAGCCAACAAATATGAGTGGTTGGTTTTTCTTGTCCATGGCTTTCTATTGAGCTCCAAGAATAAATGCCTAAGACTCACTACCAAAAAACTTGAATGAAAATACATGAGGCTTGACATGGTTCCAAGTTCCTCAAGATTCATATGTTGCGATGCCTTATGAGGCATCTGATTCTAAATGTAATTGGTACAATTCACTGCCTCACCTAAAATAAAGAATCCATATCTCATGACTGAATCATACAATTGGAAATCTCCCATAAAGTTTTTTTCTTTCACTTAGCAGCACCATTATGCTAAGGGGTGTATGGAATTGTAATCTAATATTGCAAACCATGCTCAATGAAAAAATCCTTGAAATATTGATTGATATACTCCCCCTATTATTTGTGTGTATCCTCCTGATAGAAAGACCAAACTACTTCTCCATGAATTCCTTAAAGATCCTGAAAGAATCAAAGACATCACTCTTGTACTTAAGAAAGTACACCCATGTATACCTAGAGAAGTCATCAATAAATGTGAGCACATATTTGGACCTTGAAAATGAATGAGTTGGAAATGACATGAGATCACTATGTACCAACTCTAAGGGTGCCTTAGCATGTGTGGCTCTACCTATAGGAAAATTATCCTAATGATGTTTTTCAAGAACACATCCTCGACAAACACCATCACTACAGGAAATCTTAGGGAGCCCTAACACCAATTCCTATGTACTCATCTACTGGATATATAATTTGTAATTGACATGGCCAAAATGCTCATGCCAAAGCTTACTCACTGAATCTACATGTTTTATGAGAGATGAACTAGAAGTAGTCATGCTCTCAAATCCATCAAATATGTATAGTCATGATGCATAGTCAACACTCCCAATAGCCACAATAATATCAGGATTATGGAGGTCTCAAATAACCACATCATGTGGTGAGAACTCAAATATCCTACTAGTGCCAAAATGAAAAATCTGATAAACTAAAATAAGGATGGTTGAAATGTCAAGAACAACAAGAACATCCTGAAGACACCCGCCTTCTAGTGGGATAGAACCTGAATCCAAAACTGAAAGTTGAGTAGATTCACCAACTACAATCTGTGAAGTGCTATAATGTGAAAGAGTGGTTACAAAATCTTGGATATGTGTCATGTGGTGAGAAGCACCAGAATCAAGTATTCAAGTAGATATTGAAGGTAAGGCCCATGCGAAAAGAGCATGACCTTTGCCTGAATGTGTGGAAGAAAACTGAAGAGCTAAAATGTTATGTTGTTACATGGATTCCTCTAAAGCCTCTAATCTCTTCCAACATTTGGTAATTGGATGTCCTTCCTTACCATAAAAACTGCAAGGTTCACCTAATTTATTCTTCATATTGGAGGAAGACTCACCAAACATAGAAGGCTTATCATGCTTGGGAATAGAATGTGGTTTTTGTTCTGAAATTGGAGGTGGCTTGGAGGGATTCTCACTACCTTATGAATCTATCTTAGGATTTTATTCTTCTTGTTTTTCCCCTTAGATGGTTGTGCTACTAATGTATTGTTTTTCAAACTTGAAAGAGCATCCAACTCAACTAACTTTGACTATTCCCATGTCAAATGCTCACAAAAAACTTAAAAGGTATGCATGGTAAAATAATTACCTAACACATCCATGGTAGAGTAAAATATGGAAGAAAATACTTGAAATGGGCCTTGAAGTTTAGACAATATCAAGAAAATGCACTCTTTGTCAATTGTATTCTTCCCACAACCCTACAAAACTAATCTAAGGGACTTAAATTTCACCAGGAAATATTCAATGGAAGAGAAAGAATTAGGTACCAAAGAAGTCAACTCTACCTCAATCTGAAGTGCTCGAAACTAATTAATGGTGCCAAAAAGATCACTGAACTTCGCCCCACATATACTTAGGATTGGCGCATGACTCAAGATGAAACAGGGGACTATTTGAAACATGCAGTGAAATCAGTCACATACCCTCATCCATCTTGTTCCTATTCTAAATTATCTAAAACTAACGAGTCAATGTTGGTTGTACTTCATCCAAAGTGGACCATAAACCCTTAGACATGAGCAATCTGGTCAAATGAGCTTTCCAAATATGATAGTTGTGTGGCATAAGACGTTCAACTGAAGAGGTTTCTTCCATGGTGTTTAAGGTTTTTAAAACAATGTTTGGGAAGCTTTTTTTGTTCTCTGATGTATATAGATACAAAAATCAATAAAAATGCCCCCCACAACATGAAGAACCAAACCCAAATGTAACTCTAAAAGAAACAAAAATATGAAAAAATAAAAAATAACTTCGTACAATTCTCTATGTACTTGGTTAATTTTCTAGAAAAATGGTCTAAATATCTTGATAGAGCACTAAAGCACCTTTCCAATGCCTCTTCATTTCCAAAAAATAGAGTTTATATGCCCGAGTTATGACCCTGAAAGTGTAGAAGAGAAGATCTAACTTTAACTAACTGTAGAAACTTTCTTAGGTAGAATTAGGAAAAAATACCTACACCACTAGATCAATCTTGGAATCATCTTTTCAATGATACAAAGTTTCCAAAAAATAGACAGGCGAGGAAAAATTTATGCCAGATTTACAAATATTTTCCCAATCTACCCTTGGAGGTGAACTAGGGGCTAAAAAATTTAGGCCCTTAGTTGCATGGGAAACCTATTGTTGGGTGCCTAGGGCTTAGTCAGAGCCCTTGGTCACTGATGTGACTGTGGGATTAGCAAGTAAATCCCTTGAGGGTTGGTTGTGAGCAACGGCATGGTTGTAGATGGGTGGTGTAGCTAGGTGGAGGCGACACAATAGAGGATGATCAATGGTGAAATGGTGGGGAACGCTAGGGAATAATATTCCCTATGATAAATAAACCATTGAGATTTTAAAAAAACTTGTTGATTATTGTTTTTTATGACTATTGTACAATTTTTTGGTTGGAGAATTTATTAAACCCTACTACAATTTTTTTTTCCTACACAAAGGTACAAGCCAACCTATACAACCCATATAGTATATGGATCCATACACTGTATAGATTTTGTACACTGTACAATTTTTGTATACCCTCAAAACTTGCCTTCAAAAAATTGCCTCAATTTATTTTTTCTCAATTTTTTGCCAAACGATAACCAATCTAGATTTTCAACTGCTCTGGACACACTGCCAAGGTTTGTTTCACTCCATGATGCACCAAAAATTTACTCAAGGTTGGATCCTTCAAATTTTGAACATGAAGCTATAAATTTGGAGCTCTAATACTATGTTGAAGTTAGAAATTCAACTCCATAGTACCCAGAAATCACATGCAAGCAATTACCTATCACAAAAGAGAATGTATTGATGCAAACTAACCTGAATGAATAATTACAATGAGAGATCAATATTTATGAAAAGGAGATATAAACCCTAGATGTAAAACCCTAAGAGAGGATTAAATTAGCCTGTGACAAGTGTCGCCATCCTATGTAATGAGACAACATAAGCCAATTTAATAATACAAAAATAAATTCCTAACTTTAGCTTAAGTGAATAAAGAAAAGGGGGATAATTAATTAATCAATATTAATTAATTAATTAGGTGATTAACCTATTACTCTAACAGTTCCTTTGGTCCCAAACTAACTTGTGAAATTTTTATTTGATCATCACAAGTCACAAGAAGGTTCCATAAACTATGCATGTTGAATTGAGTATTGATTTTTTTGAGCTATAAACCTGATGTTTCTTCTAGTGATGAGAATCATCTACAAACTAACTCAAATATTTTGAAATCTAGATATGATGCATTTGGTATGTTATATAATTTATATTATCTACCATGAGAAAAAAAAAATATGTGGTGAAATGTGATGTACTTTACTAAGATTCCTACTAACTAAAATAGAAGAATATAAATATTTTTGGTTGATGCAAGATTGAAATTCAATATGCGAGCTCTCTAATCTTGGCATTCTTCAACAAGGAAAAGGAAAATTTTGGATTCAAATTATTCAAGCTAAATATATCCTTGAGAAATTATGTGTCTCTCCCACTAAGTTCAAGCATCTAAAATTTTCTAAGATAATATTGTCAACATAGTAGCAAGATGTAAGGTGGAAACTAGGGAAGGGTGATAAGATTCAATTTTGGTAAGAGTAATGGTTAGAAAAAAATGATTTGGTAGATAGAGAAGAAATGATTCCTTTGGCCTCTCATTTTAAAGATTATGTTGGACTAAAATTTAAGGACAATTAGAAGGTTTTCAAATCAAGCAGGTATATGATGGATTTAAATCCACCAATTCCTCAGGTTAGCTTGGCATGTCTAAGGTGGAAATACTCCTTTTCTAAGTGTCATATTCTATAACAATATGAGTACTTCTTGGTTTGGGATAGGAATTACAATGGTAGCATTTCAATTAGTTCAACTTATTTTCTTTTCACTAGAAAGGAGCAACTTGGAGTGACTTCCCTAGGACAAGGATTTTGAAAATTGAATAGAAGGGCCCTTTCTCAAGGGATAGGCTTCAAAACTTAGGTAAATTTGGTTCTTCTAGGTGTGCATTTTGCAATAACATGGAGGAAAATAATGATCATATATTTATTCACTATAAGTTTACCTTACAATTACGAAATTGGTACCTAGGAAGATGGGGGCTACATTGTGTAGTGTTGAAAAAATATTATGGGTCTTCTATTGGGTTGGAATATGAGCATCAAGATAAAGGTCCTTCAACTAATGTGGGATTATGGTCCAATCCTAATTTTTTAGAATATTTGATTGGAGAGGAATAGGAGAAGCTTTCAAGAGAAGATTTCTTCAGAAGATAGAGTTTTTGAAATTTCTTTGAGTTCTCTTTGAAGGAGATTAGTGATAGTAGATGGATAAGGGACTATGATATTATTTATTTAAAATAACATGATTGGCTTGATTTCTAGTCAAGTTTTATTTGGTTGAATTGAGTTCCAAGGGGGGATCATATTCTAAAAATATAGAGTTGTCCCAATAGGGGTTGGGTGAGACTAAATTTTGATGGAGAAAATTAATGTATCCCAAGTTGTGAAAGTGGGGAATGTGTTTTAGGGATGAAATAGGACCTCTTTTTATTGTAGCTTATGATTTTAGGAAGGACTCCTATAATATGTAAAAAACTAGAGTAGTGTTATGGGGCCTGAGAATAACTACAAAAATAGGTTGGATCCAAATATAAGTTGTAAAGGACTCCAAGATTCCTATTAGAATTTTAAGGGGAAGAGAGTAAAAATATTGTTTTTTGGATTCTATCCTTTCTAAGGTAAGTTTGTTGGTTGAAACTTTAAAATGGATTACTTTCAGTCATATTCATAGGTAGGTAATTTTGTGGAAGACTGAGCTACCAATTTAGGGGTGGAACTCCAGGAAAAGGAATTGAAGACTTGGAAGCAATGGATGGCTAATTTTCCCAAGGATGTTCTATGGATTTTGGGAAAGGATTACATGGACTCTTTGACCTAATAATGGTTTGGCATGGTCAAGGTGGATGGAAGGAAAGGATGGTAATCACGATTTAGATAGGATGGTTATAATCATTTTAGGATACTCATATGTATTTCACATAACAGATGATGGTGGTGATTTGTATTGGTTAAGGTAGATTCCTCTAGGCTACTATGGTTTCATATTCTAGTGGTATATTATAGAAGGATAATAAAATTGAGCATTTGAAAGGAAAGATCCTATGCCCAGGTTGAAAGGAAAGCTTTGAAAGCACGAGGTGTCTAGAGAGGAGATGATAATGGATTTCATAGATTTTTTGGAATGGAAGATTAATAATATTGATCTCAAGCATTGGGTGGTTCATATTTTGGAACTAGAAAAGGATATTGATGGTGTTCCATTTGTTGGTATTGAGTCCACTATGGTGAATTTTTAGTTGGATCTTGGTCATATATGTGAGAAAATAAATGTGTTCAATATGGACCAAACTTTATGTTGCACTTCTATGCTTTCAAATGCAACAAGGTCTTTTATTATCCAAGATGGCAGTGAGGATGGTGTACATCAATTCAAATATTATTTTAACTATCTTCTAGATCATCTTCATGATTCAAAAAGGAGGTAATTGTTTCTATAATGAACAAGTGAGGAAACTGCTAAAGGGAAGAAGATACTTCTTCCTGGTAACACCATGCATGCCTTACTAGATTTCTATAATGAGGATAAATCAAATGAGGCAATTGAATTATTTCTTAATAGTAATACATTATGTTTTGTGATAAATATAATCATTATATGAAAAAGGGTGTGTTGAGGCCTCTACAATTTTCCTTAGTCCTTGGTGATTTTTTCATCATGACTATTTGTAGGTGAAGGATAGTAGTATTCTATGGGGTATGCAGGTATTGGGTGGTTATGTTATCTTTGTTGAGTTTGGCTAGGTATGTTTGGAGAATTATGTAAGTATAGATATATGGTTATATTTTGTACCAATTACTAGTTATTTTGGCTGATATCTCATTGGTCTTTTTTTGGAGTGTGATAATGGACCTAGTGGTTGTTTATCACCATGATTTTCCCTTATTTTTTGGATCCTAGATTCAAATTAGGTATACTAACAAAATAAATTATAAATTCCAACACACAATACAAAAATACTAAAATTTACAAAATAGATACAAAAAAACACTAAAATACTACACAAAATGTTGAAATGCTAATAGAAATGCTTACACAAGTCATCAATGCTAAAAATCATAGATTAGTTATATAAAATGGAAAAGTTAAAAAAAATGTAATATAGATGCTAAAATTGATCCAAGAATGTCACAAAGTATAGTGGAAACATTCAAACACCTACAACAATAAAATTAGCAATGAAAAACAAAAAAAACAAGGAGCATACAAAGTGTGAATAAAATTGGTTAGTGGCAATAAAACCTACAACCAAATTGATCAAATAGGAAGCATAAAATAATGGTTAGAAAATATAGGATTTGTAAAACCAAACTAAGAAAAATATTTATTGATGATGAAATTTGAAAGAGATGAAACCTACAAGAAACATGTTAGAGACCCCAAAATTGTAAAGACATGGAAATATTATTGAAGGATGTGAAAACTCTAAATCACACTCATAGATGTTAAAATATAGATCATAGATACTAAAATGTGAAAAAATATATTTAGGGCCAAACAACAAGTGAAAAAATTACAAAGTTGAGTTATATAAGGTCTATATAAATGCTACAAAGAGACACCAAAAAAATTTAAAAGCAAGTGCATATGCAAAACTATTTTGTAAAAATTCCAAAGGTAATAGAACACAAAGTTAGGAGAAAATAATAAAATGAAAACCCTAAAAATAGAGTTACTTAAGGTATTGCAAGGAAAATGATCAATGGAAATTTCCTACGAGCCCACATTAGCGCAAGGGTTATATAAAACCAAGGTTAGAAATTGAACTTGAAAACCCTAGTGGACAAAATGATCAAAGATTCACTAAATAATCAATAAACCCTTGCAACAAGACTAGTTAGTAGAGATGGAGCTATAAGAAGTTTCCAAAAACTAAAAGAACTACAAAGAAACCAAGTGAACAATCCAACCAGCACACAAAACACAAATGCTAAAATAGGAAGCATAAACACCAAAATTGATGTAGAATTTCTATGAATCAAAGTGTAAATTATGTAAAAATTATAAAAAACACACAAACAACACTAGAAGGGGGTATCTTTTATAAAAAAATATCCCTTGGGGATAAGTTGAAGACCATCCAAAAAAATATGGAAGAAGGGGATGTCAATCTGCCAACCTACAATCAGGAAAGAGAGAATCGCAGGGAGTGGGAACAAATTTTAAGGAAGGAGAATTTTTTTTGGAAATAGAAATCTAGAGTTCAATGGCTGCAAGAAGGGGACATAAATACCTCCTTTTTTCATGTTTCTTCTCTAAAAAACAAGAAAAGGAATCAGATAACTAAGATGCAAAATGAGCAGGGGGTTGTGGTCAGTTCACCTACCCAAATTGGTCTTGTGGCGACAGACTATTTCTAGATGGCTTATTTAGCTCCTATTGAGGCTCCCAATCCGGCTATAGACAATCTATTGTTGGATCCTCTCTCTGCCACTATTACCCAAGATGATAACCTTAGCATCGTCTGTGTTGTCACTCCTAAGGAATTCCATATGGCAACTTTCAATAGGGGTTCCTATAAGGCGCTTGGCCTGGATGGTTTCCCCCTGGCCTTCTTCCAGATATTCTAGGATATTGTTGGTGAGGACCTTGTCTTGGCTATTGGAGATTTCTTCAAATCTGGTAAGCTCCTCAAACAACTGAACCGCACTTTTATCGCCTTGATTCCTAAGGTTGTTGATCCCTAGTTAATGATTGATTTTAGGCCCATCAGCCTATGCAATACCATTTATAAAATCTTCTCTAAAATCTTGGTAAATAAATCTTAAACCCCTCCTGGACAAAATTATTAGCCCTAGCCAAAAAGGTTTTGTTCCTGGTCATCATTTATTGGATGCTACTATAACTACTCATGAATTTCTCCACTCAATGGATAGATGCAATAATGCCAGTATGGCCCTCAAGTTGGATATTTCAAAAGCATATGATAAAGTGTTATGGGACTTTATCTCCAAAGTCCTAGCTAAGTTTGGTTTTGACGAAGGGGTGGTCAACCTTTTGATGGAATGCATTACCATGGTGAGGTACTTTGTTCTGGTTAATGGGAAACCTATTGGTTTCTTTAATGCTGGGAGAGGCATCAGATAGGGGGATCCCCTCTCACCCTATTTATTTATCATGGTTACGGATGTCTCGAGCAGGAACATATCCAAACTTCTGTCAGAGGGGTCTATTAAGGGAGTTAAGGTTGCCTCTTATTTGGAACCTACTGTTAACCAAAAATTTTTGGATGATATGTTTCTCTTTGGACAAGCCTCTATGATTGAAGCCATGAAATGGAAAAGTTGTCTTAATAACTATATTGCTTGTTTTGGACAATGTATTAATTATAATAAAAGCATGATTTACTTGTTCAACAACACTCCTACTCTTCAAGCTCGAGTGACTACTATTTTGGGTTGTATGAGTGGTTATCTCCTGTCGGTGTATCTTGGTTTACTCCTTACTGTCAAGGAAGTCACTCCTACCTTCTGGAACTCGGTTCTTGAAAGGATCCAAAGGAATTTGGCGGGTTGGAAAGGATCCATTCTCAATCATGCTAGTAAACTGCAACTTCTTTCTATTGCCCTCCAAGGGATCCCTGTTTACTTCCTCTCCATCTTTAAGATCCCCAGATATATCATTGAGAAGTTAGAAAAAATTCAAAGGAATTTCCTATGGTTGGGGACTAAGGAAAAGAAATTTTTTGCTCTGGTTAGCTAGGAAAAAGTTTGTAAGCCTAAACCTTGTGGTGGGATTGGGATAAGGAATATCCTTAACACCAATAAGGCTTTGATAGCTAAGGTGGGTTGGGACCAGCTAAGGAATAAAAAGGATTGGTGCAAGATTATGAATGCTAAGTATCTTCACAATATACCTTTCATTAATTTCCTCTTTGATGATCATCCCTCAGGTTATTTGTCTTGGAAGAACATTTGCAAATTGTAGGGGTTGCTCGTGTCCAAGATGAAGTGAAAGGTTGGGAATGGTAACAGTATCAAATTTTGGGAAGACCCTTGGTTGTTAGACACCCCCCTAGCACACTCTAATTTTAGGAACCTTATGAGGCCAGCACAATTCTTCTTTGGCATTTACATAAGAGATTACCTTCTCAGCCAACCTGGGGCTAGGAGGTGGAAAGATCTGATCCTTTGCTACCCTTTGACTCCTGAGTTGTTAACTCTGGCTAAGTCTCTATAGGACCTGCTCTCCCTTACCAAATTACCATTAACCAACATGGAGGATGATTTCTACTGGAATAACAATCAGCAGGGTAATCTTTCTATTAAATCAACTTACAATCTGTTGTCAGACCAGGGTGTTGAACACGGACCCTAGAAACGGGTTTGGAACAGACACATGATTCTAAAAATAAACTTTTTTTGGTGGACATCCTACCACAACAAGATCCTTACTCAGGATAATATAAGCAAAGGGGCATTCCAAATCCCTAACAGGTGCTTGTTATGCGAATGCAATGAAGAATTTGTTGATCACTTACTTCTACACTACCTGTTTGCTGCTAGTGTGTGGGAGTTGGCTTTGGAGCGGTTGGGCACTCATTGGACTATGAGAAAGGACGTTAAATCCTTTATTTTGGGTTGGTTTGGGCCCTTCCTTTACCCCTTACCTTGTGAGATCTGGAACTAAGTTCCTCCCATTATCTATTGGTGCTTATGGATAGAGAGGAACAATAGGATATTCAAGAATATTAAGATGAGCCCTAAGGAGGTTTTTGGTATAGGGTTAAGGCTAATTTCTAAAAACATTTCAATTTTCAAGGGGAAAATCCTAGAAAAAGCTCCTACTGAGTGGGAACTTAAAATGGATAAAGCTTGGCACCAAAATCTAGAGGCTAATTCCTATGACAACTCCACGGCCCAGGCTAGACGAGACATAGTTTGGAAACCCCCAGACAGTGGATGGCATACTCAATTTTGATGGTGTTTCCAAAGGAAACCCGAGTAGGGCAAGCATAGGAGTTATAATCAGAGACTGCAAGGGTAAATTCATGGTTGATTACTCAGGGGGAATGGTGATTTAGTCCTCCATGATTGCAGAAGCAAGGGTTCTATCGCTATGGGGATAAATAATTTGCATATTGAAGGGGGTTCTAAGTCTATGATTGGCGTTGTTAATCTGGGTAGATTACTGGGATGGAGTACTAGGGACATATTGTTAGATATAAATCATTTGGTGTCTAAGCTAAACTTGAAGATTGCTACCCACATTTATCGGGAGGGTAATCAAGTTGCTAATGCTTTGACTAATCTCGATTCCCATTGGAGAGATTCTAAGTGTTGGACCTAAATATGGAGAACCTACCGCAAGGTATACAAGGTTTAATCCTTAAGGAGCAGGGCACACGTATTTGTCATGATGATACCTAATTTTTCATTTGATATGGCCTTCTGGGGGGTCCACATTCTTGTGTATTGGGTGATGTGGAAAAAGTTGATTGTTGAGGTGTCAAACACATGGAAAATTTTGAATAAAGGGGTGGAGATCAAAATTAAAAATCTAATTATGAGGAGTAATGGGGAGTACATTGGGGTAATAGCCAAGTTGGGTCAGGCCTTATGCAATCATTTTTTGGGGTCTTGTCTCAACATTCGCACATCCTTGCAGATTTTTAAATTCAAATTTGATGTGACAAATAATTATGATGTGAAGCTTTTGATTTGTCCTATTAACTCATCTAAAAAGCTTATATTGATAAAAGGCAAGACTTTAGGGAAATCTAAATTTGGCCCTGCAGCCAACCTTCATCGATACTTGTGCAAAGACAACATGGAAGGAAAACCTTTCAATTTCATCATTTTATGCAAGCCTATCCACAAGTGTTTAAAGACTTTCATTAATGAGATCACAAAGATTGTGTTTTGGGATTTAACTCTTCAAGCGTGTGTCCTATACACAGTCTTGATTTCCTGAGGCATTCTTGTTTGGTTTAAAAATTATAGTGTTTGGGCGACCTATCACTTTGTCAAAAATTCTAAACTTTTTCTCTCACAAGTTTTCTAGTTTTTCAGTGTGCAGGGTGGTGATATGGGTGGCAATAGGGTGAGGACAGAGCTAAACAATTGTGGGGAATTTCACAAGGAGACACTAGTTTGGCACATCTGTGTTGAAGGTGGGCTAGCGCCTTTAATGGAAAGCTTGGTGGGTCATGATCCGAAGTTGTCTGTATAATTTGTGAGTTCCTAGAAAGAAAGAAGGGTTACCATGGGCGGTATCTCCTTCAAGGTGAAAAAGGAGGTGATTGCTCAAGCAACGGGGCTTTCATTTACTGGGAAGAAGAACCCTAAGCACACCAAGGCTCAAGACAATGAAATCCTTAATGCCTTCTTTGTGGGTAATGAAAAACTTGTTCGCTCTTAGTATGGCTTTGAAAGATAAGCTCTCCCACGGCCATGGGACTAGGTTTGTCTCGCTCTTATGAAGTATGTCACCTTAGAGGGTAGATATAAAATTTCTATTTCTATCATTTGCCCCTTTTGAATCACCTTCGCCATAAAGTATTGTTGAGCTTCCTATTTTTCTTACTCACTGACTTGGAAAGCTCTATTGAGAAGTGCATTGATTCTGCTGCCCAAAACCTTGAGGATTCTCCTCCCCTACTGCTCCACCAAGGCCTCATCTTGAGGCTTTATCATTTTCATCTCATGCTCTACCCACCCAAACCCATTTCCGTTGTATGTATTGAGGAAATCAAACCCCTTGTTCAAACCAATATCTCCCCAACTGAGTCTAAGGGTCCCAAAATAAAAACCCCTCTGGTGAATTATGAAACCCCTAAGCCTAAACTAGCCACCAAAAAGAAAAAGGGGAGTGTGGGGATTTCCTAGTCTAATGCTACGGCTGGTCTTTGCGAGCTTAAGTATGTCCCTGCCAAGACTGACAGCAAACCTACTGCTAAGAGGAAAGTGAAAGATGAGGGGAAGGGTTTGGTGGATCCACTGGCCACTGACAACATAGGGAATAATGTCATGGGAAGAGATTCCAAGGGGGATACTATGGTTGTTGCTACAATGGCGACTGGGATTGAAAATACCAACATTAGGAGATCTAGTAGGTTTGGGAAAAATAATAAGAAAGTGCAAATTAATGAAATTTATACTAATGAGGAGTGGTCTAACAGCAAAGGTAATAGGAATGAGGAAGAGTCTGAGGAAGAGGAGGAGGAGTTTGTTGAAGGGCCTAGCCACTTTTCTGATTTCAACAAAATGCTTAAGGAGAACTCGACTCCCCAGTCCTTTGACCCTCAGGATGTGGAGCGTGCAGACATTGCAAAGACTGTGGATAAAGGGGAGGATCATTGTATGTTGTTGGAGCAGATGGAGAAGCTTGAGAAGAAGTTTAGTGGATTGATCTGGTTCACTGTCAAGTTGGTCCACTATGTGACTAGCACCATCTTTGTTGTGCTTAAGGACAAGATGGATAAGAAGGTTGTGGAAGAAGGCCCTAAATGGGTCGGGGAGGATGTTTTTAACCTTATCTCTTAGAATTGGGAGAATGCTAGTTTTTCTGTTGTTGCTTTTTCTACAGGGTGTTCTTGTCAGTTGTTAGTCTTTTGTGTTTGTGTTTTGTTTTGGTTAGTGGTTTCTATTTTTTGGACTTGGTATTTTTTGGCCCTTGAGAGTCGTCATGTAAAGGGTACAACACCCTGTAAATGTTGCTTATCTTATCGAAAACACTAGAAAACATAAATTCCAATTTGGGTTTCATAAGCATTAAAGTGTTCATAGAAACACCAAAGTGTAGAGCATAAATGCTAAATATGGAAACACACCCAAAAAATGCAAAACCTTTCCTAAAACACACTCCAAACCAAAAATTAGTAAAGGGAATCACATCCCACCAAGCATACAATAAATGTGGGTGTGAAATTTAATTTATAACAAAAGCTAATGCATTCAAACACAAAGAACTCAATCCAAATCAAACAAGAAGCTCAGTTAGACAAAATGGAAGTACTAAATAACATGCAAATGTAACACAAAACACAAGCATTTATACATGTGTGATATTTGAGATATGCTCCAAGATGAATTCTTAATATCATTTGTAGAAATTTTGGTTGTTCTTTCTTTAAATTCCTTGATTGGGTAGCATGCACTTACTTCTAAATGTAGATAATTTCCCTTTGGATGAGTGTGTTTAAAGAGATTTGTATCCATTGGTATGGAGAGCTAGGATTTGATTGTGAGATGAAGGGTGAGGATTAACTTGCATGAATGTGTAATTTGGCTAGGTGGAAAATGGAAGGAGAATAAATTGGAGACAATAGAGGGTGGAGATAATCATAAATCACATGGAGGTGGGAGTTGTAAGCATGTGGAGGTGTGGGATAAAGGAAAATGGATAGAGAGGATTGGACCATGGAATGGAGGGTGGACATCTATTTATTTTGCATGGAGGTGGGATATTTACACATGTGGAAGTGTGATAAGAGGTCAAGTGGAGGAGAAGACGTGAAAATGGATGGATAGGATATTCTCATATTTGAATGGAGGGTGGAGATAAAAAAAAAGGCGATACTTTTTTATTTTATTGGTGAAGGTGGAAATGTTTGTATTTTTTAAATGAGATGAAAATAGAGGAACACACATTAGCCTAATTAATTAAATAAGCATATCTTTTTTACTTAATTAGTTAGAATAAGGTTGGATTATGTTAATTAAATAAATAAGATCGATTTAATTAACTAGTGGCAAAAATTAATCAAATAAATGAAATTTATTTAGTTAACTAGTGATGAAGTATTAACCTAATTAATTAAATAAATATGATTTATTTAAATTAGTGACAAAGCGATGTGAGAAGATTCAAAGTGGATTTGGAGTGTCTACAACTAATTTTAAAAATTGTATTGAGATTCTTTATAGGATTATTCTAGAACTATATGAATGGTTGTATGGGCTAGTTCTTAGAAGGGTGAATGCTCTTGATCTTCTTTCTATATGAATATATATAGTTTCCAGGTAGAAAATTTATTCTTTTATGTCAAATGAATGACTTAAATCTTATAGTGTAATGGTAGTTAGAAAGATTATGGGACATCTTTGATATTGGGGTGATTAAAATGCTTCAAGATTATTTGTTGCTAACTCTTGAAGTAAATGTTGTTCACTGTCATCTTCTTGGAATTCCTAATAAATGTGGCAAGACATCTAATGTCTTCACACAAAAAAAGTTTGAGCTCATAATTTTAGAGAATTAATAAGTGTGTTGTTGATTGGAATTATAATATTTTTTATTTATGCAAATTCAATTGAGATTTTAAATTTTAAATTTTTTGTCATAAAATTTATTGAAAAGCCATAAAGATTATTTTTAAGTTTATAGATCTTGAGTTGAATAGCAATGTGTGGATCAATTTTTTATGTTTTGGGGAACAAAAAATCTTGCATCATAAATATTCCTCATGTTTATGTCAAAATAAAAATGATAAAAATGGTATGTTTAATTTCTTCTTGAACAATTGAATATGTTATAAAACTAAGCTAAATATATAGGGTTCACCCTCAAAATCACTTCAATCATATACTTCACATAAAGATTTGTTGAAGTACAATACCACTGAGGGGGGGGAGGGTGAATCAGTGGTATGACAAAAAAATCTTGAATTAACCTTTCTACAATTTGATCTTATAATTTGTGAGGTCTAAACAGCTTTAACCATTAAGTGTAGTATCATGTATGTAGAGCAACCTAGTTTATTTTAACATCAAGAACTTCATTTTGACTTAATCAAGTTTGTACCAATTTATGCTCATGATATTTCAACTGTATAATCATTCATTGATTGAATGCAACATCAAAACTATTAAATATGAAATACTTAAGCAAGCACAAAGATAATCAGAAAAGGAAATCACACCATAACACAATTGTTTTCATGAGTGGAAAACCCTCTAGGGATAAAAAACCACTCATAAAATCACCTCACTGGCTTAATTAAAAATGCCTCACTGGCTGAGCCTCACTGGCTACAAAAACTTTCTCATTGAAATTTTAACTTGCTTCAGCAAATAAGACAGAAAACAATATACGGAGGATTACTCTATTTCACTAAAAACCATATTGGCTTACAACCTTAATAGATTTTATGTTCTCCAAATTTCACTGTATACAAAGTCTAGAACACATACAAAACATTAATTCTATTTCATTGTCTTTTGAATTTTATCTTTCAAGCACACAAAAGAAACTTCTTAACAACACATTTACAAATATAACTTATCAAACTTTTGTAGTAGGGCTTCAACAGAAACCTCCTCTTTTTAACAAAATATTCAAAAATAAAACTGTTGATGCCAAAAATTGGCAAGGTAACAGCCCTTTATGGGAAACTCAATTTATGGGGAATTATTGCGCTAAACTGAGTGACCTCTGGATTTTTAAAGAAGCCAACTTCTTCTATAATTGGTTTTTTGGAATGGGAAAAGGAAACAGATATGGAAATAAAGGACCTAACTAAGACGATACGCCAGAATTTAGATAAAAGGCACGATAAACCTATTTTTTGGATATGATCTAAGGGCCCACTCAACAATTTACCATGTCCTAGAATAATAGAAATTAAAGATTGAAGCATGAATATCTCATTCAATGACATAAAATAATTTTCACACCCATTTACTAAAAAGAGGAGTCAAAAGACATGATCTAAACTAGCAAACTTGCATTCAAATTATAGAAGTTCAGCAAATAAACCATTCAAACAATAATGGCACAGTATAAAGTTTATCAATAGCATCAAAAAATAGAGAGGCTAAATAAGGGAACAATCTGTGAGTTCTTGCAATAATCTAAACAATAAAAAGGCTTGGTGTCTCTCTAAAATTTTGTAATTCTTGAACCCGTGGAACTTGGAACATGTAACATGTAATCTTCCAACCCCTCTTCAAAAGCAAAGAGCAGTATATATAGTGAGCCTTCCATCGCGTGGCGAGTAGTAACTGAAAAGATTTAGAATCCTGAGCAATTATGTCGAAGCAAGGATTCCCCTCGGTCATTGTAACATAAAAGGTTTGGGCCATAGCATTTGGTCACCTCCCATCCAGGCGCATCCCCTGCAAATGATAGTAGTGGTCCCATGCAAACAAGTGTCACCACCCAGTTCAGGCGGTTAGAACACGTGGCAGCATATCGCAGCCCATAGTTCACTCCATACTATGCGTTGAAGAAGCATCTGCAAGGAGACAGATGGTGGCATGGCACAGGCCATGGTTCATTCTCCCCTCCCTTTGTTGAAAGCTTGCTTTGGGGTGACACGTAGAAGCAATGTTTACTATAGACGCCGCTTGTGGGGCCCGCCAAATATTTATGCAAATGGGAGCTACGTGGCACGCAGGCAGGACCCAACGAGGAAGTGAAGGGAAGTAGTTAAAATAGCCTGCGGTGAAGACACGTGGGATCATAGCGAGGGCTGGTATAAGAGCAAAGGAGAGAATTCCCTCAAAGAGCACTAAGCAGACACATGGCGGAGGCCAGTGATCATTTATCAAAAAGGGCCATCGATATTCATTGAAGGAATGGGCTAGTACCTAGCAAAAAATAAAACCCGAAGGGAGCATGGTGAATTTTGTATTCACAGCTTCTGGCGACTATCAAGGGAATTTCGCTTGAGGAACGAGGAACCCAAAATTTTCTTTGGTTCATAGACCAGAGCACCATCCATTGGGCGATAGAATTAGATCTTGGAAATGGTTGCCTACAAGGGCGGCTAGTCATCTTTGGATGGTCTTGTTATATTGTGTAGATTTTCCTGCACTTCACCTAGGTCGAGCATTTCTTTATAAGGCAACACCTTAGGTAAATCGGCCCCCGCCTCGCAATGAAAAAGTAGTTGCACAAGAGGATGAATGAAACCTTCAATGTCTATTGTGGTAGGAGACTGGTTGAAACTCTAGAAAGTGGTTGGATCCTGCTCTTTTTCCTCAATCCTTTCTGCAATTTGCTCGGCTATGGCGATCGACCCATCTTCAAGAAATGGGGATGGGGGGACCATTTCAGCTAGTAGGGAGAAATTTTTCTGCATACCATCTATAGTCTTGTTCACAGTAGTTGTGCAGGTGTTAGTTCACAAGAAGGCCGAATGGAAATGGATGAACTTGTTTTCCATCTAGGTAGCAACATGTCGATCTTTGATTCCTGCATTTTCCAAGTTTTCATTAGAGACCATGTATAGCTTGCTTAGCAAACTCTTCACCTCAGGAACCTTCTTTGTGATAACCGTGTGAACTGCTCGATTGTTTCGTGAACCTCCTGGCTCAATTTTGTCTCCTTCGAGATGAATCAGAGTGTTGGTTGTAGTGTTAGGCAGAAGACCTTAACCTTTTCCCAGTATGAAATGTACAGTTGATGAGCTACTAGGATGAGGTCCTTATGCGCAGCAGGACCCTAAGGAGTTCTCTTTAGAAGGGAAATCTCTGCATCCTTCGAGCCGACATCCTCTATAATTCCATAATTCACTTTTTTGCAGAGGCAAGCTACTCCCTGAGGCTACTTAGCTCTTTAAACCAGTTCTCCTTAGCTCGAGCATGGTTTTCCAACCCTTTTTCAAGAGAAGACTTCATCTCTTAGAGTTACTTTTCAAATTGGGCATTTTGGCCCTCAAATTCCATTTTTTGCTTTTCTAATTTTTGCTCATGTTGAGTGCGCTGAGCTGCTAACTCTTCATCTTTTTGTTGCAGATTATGCTCTGTCATAGCCAATTGGCTCTGATATTCCTGGTTCTTCATTCGTAGCTCGTTGAGCAGGATGGGATCAATGAATTGGGATTTCCTGAGTTCTTCCTGGAGTTTTCTCTACTCCAACTCTTTTGTCTGTGCTTTCTTTGATAAGCATGTAACCTCTTCTTCCAGCAATTTCTCCCTCGTCTCCAAGAAATTGACCCTTTCCTTCACAAGCTTCAGTTGCTCCTCATTTTTCTTTAGCTGATAGCTAGACTTGAGGAAGTTTGTTGTCACCACCCACTATTTTTCCTCCATGATTTCTACCTTGTCTTGCGGTCGGGTTGCATTTAGATCAAGTCCCACGACATACATGTTGTAATCATTCGGCAGCATATCCCCTTGTAGTTTGGTAGTGTTTAGGTACATGGTGGAAAAATTCAACGTTCCTTGTGCCTCATTGTACATCATATACACTTTTGACTCTGCATCCCTTTTGTCATCCTTAACCTTTTTCTTTTGCATTTTGAGAGCCCTCACTTGTTTTGTGGCTTCTCCTTGGGCTATGAATTTAGATGGCGACTGAACTAGCCCACCTGCGAAGGGTGCACCGGGAGGTAAGGAAAAAGGGAATGTAAGTGTGACAGACCCCTATGTTTCCCTCTTCTAGAGAGTAACAGTCTATGGGGAGAAATAAGGGACTTGCCAGAGTTTGGTTTGCGAACCGGCAGAAGGGTTCATCGGTTTCCATGATGATGGGGTGGTCATTTTAGAGTCCATTTGTAGGAAATATTGGGTTGGACCTGAGGTAGCAGTAGAAAATGGGGTACCAATGGCGGTTGAGCCTTCAAAAAGAGAGGCGAGGAGATATTGAGTAACGACGATTGGCATTAAGGTTCGCGGGGGCGTTAAGATAGATGGCCCTATCTATGCGAATTGGGAGAAACCTCCCACAAACATTGTAGTAGGGGTAGAGAAGGTAGGGCCGACACTTTCAATAAGGGGCATCGTGGGAATGGCAAAGGATGCTAAAGATTAAGAAGTGAGAAAAGAAGGAGCAAACATTACCTGCTAATTGGATGATGGCGGTGCTCCTCTTGATGTTGACTCCTCACTTACTTCAAACTCCTGGCTTTCTATGAGCACTTGGCTCATGGCAGTCTCTTGTGAACCTTCTCCCATAATAGCTTCTATGTGATGTCATTTAAGGGGTGGGGAGTCTTCAATCTCCACAGTCTCTAGTTGTTGTTGTTGGGACCCTCTTGTTGCTTTCGAGGCCTAGGTGAGCACCCGCGAGGCTCTTGATATATTTAGTTTCACATTTGAAGCAACATAGGTAGGATGCCCTATGGATGTCTTCTTTTACTGAGTGGAGGACGTCGATGTATCGGCTTCCTCCTCTGCTTGCTCTTCTTCTTCATCGGGGTCATTGCCTCTGCTAGCGCTTGAGTCGGAAGCAAGATGCTCATCATCCCACAGCTTGTCAAACTGTTCATCATCCAACACACTTTCATAAGGTGCATCAAGTTGTTTTGTCTCTTGGTGATACACCTAGAAGGCTTCGATCCTTTCTATACTCCATTCTTCTTCTTTTCTCAACCTATTGCATAGGGATTTTCCCATTTTGTAGTTCTCATCATAATCTACCGTAGAGAGGTATAATCTATGCCATGGCAGCCTATTTTCCTCTGTGGGAATATGAATCAGGTCAACCAATAATTCATCTTCATCCTCTAGTGGGTTGCGCCTCTTTTCCCAATAAGGCCAAGAACTGTGAGTTACCGTGATATGCTCTTATGGTAGATCATTGAAAGGGTTGTAATTCCATTTTTCGCAGATCATTACCAACCCTAGATGAGCCAGCTTATCCTACAACAATGGGTGTGTCTGCTTCATTTTCATGGCCGCTATTTTGAAGCTTTGTGGACAGATGAAGAATCCCTTCCTCTAGGCTTTTCCATTGCAAAAGGTAACATCAATAATGCATGCCTTCCAGAAGATTTCAAGGGCTAGCACTCGATTTGTAACACATTTCGGAAGGCAGAATGGTTCCTCAGTGAAGCCTTGCATTCGAATGAATGTAAAATCCACTTTGAAAAACTAGTCACATCTAGGAATGAAGTTTTTCATATACTCTGTCTGTGTTAAAGTGAGTTTATTAATACCATCCTCCCCTTGCAAATCTTACAAAATCAGAGTCAAGAAAAAATCTGAAAATGCATAATAGTCGAAAGTGGAAGAGAGGAGAGGAGTCCAGACAAAAACTAGCTTCCTTCTATTCTTTTCATCAAAAATAGACAACTTCACCCGCTTATCAAAGAAATCAGGGTTCTTATGCAAAAACATATGGGCAAGATAGGAAGGAAATTTGAACTTCTGTTCAGCTTGGTAATTGTTAATTTTCTCTATCATTTTCTTTGAGAGGTATTCTACAAAATCATACCAGAAGTAAGATTATTGCCTGCAGAACTGGAAAGTCAGGCCCAATTGAAATGTGTGCACCTCTTGGTCGGTGTCCAGACCAAAAATAAATGCCATCATTGAAAAGGCATCTTGCAAATCTATTTTGAAAGCGTTGTGTTGCACCGGAATTCTTGGTGGCTTCCCCTGCTCTGCTTCAATCCTTTGGATTTCTTTGTTATAAAACTCCAGAGCCTTATCCCTGGTGTTCCATACATTTTCCCCTTGTTTAGGAGTAAATGCTTCTATTTTCATCCCTTTTGTGTATGATTAGGAATACACAGCATGTTTTGGATGGCTCCCGAAGTGATATTAACTGACAGAGTTTGGCCCTCGATAGTGTTGGTGCTTGGGTTGAAATGCTTAATGGTCACATCGACTAATTATGGGCAGTAGTACACAAATGGGACCATATATTGTGGAAGCCCGCTGAACTATATTTTCTCTGATGTCAACATTATCTTTTTGGATATCTTCATTCTTTTGTAGGTCGCTTCCCTCAATCCTTTAGGGTTCTTTGCAAGAAAGGGATCATGAATATTATCCCAATCCTCCTAAATTAAGTTCTGGTCTCTGTAGCTTTTGGGCTTCTCCAGCTCTTTTGTGTTTGCCCACTTTGGCTTGTCAGGAATACCCAGTGTAGCATAAGAAATGTTTTCAAAGATATTGACGACTAGTGCTCCTCGCATAGCTTTAAATAAGCTTCTCGTTTCCCCTCCCTATACTTCTTGGCTTGAATTTTCTGCCATTTTTTATTTGTGGGAAGCTTTTGCTTAGCTTGAATTTTTTTGTAATTTTACCTCAACTCTGCCTATGCACTAGAAATCACTTTTGCTCTGTGCAACATATTTGAAAAGACCCTTTAAGTGCTTAAATATTTTGCATGGAATACTTAGCTATTTTTTCTCAAGGTGGTAGATGGGAGTTACCTTTTTGCATTTAATTCGGCATGTACCGCCAACCCTTTGGCTTGTATGAGATGAATCACTTGCCATTTTGATTTTACAAGAATTCATAATTACAATTAGCAACCGTATTGTATAGTGCAATTTTCTTGGAACTTGAGCTGACGCTTTGCTAGCAGCTTAAGCATTCGTATGCATTAGAAATTAATATCTCAAAAGGAATGATTAAGCCAAAGATGCGATCAGCGTTTGAAAAGATATGAGCTCTACCTTGGAATAAGCAAAACACCTAGAGAATGACACCTCAGTCTTTGGTTGTGCATAACACCTCTGATTATTGCCACCAGCTTAGGATAATTAATTAGCCCTTATTATTTTTGCACACAGCAAGCCATACTCAACAGACATAATTGGGTGGGAAATTTGAGCAAGCTCAGGCACAGCTTTCAAGTTGGTACTTGATTAGCATCAGTTTATGGCAAGCATATTACCATGCATTTCCTCACTTTTTCTATAAATAGGCACCTAAGCAATAGTGAAATCACACTTAGCGATTAGAGAAAAATTGGTAGTAGGTAATTGGCTTAGCAGTTTAGCATTAGCAATGTGTAGCGTTTTCATAGGCTAGACTTAGGCACTTTGCAGAGATAGTTTCGGGATAGTTGTAGAACAATTGTTAGCATGAATACCCCAATTAGGCTAGTGTGTCATAAGTCTCAAACTGCTTTCTTAGGTGAGATTTCTACTAAGCATTTGAAGAGGATGATGAAGAATAAGCACTCACTAGCTATTATAACCATGAAATGGGTTCTGGGACGGGATTGCCTCAAATACGAGGAAAAGTATCGAGTCAACACTGATGTGTGCTCACACTTTGTCGCCTCCATGATGGATATTGGAATTCCCAAGCCCTTGATTCTTCATCTTGTCAAAGAAATATTTCCCAAGTACCTGAATGACCTCAGAGAGGTTGTGGCAAATGTTGCATATGATGGAGGCATTTCGACCTCGAGTGACCTTTAGAGGTTCATAGAAGAGGATGTGGTTGTACCATGGTTGTCATTTCTGAGTGGCTTTCACCTTCAGTCACAAGATGAGCACCGCCAGAGGGTAACCTGTGCCTGCCACTTTCTTTTCTACATCTACAACATGGTGTCGTTCTATGGCATTGACTGGTACATAGACTTCAGGAACCTTGTGTTCCCTCTGCCTCTGGCCATTCCTCCTATTAATGATGTTGTTGTTGATGATGATGCCCCTATGGATGAAGATATTGTGGATGCTACTGTTGATGTGTCCATTGTTGCTTCCCATGTTGTGGACTGAAGACTTTTGTGCTTTTCTTTTTTCTTTTTAAAAACTCGTAGCAATTAGTCCATTTTTTGTATACATGCCTGAAAAAGGATTTTCGTAAAATATATGAAAGAAGCATAATAGAACCATATACTTTAGAAGCGAGGCCTTTGAGCCATTTTGACAATGTAAGTATCAAAGCATATATATAATGAAAATATATCTTTATATAATCATCTTGTTATCTACTTCTAGATTCTGCAACTGGGTCATCTTTTTCTTTTCAACATGTATGTATCAATTCTGCATGTAGGTGTTTAATTTTTCTATACTTTTCAGCTATGAGTTTATTTCTTCTCTTTGCAATAATGAGCTACTCATTCCTTTTCATCTCAAACCATAGAATAAATAAAAATACCGACCAACAAAACAAAAGGGAAAGAAAGAAAAAGCACTATAGACATTTACATGGGTAGGATAAGCAAAGCCTAATTAAATCATTTAAGGTGAATTTCATTGACCAGAATTCCCAGAACTTCTTTTTCCATAGTTTCTAACTCATATGCATTATGTTCTTTGCATTTAATTACTCTGAACGGGCCTTCCCAAAGGCTATCAAACTTCCCGTGTTGACTTGGCTTCATAGCCCTTTCATTAAATTTTAGCATTAAGTCTCTGCACTTTAGACCTTGGTCGAACACTTTCTTGTCAAACCACATTTTAACCACCTGTTGGTGGTTAGTCATGGTTGTTAGGGAATTTTCCCTTTTCTCTTGTACTTCTAGCAACTTACCTAACCGCACCTCCATTGTGCCTTTTTGTTCCACCTCAAGAGATTTTAGCAATTGAAGCACCAGAATCTCCATAGAGATAGGCAATAGCGCCTCGATTCCATATACTAGTTCATATGGTGAAGTCTTGAGGACTTGCTTAAGAGTTATGTGGTCCTCCTAGAGCATTGTTCGGAGGTTTTTATGCCATTCCCTTTGGTATTCTGACCTAATTCTTTTGAGGAGTTCGACCAGATTCTTGTTTGTCGACTCGGCTAAGTTGTTCCCTTGCGGGTAGTAGTTTGATGATGTTTTAAGGAATATGCTATGTGTAAGTGTGAATTGACTTACCTTAAAGCCCAGGAAAGCTTTAGCATTGTTGGAGATGATAGTTTTGGGCAGGCCAAATCTCATTACCAATTCCTCTAGGAAATCCACTATCTATGCCTTTGTCACATTTTTCAGCAGCACGGCTTTGGTCCACCTAGTGAAGTAGTCAGTGGCCATCAAGATGCATTTATGACCTACACTAGAGGTTGGGTTGATCATTCCAATGAAGTCAAAACTCCATTGCGCAAATGGCTCATCAACCACTATCAGATTGAGAGGCATTGTGGAATTCTTTCTTCTTTCTACGAAGAACTAGCATTCCTTACAAGTTTTCACCAAGGAGTAGGAATCATTGAATAGTGTCAGCCAAAAGTAACCCACGCACATGATTTTGGTGTTGGTTGTCTTTGTGGAAAAAAATTCGCTAGTGGAACTACTGTGTGGTAAGTGTCGAGGATCCTTTTTTCTTTCTCTATGGTAACACACCGTAATAAAACACCGTTAAAATACCTTTTGAATAGGATCCCTTCAATGAGCGTGTATCCACTATTTTGTAGTCGGTAGAATCTCCTCTTTTGAGAAGGAAGGCCCATCAGATACTTTCCTGTGTGCATAAATCTTACTCTGTCCGCCAGCCAATAACCTTTGGACTCTAACTCGTTCGTTAGGACTAGCTCCGGCTGCTCTTCTTCAGTGGCCATTTCTTCATCGTGTGTAAGATATTCGCACAATCCTCTTCCTCAAACGGTATTTGTAGGCTTAACCTCAATGTCATATTCGAGGAAATTGGTGATCCAATTGGCTCTTTTCTCGGTAATTTCTCCTTCCATGATGTATTTGTGCACGCTAGAATGTGTGACATAGACAATCACCTTATTTCAATATATTAAGTGTTGGAACTTCTTTAGTCCCTTAACTATTGCAAACACTTGCCTCTCTACAAAATTGTAGTTTGTCTCATATTCCTTTAGGGTCCGAGAGTGAAATGCTATCTGATTTTCTCCCTTATCCTCATCATCTTTCTTAGTTAAGACAGTAGCAATGCTTGACTTGCTACTGAATACATACATTATGAATTCTTTTGATAAGTCTGGATTGACCAGAATAGGAGTAGAGGAAATAGCATCCTTGACTCTCTCAAAGGATTCTTTGGCTTCTTTTGTCCATTTAAATGTTTGATCTCTTTTTAGCATCAGGGTGATTGGCCTAATTATTCTTGCAAAATTAGAAATAAATTTGCTAACAGAATTTACCTTCCCCAAGAAGGACTGGACGTCTTTCTTGTTGACCAGAAGGGGAAGCTCTTTGATTTCTTTCACTCACTTGGGTCAATTGAAATTCCTTCTTTGGACACTACGTGCCCCAATAGCTTGCCTTGTGGTACTCTAAAGACACATTTTTTTAGGTTTAGGGATATCCCGAACTCTTGGCATTTTTTGAACACCATCTCAAGGTGATCAAAATGATCATCCTTCGACTTGAATAACACTGTCAAATCATCCAAATAGATTAGGATAATCTTGTTGATTAATTCGCTAATAGCGATATCCATTGCTCGTTGGAAGGTGGCTCCTGCATTTGAGAGGTTGAATGGCATCTTAGTGTATGTGAATGTTCCCCACTTGGTAGTGAATGTTGTCTTATGTTGATCCTCCTCTTTGACCCGGATCTGATTGTAACTAGAGAAGCTATTTAACAAGGAAAACATCTCTGATCCTGCCACTGTTTGCAAGATTGACTCCATTGAAGGTAGTGGGTAATGATCCTTCAAGAATGCTTTGTTCAGGTCCTGAAAGTCCACACATAAATGAATATCTCCATTCTTCTTTCAGACTGGGACCAGATTGGATACCCACGTGCTATGCTTGATTGAGAAGACAATCTGCGACTAGATTAACTTTGTTAATTCTTGTGCCATTAGCACTTCAATCTTAGGATTCACTGGCCTCTATTTTTGGCAGACCAGTTCTTCACCTTCTACCAACTCTATTGTATGCTAGATGATATCAAGATCATACCCCCTGAGGTCATCATATGACTAGGCCACCACTCCATATTTTTTGCAAAAGTCGATAATCCTTTCTTTATCATGATGTGGGACATCCTTCCTGACTTTGAGCTTTCTTCTATCTCTGACCTGAAGATCTGCATAGTCACCTTTTTCTGCTACAAACTTCTATTTTTCATTTATTGCATCATCACAATCAAAAAGATTCTCAAGAGTGACCAATCCTTTTGGAAGCTTGTTGGATTTCAACTAAATAATCTGTCCTTCATAAGCTTCGGCGATCTTTGGTTAGAGCTAATCAAAAAATTCTCTTAATTTTTGGATGAATGAGGTAATGTGTTCATCACTGTCAAACACTTGCTAGCTTTTTTCATTGTCTAGAATGGCTAGTCAGACTATCACTCGTACCGAGTGTTTGTTGTGAACGAGGTCGGAGGTAGGATCAAACTAGGATCCGATTGATGCCATGCAGTCTGCATCTGTATTTTGTTCTCGGGGCACCGTTTGAATGTTGAAGGCTTCAAATCCCTCAATCAGGTCCCAAACTTGGTGTCTATAGGATTGCATGTGAACATTCTTGGTCGCATAAATTCCTCATACTGGATTGACCACTAGTTTAGAATCTCTGAACACCATTAATTTCTTTATGCCCATCCATTCCACAAGGATGATACCTTACACTAGTCCTTCGTATTCAGCTTCATTGTTCGAGCAAGAAAATTGGAAGAGGAAGGACCTCAGTGTCTTTTCATTTTGTGGGGACATTAAACATATCTCGGCTTCTACGTCATTCTTGCATCTTGCTCGATCGAAATGCAGCATCCATAACTCTGAGGCTTAACTGCTCTCTAGTTTTTTGATGACCTTTGGGAGCACTAGATCCTCATTGTAGATGACATAGATGCCCAACCCGGTAGCATGGTAGTTGCCAAAAGGATTAGTATCCATATGTTCACTCAATAGAACATCTTCTTGATCCATTATATCTCCACTCACTTTTTCATCTTCCAGTAGCTCAGCGCAATACATTTCTTGCTTGGTGATAGGAGTATGAGAGGCCTCAAAGTTGATCATGGCTTCATCAACCACATGTTTCGAATGCAAAGCTTTAGATTCTATCTTCATTTTTGCATTGTGCTTGGTCCTGAGGATCATGTGCGATCAATCCAGGGATAGGTATCTGCCCACCTTTGAAGTAAATTCTCGGGATAGATAGAGGCCAAACATGGGGGGAACATCTATGATCACAATGTCTTGCAACACCATGATGCTAGGGTAGGGGAATAGAGTCAAGGGGAGGTCCTTGATGAGACCTACAGTTTCAACTTTATTCCCATCAAGTTGCATAACCTGCTTTTTTAAGGGTTCGTAGCTAATTCCTAAGGCCTCCACTATCTGTTTTGGCATAATTGTGGTGCTAGCACTGGACACAATCATGGAATTGTGTAATAACTTCTCTCCCACAATAAGCTTTAGGAAGAATGGTTTAGGTTTTAGGTTATCTCTTACCTCAGCGGGAGCTTCCACTGCGCTATTTGTGAGAACTTTGGCTGGAGGTGATTGATCAGCAACCTTTCCTTTGAGAAATTGCTCCTTTGGTTCAATGATTGGATCCTCTCAGATCACCTTCTATAGTAATGTCTTATGCTCTGGAATGGCTAATATATCCCAAAGAGACACATTAGTAGATGATTTTTTTAGTTGTTCCACCACACTGAAGAGTGGCGGACTCAGAGTTTTTTGCTCTTTTTCTCTTGTTATAACAATTTCCTTCTGCGGCGGGCATTGTGGCACCACAGCAGGGTACTAGGCGTTTGGCCGAAAGCAATTTTAAATTACGGACTGACCAATTGCGAGACAACTGGTTCACCCATGAATCTCCTCTTCGAGTGGGTGTTGTAATTAGACTATACTTGCGGTGTTTTAGATGTGGATGCATCATTGGAAAATACCGCTTCCTCTTCTTCCATCCATGAGAATAGTGCATGATTTGAAGCGATATCCACTTCTTCTTCTAGTGACATCCCTTGCATTTTTGCGGTGAGCACCGCATTATCCATTTGCGAAGAGGTATACACATAGCTTATGGGATCTGATGTTGCTCCTTGGTTGTGTTTCTCACCACCTTTTGTTGTAGGTTTTCATGCAGATAGTTTCGAGGCATATGTGAATCACTGCAAGGGAAACACCAGGGGTTGGCATCGTCAACTAAATTGTTCTGCCCCACAGTCAACTCTTTGCTCAAGCTTAGATTCGCACTTTGTAGGGGAGTGGGTATTGGCACTATCTGATTTGTTGTTTGCGCCTATGGATTTGTGCGAGCACCTCCTTGGAACTAGTTTTGTTGGTAAGAGGACCTTCCACCTTGATAATCCTGATAGGTCGACTTCGAAGGTATGGCCTGGTTGTGCTTGATAACGGTTATCTCATTGGCCATATGTTGCAACATTTCCTTGACATCACTCATATCCTCCTTAGAAGAACCAGATGTAGAAGCAACATTCTACGACACGCTTAGATATGTGTACATAAACTAGATAGGAGTTGGCATGCTAGTAGAAGGCATCTCCTGAGCAAGAACTGATGTTTTTGGAAATATAGGAATGATGGATTGAGGTGGCAACTTTCCGGTGTCTTATCAAATTGTTCTTCGCCTTGATAGCGACACTATATGCGCCCGGTAGTGTGGTTCTACCAAGAGACTGGATCATCATGGAAATTTTAGGGTTAATAGATTTCAAGTAGAACATATATGCGAGATCAGGCGGCAGGTGGATATCAACTTGAATCCTCTACCAGCTTGTATGGAACCGTGCATTGAAGTCAGCCATAGCTTGGTGCGAGGCCCGCTTTATGACCGACAACTAATAATATAGTGAGGATCGGTCTCCTTCATTCAAAAATCTCTGGTAGAAAGGATCTTCGAGCTCATCCTAGGTACTAATAGTGTTTTATTGCAGCGTCTGGCACCAATCTAGTGCCTTGCCTCTGACAGAGGCGGCGAGCAATCTCAGTGCTATATTTTGGTTTATAATGTCGTGTACTACACATACATCCACAACATCTTGCGGATGTTCAAATGGTGTTATTGATCCATCCCTGGTGAATTCAGGTATAGCTTTTAGGGAAAAAACTGAGATAGCGGCCCAAATGGCAGGCACTACTAGTGCTACAAGAGGGCTTCTGGTGTCCCATGCCACATATTTTTTGTTAGCGGCAAGCAATATGGCTAGCAAAAAGGGTAGAGGAAGCGGAACGTTCACTAATTGGGTTGCAGGTTGTACTATTCCTAATGGTGGTACTAATAAACTAGGATTATTTGTTGTTGGGGACCTAGTAACAGGTTGATGGCTCATACACCCTTCTTAAAATTGGATTCATTTAAGCTCGGTCCCACCGGGTGTGCCAGGAAAAAGAAAAACTGTTGATGACAAAATTTGGCAAGGTAACAACCCTTTGTGGGAAACTCAGTTTATGGGGTACTTATTGTGCTAAACTGAGTGACCTCTGGATTTTTAAAGAAGGTGAATTCTTCTATAATTGGTTTTTTGGAATGGGAAAAGGAAGCAGATAAGAAAATAAAGGACCTAACTAAGGCGATACGCCATAATTTAGATAAAATGCATGATAAACCTATCTTTTGGATATGATCTAAGGGCCCGCTCAGCAATTTACCATGTCCTAGAATAACATAAATTAAAGATTGAAGCATGAATAGCTCATTCAATGACATAAAATAATTTTCACACCCATTTACTAAAAAGAGGAGTCAAAAGACATGATCTAAACTAGCAAACTTGCATTCAAATTATAGAAGTTCGGAAAATAAACCATTCAAACAATAATGGCACAGTATAAATTTTATCAATAGCATAAGAAAACAGAGAAGCCGAACAAGGGCACAGTTTGTGAGTTCTTGCAATAATCTAAACAATAAAAAGGCTTGGTGTCTCTCTAAAATTCTGTAATTCTTGAACCCATGGAACTTGGAACATGTAACATGTAATCTTCCAACCCCTCTTCAAAAGCAAAGAGCAGTATATATAGTGAGCCTTCCATCGCATGGCGAGTAGTAACTGAAAAGATTTAGAATCCTGAGCAATGATGTCGAAGCAAGGATTCCCCTCGATCGTTGTAACAGAAAAGGTTCAGGCCATAGCATTTGGTCACCTCCCATCCAGGTGCATCCCCTATGAATGATAGCAGTGGTCCCATGCAAACAAGTGTCACCACCCAGTTCAGGTGATTAGAACACGTGGCAGCATATCGCAGCCCGTAGTTCGCTCCATACTATGCGTTGAAGAAGCATCTGCAAGGAGACAGATGGTGGCATGGCGTAGGTCGTGGTTCATTCTCCACTCCCTTCATTGAAAGCTTGCATTGGGGTGACATGTAGTAGCAATGTTTACTATAGACGCCACTTGTGGGGCCCGCCAAATCTTTATGCAAATGGGAGCTATGTGGCATGCAGGCAGGGCCCAATGAGGAAGTGAAGGGAAGTAGTTAAAATAGCCCACAGTGAAGACACGTGAGAGCATAGTGGGGGACAGTATAAGAGAAAAGGAGATAATTCCCTCAGAGAGCGCTGAGCAGACATGTGGCAGAGGCCAGTGATCATTTATCAAAAAGGGCCATCGATATTCATTGAAGGCATGGGTCGTTACCTAGCAAAAAACAAAACCCAAAGGGAGCATGGTGAATTTTGTATTCACAAAAACAATATGACTCTTGTTGTTTTTCAACTCTTTCCACAATCTCTAAAAACCAAGCCGAGCTTTTGCATATTACATATAAAGCAATCATCAACCTGGTAAAGTGCAAAATGGCCATACCTTGGTTAGTTGTTAACACAAAACTGAAAGTAATTGCACAAATGAAATCTCAACTTCTTCAACAACTGTCATATCTTAACCATATTCATATATGGATTAAAGAAAATACCCACATTACCAATGCTCAAACAAATGTAACAAACCCTTGAAAAATTATCAAGAACCTGTGCCATGTAAGTGTTGGGATTACCCAAGCCCAAAACTATTTTCCTTTTCTTGCTCAACAAAAACATTAATATTTTCAACATATAACTGATTTATACAACTATAAGAACATCAATGAACACAAAAGATATCACCTGAAAAAAAATGTTTTGCAAAAATCCCAGATCTTGTGTTATTTTCTCGAGTTGTGGCAACACATAACCATCTAGCTTTGAGCTTTTGTTTCCTCACTGTTCGAGCTCAAGTCGAGTTTTTTCAAATCAAAAACTCATGATTACTCAGAATTTTCAAAACCCATTATCATTTGAACCCTAAGTCTGAAACCTCATTAACCAAACTGTAAATGTTGCAAAATAACACATAAAAATACTTTATATCTGATATACTCATGTCACCAAAAACTTCTTGTTTTACCTAAAGGGACCGGTAACTCCTTGTATTCAAAAAGCCACCATTTACTTGTTACAAAATTTTGATACTTGTTGTTCAAGTTAATCACTTGAAATAGACCTGAATGTAATATATGACTTATTCCATTGAAACCAAAACCCTTACCTTAAAGTGGTGTCGACCATCTCATGAGCTCAATACTCATTAGGAGTATAGTGAAACTAATTCCAAATACAAAGATGTCGACCATGTAAAAACAAAACATGATTTAATCATTTCTCAACAAAGCACTTGTCAAATTCCATATAATACCAATAGTGATTAAAGCAATCACATTGCTTTTGTAGATAATGTACAAACTCATATGATGTCAATCCCAACTTATTTCAAGACAAGTGTAACAATTTCAAAGATATGATAATATATCAACATCTCATCAAATACAAAATGACTATCCAAAACCTTGCAAGATATGATAAATATCACTAGAACTCCATATACCAATATTACTACCTTGTGTTACCTGAATGTGTGCCAAACCAATGTTTATATGCAATGAATGTCATATGCCAAAACAACACTGGACATCAATGCCAAAACAATGTCAAAGGGGTCAACAAACTCCCCCTTTGGCATTGATTTCAAACAACCTGTATGATCACCAATGCACTGTCAAAGCATCATCATAAGAAACCAATATACAGTGTGAAATTTGCATATATAATCACTATAAAAAAAAACTACATATAATCTCAATATATAACCTCAATATAAATATGCACTATAAATTTGCATCATCTCAATATATAATCTCAATATAAATCTGCATCATCTTAATATATAATCTCAATATAAGTTTGCATCATTGAGATATAAATCTGCATCATCTCAACTGTTCTCCCCCTTTTGACAACAATTCCAAAGGTCAAAGGGGTGGATAAGTACCAGAAGGCCACCAAGAACCTGTCCAAAACACCAATCTTCTTGCACACAGGCACAAAACAACATCAGATCCGAATGGATGAGACCAAAAAATAGCTTGACACAATGATATAAAATCTACTAAAGGATCAAAATTGAACCAAAAATGTCATGCAACAAAAAAGATTTGCTTGAGACAAAACTAGGGGTATTTAATAAGCATGAAAAATCCCCTAAAACCATGCTCATGAAGAATCACTAAATTGAAGCAAGGGAAAGAACTCTAAGTCTGTCCCTCAAACGATCAAAGACTACTTTTGGTAAAGGTTTAGTAAAAATATTTGCGATCTGATCATTTGTAGATACCTATACCAATGCAACCAAATTAGATAAAACTTTTTCTCTCAAAAAATAATATCTTATGGAAATGTGTTTAGTGTGAGAGTGTTGAACAAGATTTTTTTAAATATTGATGGCACTAGTATTGTCACAGAGAATAGAAACAGGTTGAGATACTTCAACCTTAATATCTTTCAAAGTTTGGACCATCCATAATACCTGAGAACAGCAAGTAGCATCAGCTATATATTCTACCTCGGTAGTAGAGAGGGAGACAGAATCTTGTTTTTTACTATTCCAAGCTAGCAACCTTCCACCTAGAAAGAAAGCAACTCTAGATGTACTTTTTCTATCTTCTAGACAACCTACCCAGTCAGCATCGGTGAATGCAAGCAGTGTAAAATCATTATGCCTAGGATACCATAGGCCATAATCAATAGTACCATTTATGTATCAGAAAATTATTTTTACAACATTTAAATGGGATTGTTTAGGTGAAGCTTGAAACTGAGAAACTAAGAAAAAAACATGCATTATATCAGGTCGAGAGGCAGTCAGATATAAGAGACTACCTATCATGGATCTATATAAGGTTTGATCTATATCAGGTAGATCTTCATCTTTTCTAAGTTTACAACCAGTTTACATTGGGGTTCCAACTGGTTTGCTTGCATCCATATGGAATCTTTTGAGCATTTCTTTGGCATACTTCATTTTTGAAATGAAGATACCCTTTTCAAGTTGAGAGACCTGTAACCCAAGAAAGAAGGAGTTCTCCTAACATGGACATTTCAAACTCTGGTTTCATAATGTTAGGAAAAATAGAACACATTTCGTCATCATTACTTCCAAAAATAATATCATCTACATAGACAACAACAAACAAAATATTCTCATCTTTTGTCATGAAGTACAAATTACTGTCAACACCTCCTCTGGTGAATCCTTGACCCTGTAAATGTTTGTCTAGCTTAGAATACCATGCTCTAGGAGCTTATTTCAATCCATATAATGTCTTTTTTAACTTATAGACATGATCTCCTTTCCCTACACATACAAATCCCTCGGGCTATTCCATGTAAACTTCTTCCTCAAGTTCACCATTTAAAAAGGTTGTTTTAACATCCATTTGAAATACTTTGAAATTTTTATAAATAGAGAAAGCTAAAAAGATTCTTATAGCTTCAATTCTAGCCACAGGGGAAAAGGTTTCATCGAAATCAATACCCTCAATCTGAGAGTACCCTTTACAGATAAGTCTTTCCTTATTTCTAATTACATTTCCCTTGTCATCAAGTTTATTCCTAAAGACCCGCTTAGCTCCAATGACATTCTTGTCCTTGGGTCTAGGAACAAGTTCCCAAGTCTTGTTCTTTTATATTTTCCATAACTCTTCTTCCATTGCTTTAATCCAGAGTTCATCTTTGCTAGCTTCTAAATAGGTTTTAGGTTCAAATTCTTAAATTAAACATAGGTGTACCTAATCACTGGAACTGACAAGTTTTCTTCTGGTTTGAACACCAGTAAATCTATCCCCAATGATTTGATCTCAAGGATGATTCCTTTGCACTGCTTTAGAAGGAGTCTTGGTTGTTGTTTCCACAGGTTTTTCAAGAGTATCTGGTTGATCTTCCTCCTCTTATTTTGATTTTACCTCTTCTTCAGGTAGATGGACTTCTCCATTATCCTCAATTAGCTGTTCACATGGCTACAACTTTTCATCAACTCTCACATTAGTACTTTCAACAATCCTTTTGAGTCTTTTATTGAAACATTTATAGCCTTTGCTATGAGTAGAGTAACCTAAAAATATGCCTTCATCACACTGAGATTTAAAACTGCTCATATTATCATCATCCCTTTTTGTATAACATTTACTACCAAAAATTTTGAAGTATGAAACATTAGCAGATCTACCATGCCAAAGTCCACAAGGAGTAAATTGTGTTTTTTCCCTTAGTTGTACCTTGTTTAGAATATAAATAGTTGTATGTACAGCTTCTTTCCAATACATATTTGGAAGATTTGTATCATGTAATAATGTTCTTGCCATTTCTTTAACGGTCATGTTCTTTCTTTCAGCAACCCCATTTTGTTGTGAGGTTCTAGGGGCTGAATATTTCCTTTTATACCATGTTCCTCACAGTATTCTATAAAATTTGTTGAGGTATATTCACCTCCTTTGTCTGTTCTTAGACATTTAAGTTTTAGATCAGATTATTTTTCCACCATTTTTCTAAAAAAATTGAATGTCAAAAGCTTCAGATTTGTGTTTTAGAAAAGTTACCCAGGTCATCCTAGTGTAATCATCAATGAACAACATAAAATACCTTTCATCATTAAGTGACCTTGTCCTTGTAGGACCACATAAGTCAGAGTGTACAAGTTTCAATGGTCTAGTAGATGAATTTTCTTTAGATTTAAAACTCGCCTTGGTTTGCTTACCAAGTTGACACTCTTTGCAAGTTTTACTGATAGGCTTGGAAATCACAGGCATATTTCTTACATTTTTATTCTTGCTAATTTTGACAAGATTGTCAAAATTGATATGACCAAGCCTTTTGTGCCATAATTTACTCTCTTCAACTTGACCCATGAAGTATACATGTCCATCTTTACTTCTATTGATAGTCTCATGCAAGTTATAAATATTGCCATTAGTTCTTAAACTAGCTACAACAATTTTACCAAATTTCTTTTTGATCTCACGCCCTTGTGCAATGAAAGAAACACTAAATCTGTTATCATAGATTTGAATCACACTTAATAGATTGTGAGTTAACCCTTCAACATATTATACATCATGTAAAGGGGTTTCATCATCCAAGAGGATAGTTCATTTGCCCTTGATCAAAATGCAAAAATCATTTCCAAATTTAACTGAACCTCCAATGTAATCCTCAAATTGAATGAATTTTCTCTTATTACCAGTCATGTGGTGAGAGCATCTACTATCGACAACCCATAGCTCCTTTTTGACATGAAAAGTTGTTTCCACAATCATAGCTTCAATATTCTTGGGCTACCAAATAAGCTTTGTTTTCTCTACTTTGAGTAATGTTCTGGGAAGAGTATAAGTTTTCTTTGTTGCATATTAAGATTAGATCTACAAAAACTTGCAATGTTCCAAAGGTCTCCACAATTATAACATTTCAATCTATTCAAAAATTGAAACAGACTTCCATTTAGAAAATTAGGTCACCTTTGAGTTATAACCTTACACTCACTTGCTTTGTGTCCAAATTGAGAGCATTTGAAACAATATCCATAAAAGTGTAGATTAATTCTAAAGAGAGCACTCTTGTTGTTGTTTGAAGGTTTCACAACTTTTGTATCAACATGATTATACTCATTAGAATATGAGCATTGACCTTCCATAAAACCTAGACCAGTTTTGTCTTTGTGATTTTTTTGTTTCCCTAAAAGATCAGTAAACTTATCACTATTGTCTACCTTTTTCCATAAGGAAACTATTTATGCCTCTAAGGTGCAGCATTCCTTTTCTTTTCTTTCAAGTTGCATTTTGGTGACTTCTAAAACTCTTTTATTTTCCTTCAGCTGGAGTTTTAGATCAGCAACTTGTTTTTCAGTATGATCAACCAAATTTTCTAAATCTTTTTGAGACTGGTTTTTCTGTATGACATCCCCCTTTTTAAGTTTCTTTATCCCATCTAAAGCACATCTTAGTTCTCCTTCAAAGTCAACTTCTTCTATTTCAAGTTCAAATTGATTTGCAGGTTTATCTTTTAGATTTTCAGTGGAGAAAATCCATAAATATTGTTTCTTCTCCTTCTCAATTTGTCATAACAAGTACTCCATCACCAGGAACCCCTTAAGTTTGGTAGACTTTTTGGCAAGGGTATGCCTCTAATACCACTTGTTGAAGTACAATACCACTGAGATGGTGGGTGTGTATGTAAATAATGTGAATGAGCAAATAAAACCTATACAACACACCAATGAAACATTATATCAAGGAATTCAAATAATAATCAAATTAAAACAACAATTCCTCAATGGCGTCTCATTGTCCTCTATCTCCAAGGATTCTTTAAGTCATTTTTCTCTCAGATTGTTTGTGCACATGACTTTCCAAATGAAAACCTGAAGAATGAGAGATGCTGGAAATGCAAGAGATGTTTCCTACATTACATGATTGATAAACTAGTTATAGATGATATGCAAAGATAATAATGATGCTATGATGTTGCTAATGAAAATGATATGATGAAAATACTATAATTAAGATGTTGCTAATGAAAATTCCATGATTAAACTACTTGATGCTAAAATTATAATACTAAAATGCTCACTAAAATGACAATGCTAATTAAAATGCTGCAAAGTGTAATTGCTACAAATGCTCAGCTCTCTCTCCTTTTTTGATGTAAATGAGGGCCTATTTATAGATTTTCCAAGGCATGAGCCTAGGTGGCAGAAATCAACGATCTGGATTCAATCTGGAGAGTGGACAGCTGAAGATGAAGAGGTTAGAGAGAAAAGGGGAGTGTGTTCACTTCATAAGAACAAACTACCAAGTGTGAAGAGGAATAAAATGGAGATGAAGGCCAAGTGTCCCTAATTAGTTAGAATTTGTTGATGATAAATGCCAAATTAAATATTAGAAATATTTAATTTCTTGAGACACATGATGAGGTGGAAGGTGGGAAGAAGTTAGTAGACATGTGCCTACATTCAAATTTAAAATTCAAATTTAACGAGAGGAGGTTAATTAAATAAAACAAATTAATTAAATTTGTTCATTTAATTAAGATAAGAAGAAAATGATTTAGGATAGGAAGAATTAGAGAAAATGAACTATATAAATAAATATTTCAATTTATTTATAAGTAGAAGAATTAAATATTATTAATTAAATAACTTGTATTTAATTAATCCTCCAGACCAAATTTGAGTGCATACATTTTGCCCCTCTTTGAAGTGATGTGTTTGCGACACGTTGCTTCAAAGAAAAATTTGCCGATAATGTTGATAAAAAAATTCAATATGCCCCAGATGCTAATTTTTGAGTGATGATGCGTATATGCCCCCTCGAGAGATAAATCGGGAAATTTTTGAATTTTTAGGATTTTTGATTTTTTTGAAATTTTTATGATTTAATGAGGAGTTTCAAATTTTTAGGACTTCGTGACAATTTATCTCCCGATAAAGAAAAATGACCCTGCCAATTGATTAATTGATGCCCTTTTGAAAATAAAAATAATCTCACTTAAAAACCCTCCATTTACCCCTTTAAAAGATTAAAAGATGAAAAAGGATCTCATTTGAATTCATTTGCAATGTGAGTGATTGAGCTAATTGAGCAATTTAGCAAGATGGTCATCCCATACCACACTCATCGATTTGAGCGAGTTCGACGACACCACCACCCCGCCGCATATGGACCTCCAATACGTACCTCAAGAAACCACCTTTTGAAATTTGAATTTGTTTTTTGCATGCTTTCATGTTTTTAAAATTTGTGAATTGTGTTTTAGCACATTTAGGACCCAAAATAGTGCATTTAGGATTTAGCGCATAGATGTTGCAAAGTGGCACATATGTTGTCTATTTTAGCGCATTTATGCTCTATTTCGGCGCATTGATGGATTTTTGTAGTGCATCCATTGTTCTAGCACATAAATGCTTTGTTTTTGTGCATTGACACCAGAAATGATGAAATGTTGATTTTTCTCCTTTCTTTTGATATTTGAAGATCACGCCAACCATTGTTGTGGTGATGTTTGATAGGATAGATTATTATTGACCTCATGATGGATGAGATTCAATGATAGGATAGATGATGATTGACCTCATGATGCATGAGATTCAATGATAGACGCTCTATGAGATTTGATGGAAATATCATTTAAGATAATTAGATCAATTGATAGGTTGATTGATAAAATGTTGATTCGTGATATGTCATGATTATAGGAGAAGTTAAGAGTTCTTCAGTCTTGGGAGCGCTACCCAAAGGCTTGGGATATGATTCTATGTCTGGTGTAGGTGGATTTGGATGTTATTGAATGATGTGGTTTATCGTCCTTGCTTGATATGCCCCAGTATAGGATAAACAGGGGACTATTGACTGTGTTAGTTGAGAGATGGCATAGTGACCACAACACGTTCCATCTGGCTACCGCTGAGATGACAGTTACCCTAGAGGATGTGTACTTGATATTGAGGATTCTCGTGGTTGGAGAGTTAGTCGTATATGATCACACAGAGTAGGGAGGTACTGAGGAATTGAGGAGGATTTTTTATGATGACGAGATTAGCGGTTACGAGATCCCATGGTAGGATATGGTTGATTCTTATGAGCCATTACCATCTGTTCTAATTGGGTTTTTTGGAGGTTTCTTATGTCTCGACCTTAGGTCGAAGGGACTATCCATTGGCTGGGGTAGGATACTGGAGAGGATGATCACTCAGGGGATCTGATATGCATGGGGTTCCTATATGTTAGCTCATTTATATCATGATTTGCATCAGGTGGTGTATCTTGGAGCCACTAGTTTATTAGGTGGAGTGACACTGCTTTAGATTTGGGCTTGGGAGCATATAGCAGTCACTCATCATTTGGCAGACAGAGATTGTCCGATTGGTAGGCCATATGTCTTTGGGTACACAAGTATTCTTGTCCAATGCAAGCTGGGAAAATTGGAGTATTGGCGGCGAGTGCTTAATGATTTGGAGGTAGTCATATGGTGACCGTACTTAGATTGTGAGCAGTGGCCTGAGGATGATCTTGAGATGCCATATGTTTTCACTTTGAGGGATTTTATTGGAGGGACCCAATTTATTATTGAGAGATTCATGCTCATGAGGGTGCTACGTCAGTATGTCCAAGTTCAGGGGACGCCCCAAGGAGTTGTGTTATATGCTCAGAGATGGCAGGATATCCCAAAGTGGGGACCCACCATATCTTATGATACAGCTTGCGAGGAGTATTTTGGATAGCAGGCACAAGTATGAGATTATTGTCCAGAGATCGTGGTTGGTGTGATGATAGATGAGTATTATGAGCATTTTTCACACATGCTATATCGAGGATATCCAGTCCCGACGAGCCAGTACCGGAATTTGATGATGATGAGAGAGCACCATAGCACACACCAAGATAGAGGAGGGACGAGGGAGATGGTGGGGATGGATGGGATGATGGGGATGGTGGAGATGTGGGTGGAAAACAAATTTTGGACTTTAGAGTACCTCGAAGGAGGAGATCTACAATTCCCTCAGGACAGCAATAAGCAGGACCATCCTAGTTTCAAATTCGTGCTCCTTCCCATCAACAGTAGGAATAGATAGATGCCTTATAGTTATAGGTGGAGGGTTCATAGGGATAGCTAGTGCAGGCACAGGAGCAGATTGTCTCATTGACAATAGAGAGAGATGTCGCGAAATAGATATATGAGCATGTAGAGGCCCTAGCCAAGAGATTATAGAGAGTGTCTGAGGGGACTACTACAGGGAATATGCTCAGAGAGGTGCAACATTCAGCCTGAGAGACAGAGTACTATAGATTACTATATTATCAGGCGGTTCCTGTAGAGCAGCATGCCCCTAGTTATGCATAGTCTGTCAGTGGCAGGTCAGGTCAAAGTTAGTCATGAACTATGAGCAGGGGTGTGACTGGGCCACTTCCGAGAGATCCATCAGGAAGAGATCCAAGTGTAGGTCCAACTAGTGGTGCAGTAGCAGGCACAGCGAGGCCTACGACGTCTGGGAGGAGCGACACGTAGCTTTTGTGCTCACATTTGATGTACTAAGACTTGATGTATTCACTTATTCAGTCGGGGACTTTATGATTTCCTGTAATTTTTTTGATGTATCTCTCCATATTTTTTGGTATCATTGTACACTTGACATTGATATTTTGAGATTATATGATATGCAGCGGAGACTATTGATCTATATATTTTCTACATGCTTTTATGATGAATGCATTTGATTTCCGCTTGATATGCTATGTGATGTTCATATGATTATGTCATGGTTGTGTATGGATGCAATAATGAAATGATGATGCATGGATTATGATTCTATATAGCTTTATGGATGATGCTTTATGATATATGAGATGGATTTGGTCATGCAGGTAAGATGTGATGCACTTTATTTTTTTGTATTTTTCTAATTCAAATACATGATCTAATGCATGGATGGATGACCTATGATAATACTTTCTAATGTATGTATGATATGGTAATGATTATGCAACTACATGTGAATGATTTTTTTTTTTTGTCAAATGTAGTCAATCCTTTAATGAGAGAGATAAAATCATTTTAAAATTTTCCAACCTTGGAAAACCTAAAATGCACATGCAAAAACTAATATGGATGCAATCTATCTTAACCATGCAAATCTAAATATGCAATGTTGTCATCTTGTCAGCCAATTTGTTGTGCTTGTTATCATCATTGAGCTTTTGATATGTTGAAAGTTAGTACAAACATCAATGGTATAATTAAACCATGATGACCTGAGTACAACTTCCATGGATTTTTTATATTGCGAGGTAATACAAGCATCTAGGTATAATTGAACTGAGATGACTTGAGTATTACTTGCATAAAACAGATGAGGTAATCCTTTTCCTATGAAAATACGGAATGTCATCAATGATACTTTGTAGATCACGTCTCGTGACAAATTTACATAGTAGTAATGATCAACTCACAGACAGCAGACAAAGAAAAATATCATACTCCATCATAGCTTCTCTAGTCCATGACATCCTTGAGTTGCTCCAGAGAAATGATAACAAAAATAAAGATACAATAGTTGAACATTTATGCTAAAGTGATTAAACCATGATTCAAAAGAACATCATCTAGTTAGATTTGTTTTGACCGATCTTGTTGTTGATTTGGATGATTGGTTTTCTAAAAAATGTGATTGATGTTCAATGTTGAGTTTCATTGTGATCGTTATGTTTGCTATGTTGTCTTACTATTGCTTGTTTGTTGTTTTAAGCTCAAAGTAGATTGCCCCCAGTGAGTTCAGGATTTTTCCCCTAGTGAGAAACCAACCATTTATTTCCCAATGATCGCCAAACCAGGGTGAGACATGACTGCAACGCCTGGATATGTACATGAGGTTTTATGATGTACATGCATAATGATGGAAAAAAGCGGATGACTGAAACACGTTCCAATAGATGGAAAATCTAATCTATCACAAATAGCACCTATTGCCAGGTTTTCACTACTTGTTTTTTTTACACTTTTTCTAATTTTATGGTTTTTTTATTTATTTATTTTATTTTTTCACCTTTTTTGTATTTTTCCCTTTTGTCTACTTTTTTTGAATTTTTTCTTTTTTCTTTTGGATTTTTCTACTTTTTATTTTTTGGATTTTTCTATTTTTTACTTTTTTTGGATTTTTCTGCTTTTTTACTTTTTTAAATTTTTCTGCTTTTTTACTTTTTTTGGATTTTCCTATTTTTTAAACAGTGCACTAGATGAGTTATGTATAAAACTTCTTGAGATGAATGTTGTTGATAGGTTCTTCAAACAGGTCCCCTTCGGGTGTAGATAACTGATATACTCCAAATCCATATATTGATACAATGACAAAAGGACCTAGCCAATTATGTTCAAATTTTCCCTTATTTTCTCGATCTTGTTGATTGTGAGGATTCTCTTTTAGTACCAAGTCACCAACCTGAAATTTTCTTGATCTTACCTTGTGGTTATAGCTCCTTGAAATTCTTTGTTGATAAGATTTCAGATGATCAACAACATGTTGATGGCGTTCATCTAACAATTCCAACTCCTGTAGTATGGATACTTGAAAATATTCCTCTGAAATGATTCCTTTCAATGATACTTGGAGTGAAGGTAACTCAACCTCAATGGGTAAGATGGATTCTAATACATACACAAGGGCATATGGTGTGGCTCTCATAGGGGTGTTGATGCTAGTATGGTATGCCCACAAGGAAAGGTTTAGTTGGACATGCCAGTCACGTCCAACATCATTGATAGTTTTCTTCAAGATTTTCAAAATGGTCTTATTTGAGGCTTATGCTTGGCCATTCCCTTGAGGGTAATAGGGTGTGGAAAATCGGTGTTGGATATGAAATTTTTCACAAAGTTCTTATACATCTTGGTTTTTGAAGGGTCTACCATTGTCAGTGACAATGGAGCTAGGGATGTCATACCGACAATGTAGTTCAGGATGAAAGAGGCAATTTTTTTACCAGTGATCGTGGTTAATGGGACAGCTTCAATCCACTTTGTGAAATACTCAGTGGCTGTGATTATGAATTTATGTCCATTAGAGGAAGATGGATGAATCTTACCCACAAGATCAAGTCCCCATTGACAAAAAGGCCAGGTCGATGTGAATGGTTGCAGCTCCTATGTTGGTGCATGTATGAGATTTCCATGGACTTGACACTTCTTGCACTTCTTAACAAATTGAAAAGATTATTTTTCCATGTTTGACCAATAATATCCCAAGCGTAGGAGTTTCTTAGCTAAAGTAAGGCCACTTGAATGAGTACCACAAATACCTTCATGAACTTCTTGTAAGGCAGTTTCAGATTTTTCACGTTCAAGACATTGGAGGAGAGTACCATCGAGACCTTGTCGATAAAGTGTATCAGCTATCAGGGTGTTTTAGGTTGCTTGACAGATAAAGTTGCATTTTTGGTTCCTGGATAGATCAGGTGGAAGGGTATTGTCTCTCAGATAGGTATAAATATTCCCATAGATTGAAGAATCATCATCAACTAGATGGCACACAACTTGGGATTCATGATTGTAATATGCAAGAGTAAACAATTGTTCCACCATGAATTCATAACGACTTTTTTTCTGATAGTTGTAGAAGAGAAGCGATGGTTGCCATGGCATCTGTAGCTTTGTTGTCTACTCTTGGAATTTGTTTAAACTTGATCTCAACAAAGTATTTCTTGAAGTCATCTACCATTCTCGTGTATGGAATTAGCTTATCATCTTTTGTTTGATAGTCATCATTAACCTAATTGATGACTAATTGGGAATCTCCATAAACTTGTAATTTTGTGACTTTCCATTTCATTGCTACCTTGATACCGATGATTAGCGCTTCATATTCAGCCATGTTGTTTGTGCAAGGGAACATCAACCTGTAATATTTTGGGATAGTGTGTCCTTGTGAAGTAAAAAATAGGATTCCAGCACCCGATCCATGTTGAGTGTAAGACCCATCAAAGTATAATATCCAATGTTGTGCTATCATTATGAGGACATCTACATCTAGGAATTCAATGTGCATAGGATGGTCATCTTGTAATAGCTTCAGCTAACTAATCTTCAATTACTTGGCCCTTGATTACTCTTCTATCCACATATTGAATGTCAAATTCACTCAATATCATCACCCACTTTGCTAATCTTCTTGATAGAGTGGCTTTACTGAGTAGATATTTTAATGGATCTATCTTGGCTATTAGTTTAACGGTATGTGTTAACATATAGTGTTGCAATTGTTGAGTAGCAAACACCACTGCCAAAAAATATTTTTCAATGAATGTATAGTTAATTTCATAGCTACTCAGTGTTTTGTTGATGTAGTAAATGGCCCTTTCTTTTCCTGTAGAGTCTTCTTGTGCTAGCAAAGCTCCCAAAGATACCTCAGTAGTTTCTATGTAGAGTAGAAGTGGTTTTCCCTCTATTGGTGGTACCAATATAGGTGGATTCATCAGATATTGTTTCAATTGATTAAAGCCAGCTTCACATCTTTCATCCCATCTAAAAGAAACATTCTTGTGTAACAAATGAGTAAAAGGATGACTTTTTTCCACCAGTTGCACAATGAATCTTCTGATGGATTGGAATATTCCTTGTAGAGATCTTAGTTGGCTAATGTTATTAGGAGGTGGCATTTCCATGATTGCTTTGACTTTTTTTGGATCTGCTTCGATGCCTTTTGTTGAGACTATGTATCCTAAGAGTTTTGTTGATGTTACTCTAAATACACACTTCTTTGGATTTAATCGCACATTGAACTTTTCCAATCGATTAAATATTTTATCCAATATTTCTAGATGTCCTTCCCTGGTGAATGATTTTTCTAGCAGGTCATCCACATAGTCGTCCATGAATGTGTGCATCATGTCATGAAAGATTGTTGTCATTGCACATTGATAGGTGGCTCTTGCATTCTTTAATCCAAAAGGCATGGCATTCCAACAAAATGTACCCCATGGACATGTGAAAGTTGTTTTGTCTTGATCTTCTGGTGCAATCTTGATCTAATTATAGCCTAAAAAACCATCCATGAGTGATAGCATAGCATGTCATGCTGTTAAATCCACAATGATGTTTACAATGGGAAAACAAAAGTCATCCTTTGGAAAATCCTTGCTAAGATCCCTAAAATATGTGCATATTATGATGTTTTTGTCTAGTTTGGAGACTGGTACAATGTTTTAAATCCATTTTGCATAGTCAATTGGTCAAATGAACCATGCATCTAATATTTTTTTTAATTTTTCTTTCACTAGTAGGGCGATGTGCGGATGCATTTTTCTCAATTTCTGCTTTACTGGCTTCACTCCAGGTGCTATGGATAAATGATGCATTATTAGATCCATATCTATTCTTGGCATGTCACCATAGGACCAAGCAAAATTTATTTTTCTTTATTCGAAGAATTTGGTGAAATTTGGCTTTTCTTGCTCTGTCATTGATGTCACTAGGTGTATGGTCTTTGTTGTTTCTGCAGTACTGATGTTTATGGATTGTGTAGGCTCAACCAATACTAAAGATCTTTCTTGATAATGCTTAGGAAGAATGTCAAATCTCTCATCCTTAAGTACCTCAGAGAGGTTTTCACCGTTGGATACGCTCTTTCTTTTTACTTTTTCATGATCTAATACTACCATTGCATTGTTTTCACCATTAGATCAATTTTTTGTATTCTTTATTTTGCAGCTAAGAGACTTGGCACTCCCCTGGTTTGAAACTTTGTTATGAAATTCATCGATGGAAATTGTTTTTGGATTTTCAGAGCAAAGGAAATTGACAATGGCATTATCATTTAAAAAGGTAGGGATATCAAGAGGCTCAGTTTGTTCCCAATCAATGAGTTCAGGATGTATCAAAGGTAAGGAATCATCGGATTGATCAAGATCAAAGGTGGTGAGGGTCATGATAAAAACATTTTCAAGGTGTTTGCAAGCAACATCAAGGTCTATAATGTTACTCTCCTCTAAATGATTTGTCTCACTAGATGTCTGATCGTCCTCACTAGAGTCATCGATATGTAATCCAAATTCAAATGGTCGAGACCCTGAGCTTTGTCCCTCCATACGTATGGGTGCATACTTCTTTATCACGTCGATTTGCTTGTCTTCACAAGATTCTTTAGATAGTGAATCTCATTCATATTCATTTGAGTCTGTTTCAGAACTAGCTTGTAGTTGGAGGATTTTTTCACAAATCTTTTGAGTGGCCTCTTCTTTTATCTCTTCTTTGTATCCTAATCTTGTCTTGTCTTTTGCATTGATTGAGATAGGTTGGATTGGTTCCACAATACCTTCTTTTTGTTTTCTAGTAGGACCTTTTCCTTCATATCCCATATTTTCTAATATTTTGAACCCTTTACCATATTGCTCTATTGGTATATTGGAAGTTGCTGCTTGGGATTCTTCTTCATCTTTGTAAAGCCAATTTAGAATTTATTTGTCCTCAGATTCATCAACTAGAGTACTTGCTTTTACAAATTTACCATCAAAGATCGTGATGGGTTATGAAGATTGTTGTCTAGATGTTGTTGGTTGTCCATATGATTTTGGAGAAGGTAGTAGTTGTGAGAGACATAAGGATTGCTCAAAATAATACGCACCCATGCCTTTATCTTTCAACTGAATCTTTTTCTCAAACTATTTTGACAAATAATTGAGTTGGCTTTCATTACTTGAGGAAATAGAATCATAGATGCCTTTATCTTTCAACTGAACCTTTTTCTCAAACTGTTTTGACAAAGAATTGAGTTGGCTTTCATTACTTGAGGAAATAGAAGTGAGAGCTTCTTTGTTGTGTGGTACAAAACATCTTGGATTGTCTTGAGAGTGTTGTAGTATTGGGAATTATTAGAATCTACTGAATTTGTGATCTCTTTTCCATTGTAAGGGAATTTCAAGCATTGATGGTATGTTGATGGCACTGCTTTCATTTCATGGATCCAAGGTCGACCCAAGAGTATGTTGTAGGTCAAATCCTTGTGTAAAAATTGGAAGATTATATCCTTTTGAACTAGTCCCACTTGAATTGGCAATACTATCAGTCCTTGAGAGGATCTTTCTTCATCATCATAAGCTTTAAGGTGCATTTATTTAGACCAGCTCCTTCATCCATTAAACGTGTTTGACTCGATGTTTATGGATTAAAACCTCAATATGGAGTGGAGCGTTGTGTGGATGGGTGAGGGATGCATCATCATTTTCTAAGAATGATAAAAAATGGGGTGCAATCAAATTTCCCACCATGGCTTGGAATTGACAAACTTCCAAATTGGTTGGTATTGTGGTGTCCACTAAAGCTTTTTCCAAAATATCCTTATGGGTTGGTGAAATTTTAAGAAATTCCAGTATGGATATCTGTGTTGGAATCTTTTGCAATTGATCTACTATATTGTATCGATTCGAAGGAGCAGCAGGTGTTTTAGATGTACTTCCTTTCAATACAAACTTGGACTGCCCTCTTGTGGTCACATTTATCGGTAGGTTGTCTTGTTTATCCTTGATTTTGATGACATTGATTTGATTATCAACTGCAGAAATGTGATTGATGGTAGTATCATAGACATAATTCACATTCTTCCCTTTGTTGTTTATCGAAGAAGATTCTCCTTTTTCATAGTTGGGTAGAGGGTTTTTAAATGCTCCATGATCATCATTTGTTTTATGTCCTTCTATTGATATGACACCTCTATCGATCAAGTCTTGCACCAAATGTTTTAATTGCATACAATCATTTGTTTTATGACATTTGCTTCTATGAAAATCACAGTAATATGCCTCGTTCCACCATGATGGTTTGACTCTTGGTTCAAAATATTGTGTGTCTGGTAATGTTATGAGTTTTTGTGCAAGAAGCTCTTTTAACGCCAATTCAAGTGATTGTCCCAAGGGTGTAAATTTTCTTCGATGTGGTGGTGGAGATGGTTTAGATTCACTGTTGTTTTGATTTTTTTGGGTGTAATACCTGATAAATTGAAGATTGGTTTTACATTATGTGTGTCAACTACACCATCATTACCAACATTCTTATTTCTTGTCCATAATTTGGATTTTTCATTGTTGTTATGATGGTTAAAAGAGTTAGCAGAGTTTGTTCCTTCGTTATGGATTTTCAATACTCCTCTGTTAACCAAGGCTTCCTCAATCTTAAGTATGTTTTCAATCAGCTTTTCAAAATTGGGTGGACACTGCAATTGGAGTCTAGATAACTCATCTCATTGTTGTGTTTATCTATAAATATATCCATCTTTTCTTTCTCAGGTATCGGACAGGCATATCTAGCAAATAATCATCTCCATCTTTGTAAGATTGTAAGAAATAACTCACCATTTTTTTTTTTTGTGTTACAGAGATATTTCATGGTTATTTCATGTTGAATGTTGTATGAATATTGGGAGATAAATTTATTTACGAGCTCCTCAAATGATCTAATACCTAGTGGGAGTTTTGAAAACCATTACGTGCATTGACCACCCAAACTTCTTGGAAATAATCTCATTAGATAGGTTTCTTCATGTGCAAATTCCAGAATCATGGTGCAGAATTCTCTTACATGATCTTGAGGATCATTTTTTCCATTGTATTTGTCATATCTAGGAAATTTACAATTTGGTGGAAAAGGTATCATGTTCATATTTCTATAAAATGGATAAGGAAATATGTATTGTAACAAATATCTCTTTGTTGTTCCCCTTTGCATGTCTAGGATTTGTTGTTGAAGATTTTTCATTTGGTGAGTTAAAGCATTCAATGGATCTGTGATTCATGAGTCAGCTTCTGTTTTCTTGGGAGCTCCCTTCAATTGGTTGACATCAAAATCATTGGGTAGTTTTAAACCTTGATTTTCCAGCATCAAAAAGTATTTCTCTGCATCCTTGTTTAGAATTTTTTCCATGAACTTGTGAAATTTAGGGTCTTGTTGAGCTTGTTGAATTTCCTCATTAGTTATCTCATCTATTTCATCTATTTCAGATTGATGAAATCTATGAAAAGGATTTTCTTCTCCTTCTGCCATGATGGTTTGGGTTTCTATTTCTTTTTCTCTAAGTTTTTGTTTTTGAGCTCTTGTTAAAACAATCATGCAAGTGATAGAGTTTTGCTATACTTTGATCTTGTTTTGGGAGTGCCAATGAAATACCTAAGTCAAATAGGATGATAGATCCTATTGATGAGACTAGGCTAAATCTAATGTACAATGTTTGTTTCATGATAAAGGATGATATAGTGAAACTCAACGAACAATCGGAGATGAGATTGGTGATTGGTCACTTTGTTGTTTGATCCAAGTTTAGTTAAAGGGATTGCACTTGCAAAAGCTAATTTCTTCAAGTTTAAACCAATTTTTTAATGAGGAATGATCTTTGCTCTGAAAAGGTGGTCCCTAAATATGATTCTAGTTGTCGGACAAAAGTTCAATTTAGCTCTATGTTTGAGTATCGGGTCAATGCGCTAAAATAGGTTGTATATGCACTGAAATATGGGATAAATGTGTTAAAACAGACCCTATATGTGCTAGACTATCAGTTAAATGTGCTAGAACAGAAAGCTTATGCACTAAAAGATGAGGTAAATGTGCTAGAGCAGACCCTATATGCATTGAAATATGTGGTTAATGTGCTATAATAGACCCTATATGTGCTAGACTATGAACTCAATGCATTGAAATAGGAAGTTTATGTGCTAAACTAGAAATGTCACCGTTTTGAAAGTTTGCCTAGTTTTTTTTTTTTTGAATTAGTGAATTGAGTGTTTTTGATGGATGAACTTCTGAACAAATGATTTCAAACATAGAAGCAAGTAGTAAAATAGTTGTTTCATCCTATGATCTAAACATCAAGTGTATGTTCTAGGATCTAGTCTAATCTCTTTAATTTCCACTGGTATTGAACAATAGCAAACAGATCAATTAGACTCTTCTAATGTCAAGGGTCATTAATAACATTACAGCCCACAACTTGGAATTACGTCGGTTCACACAACCCTGTCACCCCCTAGAGGGCACCCGTGTTTTTTACTTTTTTCGGGTCTTAACCAAAGTCAATTCCTCCACTTTTGGCCAAAAAACCCTGGTAGTTATATGGTGAGTATCTTGGGGGTAGATTCTTCCCTCCCCTTGCACTGTGAATATTATAAGGTTTGGCAACTGACTCAGCTTGGCTACTACACTTAGATTTCTTAGTAAGGGTTTTCTTTCGGTGTGGAAAATGATAAACTCCTTCAGGAAGCCTCCCAACCTTTAGAACAAAGGCTTTTTGTATCTAAAGGATACCGAGGGAGGGCTATCAATGCACACTACCGTAGAATGTGATTTTCATCACAATTCATGTTTGATTATAGTGCGTTGGAATGCTTGGCTTTAGTTGTTCCCACTTAGGTTGTTCCCTCCTTTCAAAGTGGGGAGGCAAGCTAGCTAAAGGTGCTATTGCAATAAAATGAAAGAGTGAGTGTGGTGTTTTGGTTACCCAGTAAGGGGGAGAGAATAGGCTTATCACTGTGAAAACATATCATACATGGTGTTCTTTAACCTTGTAATTAAACTAGATGCATAATTTAATCAAAGGAAAATAAGTCCAGACCCTACAAACATCGTCAGTAGTCTCAAATATGTCTTTGACAACATATAGAGCACCTGCAAAATAGAAAGATACAGATCAGTCCCCCGAAATTTTAAATTTTGTAAATAAATGTGTATGCGCTAAAACAGAGAGCATATGCGCTAAAATATTCAGTATATGCACTATTAAACACACTCAATGCTCTATTCTGGAAAATAGAAAAGGGAAATCAAATCTTGTATATGCGCTGAAAGAGGAGGTAGATGCACTGGTTTGGGTTGCGTATGCACTATAACAAAGCTTGGATGTGCCGAAATTCACCACCTACACACTAAAATAGGTTTCGAATGCGCTACATCAAAATTCACGAATGGACCTATTGACGAAAACTTGCAAGAAAATATTAAAAACGGGGCTAGGCCCCACAGTGCATGCCAATTTATGTGTGTATGTAAATAACATGAATAAGCAAATAAAACCTATACAACACACCAAAGAAACATTATATCAAGGAATTCAAATAATAATCAAGTTAAAACAACAATTCCTCAATGGTGTCTCATTGTCCTCTATCTCCAAGGATTCTTTAAGTCATTTTTCTCTTAGATTGTTTGTGCACATGACTTTCCAAATGACAACCTGAAGAATGAGAGATGCTAGAAATGCAAGAGATGTTTCCTACATTACATGATTGATAAACTAGTTGTAGATGATATGCAAAGATAATAATCCTGGTATGATGCTGCTAATGAAAATGATATGATGAAAATATTGTAATTAAGTTGTTGCTAATAAAAATGCCATGATTAAACTACTTGATGCTAAAATGACAATGCTAATTAAAATGTTGCAGAGTGTAATTGCTACAAATGCTCAGCTCTCTCTCCTTTTTTGCTGTAAATGAGGGCCTTTTTATAGATTTTCCAAGGCATGAGCCAAGGTGGTAGAAATCACTGGTCTAGATTCGATCTAGAGAGTGGACGGTTGAAGATGAAGAGGTTAGAGAAAAAAGGGGAGTGTGTTCCCTTCATAAGAACAAACTGCCAAGTGTGAAGAGGAATAAAATGGAGATGAAGGCCAAGTATCCCTAATTAGTTAGAATTTGTTGATGATAAATGCCAAATTAAATATTAGAAATATTTAATATCTTGAGACACATGATGAGGTGGAAGGTGGGAATAAGTTAGTAGACATGTGCCTAAATTTGAATTTAAAATACGAAGTAAATGATTTAGGATAGGAAGAATTAGAGAAAATGAACTATATAAATAAATATTTCAATTTATTTATAAGTAGAAGAATTAAATATTATTAATTAAATAACTTGTATTTAATTAATCCTCCAGACCAAATTTGAGTGTATACATTTTTCCCCTCTTTGAAGTGATGTGTTTGCGACACGTTGCTTCAAAGAAAAATTTGTCGATAGTGTTGATAAAAAAAAATCAATATGCCCCTGATGATAATTTTCGAGTGATGATGCGTATATGCCCCCTCGGGAGATAAATTGGGAAATTTTTGAATTTTTAGGGTTTTTGAATTTTTTTAAAATTTTTATGATTTTATGAGGATTCTCAAATTTTTAGGATTTTGTGACGATTTATCTCCCAATAAAGAAAAATGACCCTGCCAATTGATTAATTGATGCCCTTTTGAAAATAAAAAATAATCCCACTTAAAAATCCTCCATTTAGCCCTTTAAAAGATAAAAAGATGAAAAAGGAGCTCATTTGAATTCATTTGTAATGTAAGTGATTGAGCTGATTGAGAAATTTAGCAAGATGGTCATCCCATTACACACTCATCAATTCGAGCAAGTTCGATAACACCACCGCCCCGCCATGTATGGACCTCTGGTACGTACCTCGAGAAACCACCTTTTGAAATTTGAATTTATTTTTCACACGCTTTCATGTTTTTAAAATCTGTGAATTGTGTCTTAGTGCATTTAGGACCTGAAATAGCACATTTAGGATTTAGTGCATAGATGTCACAAAGCGGCGCATATGTTGTATGTTTTAGCGCATTTAGGATTTTAGTGCATTTATGCTCTATTTCGGTGCATTGATGGATTCTTGTAGCACATCCATTTTTCCAACGCATAGATGCTCTATTTTTGCACATTGACACCAAAAATGATGAAATGTTGATTTTTCTCCTTGCTTTTGATGTTTGATGATTGTTTTAGCCGTTGTTGTGGTGATGTTTGATAGGATAGATGATGATTCACCTCATGATGGATGAGATTCAATGATAGGATAGATGATGATTGACCTCATGGATGAGAGTCAATGATAGACGCTCTACGAGATTTGATGGAAATCTCATTTGAGTTGATTAGATTGATTGATAGGTTGATTGATAAAATGTTGATTTGCGATATGTCATGATTATAGAACTTATGAGTTCTTCAGTCTCAGGAGCGCTACCCGAAGACTTGGGATATGATTTTGTGTCTGGTGCAGGTGGATTTGGATGTTATTGAGCGATGTGGTTTATCTTCCTTACTTGATATTCCTTAGTGTAGGTTGAACAAGGGACTATTGATTGCGTTAGCTGAGAGATGGCATAGCGACCACAACACATTCCATCTGGCTACCAGTGAGATGATGGTTACCCCGGATAATGTGTACGGGATATTGAGGATTCCTGTGGTTGGAGAGTTAGTCGTATATGATCACACAGAGCAGGGAGGTACCGAGGTGCTGAGGAGGATTTTTGATGATGATGGGATTAGTGGTTATGAGATCCCATGGCAGGATACGGTTGATTCTTATGATCCATTACCATTTTTTCTAGTTGGGTTTTTTGGAGGTTTCTTATGTCCCGACCGTAGGTCGAAGGAACTATCTATTGGTTGGGGCAAGATACTGGAGAGGACGATCACTCATGGGATCCGATATGCATGGGGTTCATGTATGTTACCTCATTTATATCATGATCTACATCAAGTGGTGTATCTTGGAGCTGCTAGTTTATCAGCTGGAGTGACATTTCTTTAGATTTGGGCTTGGGAGCATATAGCAGTTACTCATCCTTTAGCAGACAGAGACTGTCTAGTTGGCAAGCCATATGTCTTTGGATACATAGGTATTCTTGTCCAACGCAAGCTGGGAAAATTGGAGTATTGGCGGCGAGTGCTTGATGATTTGGAGGTAGTCATATGGTGACCGTACTTAGATTGTGAGCAGTGGCACGAGGATATTCTTGAGATGCCAAATGTTTGCACTTTGAGGTATTTGATTGGACGGACCCAGTTTATTATTGAGAGATTCATGCTCATGAGGGTGCTTTGTCAATATGGATGAGTTCAGAGGATGCCCCAAGGACTTGCGTTATATGCTCAAAGATGGGAGGATATCCCAGAGTGGGGACCCACCATATCTTATGATACAGCTTATGAGGAATATTTTGGATTGCAGGCACAGATATGCGATTACTGTCTGGAGATCACAGCTGGTGTGATGACAGATGAGTATATTGAGCATTTTTCACACATGTCATACCGAGGGTATTCAGTCCTAATTATCCAGTACCAGCATTTGATTATGATGAGAGAGCACCATAGCATGCACCAAGACAGAGGAGGGATGGGGGAGATGGTGGGGATGGAGGGGATGGTGGGGATGGTGGAGATGCAGGTGGTAGACATATATTGGACTTCAAAGTACCCCAGAGGAGGAGATCTATAGTTCCCTCGGGACAGTAGCAGGCAAGACCATCCCAGGTTTAGATTCGTGTGCCTTCCCATCAGCAACAGGCATAGATAGATGCCTTACAGTTACAGGTGGAGGGCTTACAGGGACAACTAGCGCAAGCATAAGAGCAGATTGTCTCACTAAAAGCAAAGAGAGATGCCACGAGACAGAGATATGAGCATGTAGAGGCCCTAGCCGAGAGATTATAGAGAGTGTTTGAGGGGACTACTGCAGGGGATATGCTCAGAGAGGTGCAACATTCAGCTCAAGAGACAGAGTACTATAGATCACTATATTATGAGGCAGTTTCTACAGAGTGTCATTCCCCTAGTTATGCATGGTCTGTTAGTGGCAGGTCAGGTTGGATTCGGTCACGGACCACGAGCAGGGGTGTGACTGGGCCACTTCCCAAAGATCACCTAAAAAAAATGTTTTGCAAAAGTCCCAGATCTTGTGTTGTTTCCTCGAGCTGTGGTGACACATAACTGTCTAGCTTTGAGCTTCGGTTTCTCATTGTTCGAGCTTGATTCGAGCTTTGTCAAATAAAAAACTCATGATTACTACGAAATTTCAAAACCCATTATCATTCGAACCCTAAGTTTGAAACCTCATTAACCAAACTACAAACTTTGCAAAATAACATATAAAAATGCTTTATGTCTGATATACTCATGTCACCGAAAGTTCTTATTTGCCCTAAAGGGGATGGTAACTCCTTGTATTCACAAAGCCACCATTTACTTGTTACAAGGTTCATATACCTGTTGTCCAAGTTAATCACTTGAAATAGACCCAAATGTAATATATGACTTATTCCATTGAAACCAAAACCCTTACCTTAAAGTGGTGTCGACCATCTCATGAGCTCGATACTCATTAGGAGTATAGTGAAACTAATGCCATATACAAATAAGTTGACCATGTAAAAACAAAACTTGATATAATCATTACTCAACAAAGCACTTGTCAAATTCCATATAATACCAATAGTGATTAAAGTAATCGCATTGCTTTTGTAGATAATGTACAAACTCATATGATGCCAATCCCAGCTTATTTCAAGACAAGTGTAACTATGTCAAATATATGATAATATATCAACATCTCATCAAATAGAAAATGGTTTTCCAAAACCTTGCAATATATGATAATGTGGACATGGAAAAAGTAACCCTTCTACTTTTTTTCATGTTTAGGCCCTCCTAGTGATTTTGGCTTGATTTTTCCTAGATTTAATGTTGTAATGTGGTCAACACATTCACATTAGGTCTTGTACCCTTGTGAATCATTAATAATTCTAGGATGTCTTGTAAAAGTGTTGTGAAGTGTTGTAACCCACTTTCACACTTTTCTAGGACCCTTTCATTATAATCTCCTTGAAGCAGGACTAAGTCGCCCAGCTTGGCGTAAGTGTCCCAGTTGGCCTCGACAACAAAATCTATAGGATTCCAAAGTCTCTTTGCATCACATTTCAAATTATAGGTGCACATCTCTAGTCTTGTTTATTTTTGTTATTGTTTACTTGCATATTTAGGTGATTTTGCATACATCACTGTGTTTTCAAACAAGTTGCATTTCTTAGATTTTGCATTAATAATTCATTTTCCCTTTCAATTTATTACATTTAGACATACTTCATTCATCCTTGCATTGATTTTGAGTGTATACATTTCCCATTTTGGCCCATCTTTCTCCTTTTACGTGAAAAACCCTAGAAGTGCAAGAAAGCATTAGGGAGCCAAAATCTTTGTCCACAGATAAATATCACTAGAACTCCATATACCAATATTGCTACCCTGTGTTACCTGAATGTGTGCCAAAACAATTTTTATATGTAGTAAATTTCATATGCCAAAACAACACTGGACATCAATGCCAAAACAATGTCAAAGGGGTCAACAAGATTTTGTAATATTCAGTGCAAAACACTTTGACTTTCATGGACTATCTAACCTAAATCTTTCAAGTATGATCATCAATATTACTTTCAATATATATTAAATTACCCAAGGTATATTGAGAGACAAATTCTTCTCTTATGAGCGTAATTGATAACTTGTGAGGAATGACTAGTAATTAGAGAGTTGCATTAACTAATTTGGTCAATTACTTATACTATCTTGATTGAGATTTAAATTTGATATCATAGTGCCTTTATTGATTTATCTATTTGTATGATTACTTATTAACTAAGTTTGACTTGGATAAAATATCTTATCTATTATGGAACATTAACCATTGTTTTATAGCTATATAACTTATAATGGATAATAATAATAATGAAATTTACATGCATAAGTGATAGTGAACATTCCCAAATTCCAAAGGTTGAATAAACCTTGTATCTTAAATTAAAAACCATATTGAAGCTAAAACATGATCTCAAAGTAGTAATAAAAGTTTATGGTTGATGCATGTGGCAAAGAGCTTCATAGACTGTTCTTGGTAGTATATTGAGTAAGGATAAAATAAACTTACTCTCAAATTATGTGTTGAACCTCCTTTTTTAAGGATTATGCTAGAAATCGTTTGTCTCGTATATTAACGCATTTTGTTTTATATAATGGCTATGTAAGCATGATTTGTTAGAAAGGATTTCAAACTCATGTCTTAAATTAAATGGTTTAAGAGATTCACTATAATCACAATAGTACTTGAATATACCAAAGCATAATTTACCAAAGGATTCAACTTAGCCATTTAAAATATACAAATAATAATGAAACAAGTATGGGTAGTAAAATTTCATTGGGTTAAAAATAAAATTGTAGATAATTTAATAAAAATAGGAAGACGAGTGACCCAACCCTATAGTCTTGTCACAAGTTCTATAGTTACCCTATCACAAGCTTAAAGGACACAAAAAGTTTTAAATAGTTCATATCTTGTAGGAAGAACAATTAAGGTAAATATAATGATGTAACATATTACAAGAAGATGGAATTCAAACTAAAATATATTTTGGGAAACTTAAAAGACTATTAGATGTATCATTTGACTGATAATCTGTGTAATGGTAACATGATCTTAGCATCATTGGTTTACTTGGTGGATAGCAGCCAATGAAAAACTATTTGAGGAAAATAATGCTCTAGAAAGGGTTGTGCACCTAACTATATAGTTTGCATAAAACTATAAATACATACTTATATACATTGATTCTATTAAATGTTAATATGTAAGAAGTTTGGGTAAATGGAGTTTCCCAAACTTACGTTTTCATGTATGATCAATGTATTTCCAAAACTAAAACATGTCAACTCTAATAACACAATAACAACTTCAATTTCAACTAAAACTAAAAACTTGATATTAAAATAAACTTAGTACTTAAAAAGGCATATGGATTTTGTATCTCTCCAAGGCTTTAGATTGAATTTCAAGGAAAGACACAAGTATTCTCCTAATTTCCAAAGACCTTAGTGCACTTCCAATAGGGAATTGTAGCTCTTTAGTGAGTGACTTAGAACTTGTTTAGTCACAATAAGTTGAGTCTCTAGCCAAAGCATCATTTGTATGTCTCGTATACACAAATAAACCATTTGACTATTTTTTTTTCTTGAATATTCAGTAACATAAATTGTATAATCAAATTTAATTTTTTAAGTATATTATTTAGGTTGTTATTTGTTCAGTTTTATTTAAAGAATTAGTGGGTCTTTACAATCTCAACCACCTTTTTAGTGACTAGGTTCATGGAATATTTGTGAAGTTCCAATTTCTTGACCAAGACTTCTTATGGGTGAAAAATTAAATGAGACAAAATAATGAATAGTGCCTAGAATATTTTGGGACACTTGAAGTCTTCATATGTGTAAGCCATGTACCGATTTCTAGTGGCACATAAGCTCCATAATCATAGAGAAATGAATTGTATGCAAGTAATACATCTAAAATAAATAATCTTATAGGTTGGTCCAATGTCCTATCCTTATCAACACCAACCAATTGACGAAAGGTAAACTAAGTGACTTGGATGTATTATTTAAACATGTATGAATTAAAAGGCTCCATCAAACTACTTGTCATGCTTATTTCCATTTATGGTAGCTTGTCCTTTAAAAGACACATTTTTAAAGCTCTAATTTCTTGTATATTACCCTACTAGCATTTTATTTGAGCCTCAACATTCTTTCATCCAATAGCTTTCAAGTTTTCATTTTTCAAGCCAAACACCCTTCTAATTGATGGAGGACTTAAATCAAAGACAACTTTGTCTTTGTCATTTTTAACCACCCTTTCATTTGCATGATACATGTAGAATAAATTTAAACTTATTTTTTATTCTAATTAGATGTATAGTTTAATGAAAACAATGCCATAAATGAAATTATATTCTAGCTAAACAATATTGGAATTGGATTTATGTTAAAAACTAGCCAAATTATTGAAATGACAAAGGAAAGAATAGTGTCCATGGTTCGATAGTTAGAGTAGAAGGAGGCTGACAAAAGTGATGGAAGATTGGAAAAATGATAATTATTTGGAGCAAATTCTAGATAGTAATCTGGAACAATGTAGTGGACACTACTACAGTGAGATGGACCATATCAGTGTGGTAGTGACCCAATATAGAAGAAGTGTACAAAAGAAAAGAGAAAAAATTTCAAGACTTACAAACCATAGATTTTGGTAGACACTATACTTCTACAATGGTAATGGGCACAACACAGTTGTGAGATTTGAGTGCACTTGAGCTTCATTTTTTCATAATTTTAGTGTCTCAACCAATTGGTTTCCAGAGTGCTTGTGAATTTTGGATCCGTTGTATCTAAACAATTTTATTGGTGTCAAAGTATATAGAATGGACAATAAAAAATGGTGTGGCTACTTAGAACACTACCTAAGTCAGGGACCTGAATGATTTATTTCAACCTCAATGCAACAATGTAAATTAGAAGTGTGTTGGCCTAAGTTTAAATGTGTTGGTAAATAGAAATTCTTGAATGATTATATAACTTAAAAACACTCTATAATGTGTGTGTTGGCTGCTCCAACTCAACACCCCTAGGTGAAAAGACCAAAAATGCCAAATTTGTGGGGAAGCAATATTGAGTACTCACATGTAGAGCTTCAAATATGCAAGCAACCTTCAAAGAATGCTCACTTCCTATCTAATAAAAAATTCAAACTAATCTTTTCAAAGAGAAGAGATAGGAATTGGCATCAAGTTGGAAGGAGAAATAAGGGAGTAGAAAAATAATAAAAATGAGGTAATGTGCCAAAGACTTGTAATTAGTTAGCTTTCTCTGACGCAATCAACTAATCCTCATCCATGAATAGTAAATGATTATGGTGGGGATACCTTAATTTATGCAAACCTACCTATAAATAGAGCTCCCTCAACCAATATTGATGGATGACAACATTCGGATATGTATAGATTGGTCACTTCCATCCAGGGAGCACAAGTAGACAAACGTAAACATATGAACCTAAAATCAAATTAAGGGTGCTTTTTGAGATGAGTTATGAAGAACAAAACTAAAAAATCATTTAGTTTCATTAAGATATAAAAGATCAAGAAAAAACTTTTATTTATAGAGTTTCAAAAAGAAAGGGTGATATTAACCATTGATTAAACAAGGCAATCCAAATGACCAAAATAACTAACATGCTAAACCTAAAAAATTGGCATTACTTTTAGATAACTTGCCCCACACTCCTTCTATAGGGTGGAGTGTAATTTTTACCTTAACTATTAAGGGAAGCCATGAAAAATGATAATTAAATAACATGTTGGTACTCTATGATATTTTCATAAACTGGAGAGTTCTATTACATTTTCTAAAGGTGTTAACTAATTCATGTTAGTGTGGTTGCTCTAGCATATGGAAAGGAATTTTGGTAATAGGAGATTACCAAGGTGCCCAAGAAGAGCATATAATTATGATAAGTTTTGAATAATGGATAAATTACAAGATAGCAATGGCAATGGGAAAACAGTTGCAGAGAGTTAATGAGTAATGGAAAAAAGTTTCAAAATGCTCATAGAAAGGGAATAGCCAAAAATCAAAATTTAAATATGAGAGAGAGAATTATAGAAATTTCTATGGAATATCTAATGAAAAAAATAAGAGAGAGAGAGATATGAGATATATTGTACAATGAGATTCGAATAGCATGATTATGAAATTTGTGCGTGCTTGAAGTTGTTTGAAAAATGTGAAAGTGCTACTAGAAATAAATTTTTGTCCATTTTAAAATTGTTCAGCATATGAAGATGCTACCATAATAACAATTGTGACCAAGTTACTACCATGGTTGCTTGATATTGGACAAGGTTAAATCTAAATGGCATATTAACTATTAGTTTTTAGGTTGAGGAATTGGCTAAGCGAGTCCTAAAACATGATAAGGGCATGGACACTAAAATGAGTATGCAATATAGAGTAGAAATTACAAGGTAAACAATTTCTAACTCTACAAAACCTTTTGATTGTCCAAGAGAACATCTAATTTCTCAAAGAAATTTAAAACCATAATTTTGCTAAGTTAATAATCATAAATTTTGTTGACTGAGGGTTTTTCTCTACTTCTAAAAGGCTTGTGGACAAATAAATCCCTACCAATCATTAACAATGATGGATCACTCTTATTTTCCCAAAATCATTGAAATAGTTTTCATGAGTTTTCCTCTTTTTATTTCTTTACAACTCCTTACCTTCTTGGTTGAGATAATGGAGACCCTTAGTCCCTCTCATTTAATTAGCAATTACCTTTTCAATGTTATTTCCTAAGGAAAATAGGGTTTTGATTATTATAGAGTTTAGGAGATTTTCTATCTAAATATGCTCATTAGGGATTGCCAAGGATTATTTCCAACTCATTTTTCATAAGACAAACCCTACCAATCCCCAATGACAATTCACACCTCGAAGGATTTAGGTTCACAAATTGAGAAATTTAAACACCCTTAATTTCAAAACTTAGCTAGAATCAAAGGAATAATGAATTCTACCCAACCAATTATAATAACCCCAAGTGTATTCAAGGTTTTAGCTCACTAATATGGAAGTGATAGAATTTAGATTCTCAAAAAATTGAATTACCTAAATCTCACTTTCAAATAGAGTATTGGGAAAATTGAATGTTCTAGGCACACATGCATGCTTTTCAACTCCTACTCTCAAAAGCATTCATTGGTCATGAAGAAATTGCAAGGAATGATTTGAGTGAATGCAAAAGTTCATGTTATTTTTTCCTTTGAATTCTTAAAGTTCAATTTTACTTTCAAAAGTATCCATTGGTTTTCAAATAAGAAATGATCACTCAATCAAAATTGGCTTCATCATTAGTGTTAACATATTATAGTTCACATTAATAGTTGGAAATACATTTTTTTTAAGATCAATATTTTTTCTACACTTAAATCATGCAAACACTATTTTTTATAATATCATCTCATGTTTACATTTAACACACTTATCACCTCTTAATCCATTAAAATAAATAATATTAACCTAAGTCCATTACTTTATCATAATCAAATTCATTAAACAATATTTATTGTTTTATTAATTTAAAATGAATCATTTCCTTCCAAATGTTTAATTACTCAAATTTAAATCTAAATTATCCATAATCAAATTTATTTAAATCCTAAAATATACCTCAAGGATTAGCTATCCAATCAAAATAGTTAACTAAATAATAAATTTAGTTAACTTGTCAATCAAATGAGTTGACTTCCTAGTAGCCTACATCCAATTTGCGAATTGATTTCCACATGTTCTCATCACACCCATCATTCATGGATCCAACTCATGATCCAAGATTAAATCTCCACCATATAAATTTCTCTCAAAAATTCTATAAATTGGAGCTTAATCCTCTATTTTTACCATCCCAAATCAAGCAAGTAGATGTAGCACTAAGAAACAAACATTCCAAATCATCTGACACGTCCACTTCATGCATAATGGTAATTGTATCAGTTTAGAATTTGTCATTTCATTCATTTTACTTTCATTCAAATTGTTATTGAGCTCAATTAGAAGGTGAGAGTGTAATTTTATTTGGAGCTTGATTTCTATTGTTAGGGATATAATAGATCTTATCACACTCTGCCGATGCACTTACACATTTTTGCACACTTCCATAATTCTCTTCTCATGTTTGATCTTTTATATATATCATTTGCACACTTGTAAAATACAAACTCATTCAGTCATAAACAAGAAATTATAAAACTTGTAACATGTTATCCTACATCTCCATTAGTAGCATACAAAAATGATAAAACATTATTTCCATTTCTCTCTTATGAGTCAGAATTACTCGTGCAGGAGCACCCTAACAAAATCAAGCCTCCATGTGGAAATTTTGAAATTTGATTCAAGTTTTGGTGTCCTCACCTTGTCATGAGGTTATTAGAGTCATTTTACATATATTTAAGGTCTTTAGGAGGTCATTTATGTCAAATTTGCAAGAATGTAAAATGTACTCAAAATTTGTCATTCAAAAGATGTAAAAGATGTAAACTTGCAAAAAATTGCAAATAAGTGCAAAAATGGAAGATGAAAGGTCATGGGGATCTAGGTCGATCAAAATCAGTTAGAAACTAAAGGTTTAGCCATGGATTTCCTATAAAATACCATTTGTACGTTGAAGAAGTTGGTGGGTGATTGAATAAGTGATTTAGGGCAATGAAAACTTCTTTTTTTATATTTCTATAGAAACTCTTTGTTTTTAGGCCATGTACGGCCTAGTACGGACTGATATTCATGGTTGAATGTGTGTAAGTGGAAATATCATCAATCACCTTCCATTATATTCCTGTTTCATGTGATTTGATTGGATTTTGAGGAAGTTCTTGCAATTTTTCTATAAACAGTTGAAACCCTCTGTTAAGGAAAATAGTGACTAAGATAATTATGTTTCTCCTTGATTAACTGGTGGAATCTTCTGGTTTTTTGTGAGATTATCCTTCTATGAATTTTCTTTCATGTTTCAGTGGATTTAGGGAAAAATCATAAAGTTAAGTTGTGAAGAAATGAAGTTTCTTGACTGAAAACTATGAGTACAGTTTGTAACAGGGCAAATGAGGAATTCATAATCTAGGGTTTGATAAAATGCTCATGGAAATGAACTTTTAATGGTTATTTAAGCTTTTTTAGGTCCAATAAAAGGTTTTTGATGGGTTGGTTAAGAATATTTGTGACTGGAGTTATTAGAATCAATAATCCCTTGGGTGAATAAAGCCTAATTAGGCCTATTTGTATGTGGATAGTCTGATTTTGTGTAAGATTCCTCAAAACAGCTTATGGTAATATTTTGATATGTGGTATAACTCTCACATGGGTGTCTGAAAAGACCATTACATTTTGGAAGGGAGGTCTGTATTAGAAGATATATTTGACAGTCCTTATTGGCATACTAGGAATTTGAATAGCCAAATAGAGGAATGGTGAACATATGAAGAGGCAGTCTTGGTGAATGTTTATTTTGTTTGAATTAAAGCTTCTAAGTATTTTGAAGGACCTGAGAAACCTTGTTTGGTCAGTAGGATTGGAATTTCAAATTTGAGCTCTTGTATGGGTCATGGTTTGGTGAAGATCCCTGGTGAACTTTTGTAAAGGTACAAGTCCAATATTGAGGAAGCCTTATTTGGATTTAATGAGTTATTTTATGTCACTTAAAGGTGTTTTGAAGGTTTTATAAAGAATTGGAACTCTAAATTGTGTTTTGGTGTATTGAATCAAGTGTTTTGTGAAAGGAAAAATGTAATTGTGATGAGTAATCAGACTGAGATGTTTTGAGTTTAGACAAATGAAATTGGGATAAGTTGTTTTCTTCCTATGTATTGCATCAATTACCTATAAAACATGTTCAAACAACCCACAACCTTCTCTCGTAGTTTAACTTGTGGCATACATCACCAATATACCTTAGTTGGCCTCAACAAAAGCATAACTTCACAAAAAACTTGAAACAATTGTGCAGTACTAGAAATAGGAAATATCTTCATGCAATTCATACCTTAGACACTATGATACATGTGAAGTTTCCACACAAACTCATACAACTGATCGTCACAATCTTCTATTGGCACAAGCATTCAAACACTTATTCTGAAGAAGATTAAGCATTTGAAATGAATTGTATCAATTTCTCACTTGAAAACTAAACTTGTGGAGCACCAGATCACTTGAAACTTTAATATAGCATACATTGGACATCAATGATTATTTCCTCAAAACCACTTGTCCAAAGCTTCACTTTTGGAGGAATGTGGAGCATTCCAACAAGCCTTCTAAAACACTTTTCTATGTCATAGCATAGACTAGAACTTTGTCACTTGTAACTTTCATTGTAGGAGTAGTGACATGAAAACTTGGATATAACACCTTCACATATTCTTGAACTTATCTTTTGAACTACAATACTAAATCTTGCTCTGTGGAAGGATGCAGACCACAATACTACGACTTTGTCTTCGAGAATACACTGTGAATGCCTTAGACAGAACTTATCCAACTTGTTACTTAGTGTGGTACACCAAACTGGAAAGATATCATTGTAGGAATACTAAAAATACATTAGTACATGTGTACCCACCTCTGCATCATACTTGGACACCGGGAAGACTACAAACCTTCCATATTTCTATAAAGTTGACTAGCACCATTAGATATCTCTACATGTTATCAATCTCTGGAGCATATACAATCTTAAGCACACTTTTGACATCAATAACAATCAATCTTATCAAACTACAAAAATCTCCCCATTTTTCATTGATGTAAAAACCAACTGATGTGCACAAACACTCCCCCTTAGATGCACATTTCTCTCCCCCTTTGACATCAAGGGAAAAGGGCAACAAAAATTTCTTTGTACATACAAAATTTCTAAAATCCCCCTTAATCTATACAAATTTTACTCCCTTTGGTATGTCATCCAATTAATTCATCAAAAAAAATCTCCTTATATCTACTCTACATATGTATATACACAACAACAAAAAGAAAGATATCTTACATCAAAAAAAACACAACTCACTTGGATGGCTGAATGCTCTTGTAAAATGACTTGAGTTGGATCAATATGTTATTCCATTGCTTATTTGTTGTGGTCAGGGTTTGGACTTAAGATGTCAACAGCACATATGTATCTTCTACTTCAATCAAAGAAGATGGATCCTTATACTTCTAAATTACACCATTAGCCTCCGCCAAAATTCTAGTGAGTGAAGCCAATATTAGGCTCACTAATTCTCTCAATTACTTTACCCGACCTTTGAACTAATCCCTTTGACCTTCCAGTTGTTGTATTTGGGATTGAATACTTTCTACTTGTGCCCTCATAACACCGTCACTTTCTTGTATAGGATCATAAGTTACGGCCACATTAGTGATTTTCATTTCAATTGCATGAATTTGATACTTTATACTCTTTGTTGTAGCAAAACATTTGAGACAGAAAACATATAAAACTTTTCCTTCGTCCAAGAATTTGGGAATGTCTTTGATACAAGATTTTACTTTGTTCAATGAACTATCACACTTCTCGAAGGCATCTATCAATCTCTTTTCATTGATCTTTTTTTCGGCATGCTTCTCCAAATGAGATGAATAAGTCTCAAAAGACTCCATTAGTCGCTTCATCTATTATGTAGGGGGAAATGATGAATCCATTTTTGTTTCTAGCAGTTTTTCTTCCAACACTTTCATTGCTTCTTCCAATACATCAACACTCTCCACCTGTTGTTGTAGTAGCTCTTGGCTTGTTTTGGAGTGGAGTATATCTTCAAGTTTCATCTTATGCAGGGGAGATATACTAAACAATTTGACTTGTCCATCAAAATTAAGAACATGCAACAATTAGGGAGACACCACTAGTTGAGTATACATTTCCTAAGCCAAGAACTCTTTGATTGATTTCACTAGAGAAGAATGTGACTTCTCTAAGCTTTCTTCTTTGAAAGCAACCTTCTCCTTCTCCTTCTTTTCTTTCTCTTTTTTCTTTCTCTTTCTCTTTTTCCTTCTCCTTGTCCTCTTTTTCCTTCTCTTTCTCCTTACTAGAGATATATTGCTCTTCTTGCTAACCAAAAACAACTTGTTCTTCCTATTGGTCAAAGACAACTTGTTCATTTGTACTCATTGGAGGGGGATCATTATTAGTATTTTTCTCATCTAGAGGCTCATGTGTATTCATGTCAATATTAGTTTTCTTTCCTTCAATGATCTTCTTTGTGACCTCTTTTGTTTCCATCTAAATCTTCTTTCTAACATCATCATCCATGTTTATAATAAGATCTATTCATTGCTTTGTGTAGATCTCCTTAGCTTGCTTTTGTACTATCATCTCCATATCTGCTTGGGAGATAGAGGACCTAGCCTTATTAAATACTTGTTGTCTTAGCTCCTCATCAACTTTGATTACATTTTCTCTTCTTAGTCTCAAAGTATGATGTAGTCATTCCAAAGCCTTATCAATGATGTCATTGAAAGACATGTTATTCTTGAGCATACATACAATGATAGCCCTTTCAATGGTCTTTTTATCTTCCAAAGGGACTTCCAAATGGAGCACTACGGTTTCATCCAATAAACCATGACTAACAATTCCATTCAAGATAGCTTCAAACCCAAGGGTTTCATATGAGACCGGAGGAGTTTGCTTTGTTTTCTCCTCTTCTATCTTCTTCGCTTTCCTTTTTCTTCTTAGAGATGCCTTCATCCTCAACTTCTTCCTCCTCTTCAGGTTCTTCCTCATCTATCTTCTTCCTCTTTTCCTTCTAATTAGGCCTATATGCACACCTTTTGTGGCTTTCTCCTACTGTGGAGTTTCTAATGCAACTCCTCTCCTTGCACCAATTGATTGTATAGATCTAGAAGCTCTTAGAGAAGATGCAGCAACAAAAGTGTTGGACCTCATTAGCAACTTCTCTACAATATTTTCTTTAGGGCCTAAAGGGATTTCACTAGAGTTTGGGTAGAGGATGGTGGTTTCATCTTTGAGTACCACAGAATGTCCCACTTCTTAAACAACTTATCCACTCTTTTTTCATTGGTTTCCTCTGTCTGCTTCTAGATCATCTCATCCATGATTTCTCTATATGTACCAAATATTTTTGCTTTAGGATCCTTTGGATTTTTCAACAAAATATCCACATAACCTTGGACATATTCAAGTGAAACCTCATAAGGTAACTTAGGAATCCATGAAGTTTTGGGCTCTACAACTTCCATGTAGCAATGATCCTTATCCACCATGAATGTCACCTCATTCTCATATTTTTTAGACCAAATCAAAGGGTATCCTCTATCTACTTTGCATCTATATTTGCAAGCTCTTAAAGAATCCACAATAGAAAGTGTTGTATGCTTGCTTATCCTGAAAACCTTTTATATGTTTCTTGATTTGTGTTGCTACTGGGGAGAACTTATCCCATATTTTTCCTTTAAAATTGAGTAATTCATTCAAGAAAAAGAATGTAAGGAAAATGATTAATGAACCAAACCTAAAATTATATATGGTTTCTTTTGTCCTCTTCAAATTATCCATCAGTTGCTCTCTCAAAAATTCACAAAGATCAAAATTGGCACCTTCCTTCACCATTTGATAGGCAGTATGAATTGTGGTGGCAATGGTAGAACCTTCTCTATTTGTGAAGTAAATTTTATATGCAATCCTCATAGTGGCATAGTGGACTCTAGGATCAGTGATATCTTTCACTATTAGGGTTCTTTTATCAATTTTTTATCTAATAACGTTAGTAACCCTTTCATTTTTTATTGACTTCAACACTAGGACTGGTTTGAAGGCACAAAGACTAGTAACTACCCTAATTGCTTCTTTTGTAATCATGTAAGGTTTATCCAACCAAATAAATTATTCATGAATGCAACTTAGAATAATTCTTACCCATTCCTTTTTTTCACAAAAGTCTGGGAAGTCTTTCCAGATGTCTAACCCTTTTGCTGCCACATTTGCATATCCATGCTTGTACACACCATTATCATTTAGGATTTCATGTCGTACCACTTCAAAATATGATGTGTGATAAATTTCATTCAGCGGGGCATGGATTTAGATTTTTACATCTTCAAAGCATACCACATCCATATGAACTTTTAAAAATGTGCCATCTTTATTAGCCTCCATCACCTCGAATGGGAACTTCTTGTACTTTGGCCTGGGTTTCTTCACAACATCAATAACCTGCGATGTCGCCATTGATATTTCTTTTGAAACCTTCAAACACCATTTCTAGGGTTTCACACAATAGCTTGAAAACCTATTCACTCTTCTCTTCTAAACACAAATGCCTTTGATTGCAAATGAGAAAAAAAATGTTCAAATGAAACATAAAAAGGCTCTCATTTGCCCTAACTTTTTTCCATTAATGCATCTATACTTGTTAGGTAAATCTTCTGCCAAAATTCTTTGTGTCATCACAGGGATACAAAGATGCTCAACACACCTCTAAAAAAAATCATTTACTCCAGAACCTTGATCAAAAGGTTCAAACTTGCTTAGCAGAATTTCTCACCAGAGGAATTGATCCAATTCATCTTTCATGCTAAAATATTCAGTATTTTATCCATTTCAGGGGGTTAAAGGATTTGTAAATGATAGCTCCCCCTAAGATAATTCTCTATCTCAATTTGTCACAAGATCTTGTGCAGAATGCACAAGCATGGTATCATCCTTCTTCATATTCTCCTTACCTTGCTTCTCTTTCCAAACCTTTTCATTTCCCTTCTTTTGTTGAATTAGGGTTTCTTCCTTCTTTCAATTCTGAACAGGTGGTTTCACAAAACCACTTCTACAAAATTTTACTTTATGCCCAACCATATTGCAATTTTAGCAAATAATTTTATGCTCTGGAACAAGTTATTTCTCCTAACTTTAGTTTTGCAACCTATAGCCTTATGACCAAAATTGTTGCATGCATAGCAATATCCATGAAAATAAATAGCATCGTATCTTTGTGGCACAAATGTTCTTCTACCCATGTAGTTATTTATTCTTTCTCTAGATCCATAATTAATAGCTTTATGCCTAGATTTATTGCAAGAACAATAATAACCTTGAAAATTTTGAGTGAACCTAGTAGAGACATGTTGTCTAACACATGGAGGACCTCTGAATCTCCTTTGTCTACTACCTGGAACAAATCCACCTTCTCTTCTTGCTATCTTGATTTGATTTTGCATTTATAGAGGATTTCTTCTTAGGTTCTTCATTGTAATATTTTTCCTCCTTTATTTAAGACTTGCCTTCTACCTTAAAATTCTCATATAGGTCTGTAGATGGATTGGCTATTGGACTTTTACCTTTTTCAAAACCAAGGCTAGATTTTTCTTTTGATGGATTTTGAGAGTTGATTATCTCATCAAGAATTTCAAAACCTCCTTTTAGCTTTAGACCCTTGTCAATTTGTTCTTTTACTTTATCCAATTCTTTCCTTAGAGAGATAATCTCTTCTTCAAGCTTGGAGTATTCAGCAAATGTATCATTGAGCTTGGTATTTAGGTAATCTACAACTATTTTTCCTTCTTCAACTTTAACTTTCAACTTGCCAATTATTGTTTCTAATTTTTCAAGTTTGTATTAGAGTTCTTCATTCTTTTCTCTTTCTTCATCTAGATCATTTAGAGCAAAAATAAGTTCTCCTTCATAATCCACTGGACAATTTTCTTTATTGAATTCAAATTCAAATTCATCATCCTCCTCATGATGTATGTCCTCTTCTTACAGAGAGCTCTTCTTCTTGGGCACTACATCATTCCCCATGTGTTCCAAATATAGGATCTACATCAGTTGTTAGGATATATCAAGGAACCTTGCTCTAATACCAATTGTTGAACACATCAGAATACTAAGAGGATTGTGAATCAGTATACTTCAAATTTTAATCTCAATTAAAAAAATTTGAAACTAAGTTATATCAATTAAGCATTCATCTACTTAACCAAATCAAGAAAGAAGATAAGCATCCACATAAGAACACAAATGACACCATATTTACATGGAAAACCCCACAAGGGAAAAACCATGATGATAAATGTTGTTAGGATCTACTATCCTAATCTAGCCTCACAATTAAACAATATTTACAGCTTTTTTTTAGGGTTGCAACCCAAGGAAGATACTACTCCATGTTTATACAACTTTGTTTTAGTGGCTAAAACCCCAGGAAGCTACCACTCCCTAATTGAAAAAGGAACAATATTTGAAATATGACTAATTTTATGGTTTCAACCACTGATAGTCATTAATTATGCTCATTAGGTCTATAGTGGATCTTATCACACTCTACTTGAATACACTTACACATTTTCACACACTTCCATAATTCTCTTCTCATGTTTGATCTTCTATGTATATCATCCACACACTTTAAAATACAAATTCAGTTAGCCATAAACAAGAAGTTATGAAACTTGTAACATATTATCCTACATCTCCATTGGTATTATACAAAAATGATAAAACATTATTTCCATTTCTCCCAGATGAGTCGGCATGACCCATAAATATTCAAATAGCCCACAACCTCTACTCACATTTGAACTTGTGGCACACATCACCAGTATACCTTAGTCGGCCTTAGAAAATAAATATAACTTCACAAAAAGACTTGAAAAAATTGTGTGGTATTGGAAACAGGAAAGATCTTCATGCGATTCATACCTTAGACACTATGTGACATGTGAATTGTACACATAAACTTATACAACTGATCTTCACAACCTTCTGTTGGCACAAACATTCAAACACTTGTTCTAAAGAAGATTAAGTATCTAGAACCAACTATATCAATCTGTCACTTGAAAAATGAACTTTTGGAGCACCATACCACTTGAAACTTTAATATAGCACCCATTGGACATCACTAAGTATGTCCACAAAATAGCTTGGTCAAAACTTCACATCCGGAGGAATGCGGAGCAATCCAACAGGTCTTCTAAAACACTTTTCTTTGTCATAGCACAAACCGGAACTCTGAAACTTGTAACTTTCATTGGAGGAGTAGTAGTGACATGAAAAATTGGATATAACACCTTCACATCTCCTTCAACTTATCCTCTGAACCATAAGACTAAATCTTGCTTTGCAAAAGGATTTGGACCACAATACTGTGACTATGTCTTAGAGAATAAATTGTGAATGTCTTAGACAGAACTTCTACAACTTGTTACTTAGTGTGGTACACCAAACTAGAAAGATGTCATTATAGGAATAATAAAAATATATTAGAACATGTGTACCCACCTTTGCATCATACTTGGACATTGGGCAGACTACAAACCTTCCATATTTTTGCATTGTTGACCAGCACCATTAGATATCTCTGCATGTTGTCAATCCCTGGAGCATATACAATTTTAAGCCCACTTTTGACATCAATGACAACCAATCTTATCAAACTACAACATGTGTCTTTCCTATGGTGTATGTGTTTATCCTATGTGTCGTAACCTACTTTTTGAACTCTATTATTTATAATAAATAATAAAATTTTGGCAAAAAATAATTAATAAAACAAAGATAATAATTTATTTTATTAGTTTAATTTGATAAGTAGTAGTTATTGAAAGGATTTGATTTTTTTGAAATAATAAATTCAGTTTAGATTATAATATTTTCTTTATATGGTTAGTAAATCAATTAAAAAGTGACTAACATATTAGAAAAAAATCAAAGATAAAATGTGTATACTACATCAACTTATATTATTAAAATATATGGTTTGGTTATTGAATTTAAAAGGAAATAAATAATTATTATTCATTATGTAATATTATTTTAATTTTTAATATGTAAATTAAATGCATATTGGAGGAAAATCAAAAGTTATGACACTTGGCATGAAGTAGAAGAGAATCTCATTGATTTTAATGTTGTAAGTATTTATGGGAACTTAAGAAGTGTAAGAAAGTGTCTTTGACTATAGATAAGAAGTGGGTTTTTTTTTTTTTGGACAAAATGAATTATTATTTTATCTTTTAATAGATCATTTTTATCCCTTTATGAAGTTGGATGACCCAACTCATTTAAAAAGTAAATCTTAGAGGAAATTCAAGACACTTGCAATGACAAAATGAGCTTTTAAAGATTTTTGTAAGTTGCAATTTTTGAGAAAAATAATAAAAAAGAAAAAAAGGAATAAAGATAAGTTTGGAAAAATCTATTATAGTGGAGACTACATATGACATATTTTGACAATAAATAATTGAAGTGATGGGGAGTCTCACTAAAATGAGAATTAATTTTATTAGTTATGAAAATATTTTTACAATCTCATAAGAGATGAAAATGCATTTAGTACATTTTTGAAGTTTTTTTGTCTTATTTTTGTAGGAAATCAAAAGTTGGAGACAAAATAAAGATTTTTGTAAGTAGAGGAAGAGCTAAAAAGAAATCAAAGGGGTTGAAGATGCAAGGAAAAAAACAAGAAATCCTAAGGTTGGAGTTGAATCAAGATTTTTTTTCAAGAAAGCACGAGAAATGAAATAGAGGGGTTTGAAGTTACAAAGAAAAGTAATTACCAAGTGGATCTTCCTCCACATGCATTAGTAAATTTTGGAAAGAAAACTAATAAAGCTTTGTTTTTTTCATAAAATTTGAATTAGATTCATTTATTTAAAAGAATGAAATTGAAGTTAGCTATTTTTTTAATTCATTGCTAAAAAATAAACTATTTTGTGTTTCAATTGAAAATGTAAATTTGGGATTTCAATTTTATTTTTTAAATGAATAATTAAATTAGTTAATATTTTAAAACTTGTCATATATTATTATTTTTTTGATAAACTCAATATTTTTATGATATGTATTAAATTTTAAATATATATATTGATGATATTTATAATAATAATAGTATTAATAAATAAATATTTGTATATATTGAAATTAAATAATATAGGAGATAATTATTTAAAAAATAAATAAATTTACATTATTAAGTTTATAAATGTAATCTATTAAATAATCAATATAAATTTTATTTTAGAAAATTCCATATAAAATAAATATAACATTTAAGATTACAGATTAAAACAAACCTTTGAAGCTTTTTAAAATAATTAATGTATTAGAAGTTTTAGTTTTGCTTTAAAAACTTTTATTTAAAATAAAAAGATAATAAAATTCAATTAGAGGTTTAAATTAAACCTTGCATAAAATCAATTAGTTTAAGAACATTCTTAAGCTTTTCTCACAAAAACAATTTGTATTTCTTTAGTGGGATGTTATTTTTATATAGTTATTCCAAAATTTTAGTTAACCATGCAAATCTATTTATAGACACAATTAGTATTAACTGAATTTATATGGGAAAAGTAAATTCATGGAATTGGTTTCAGCAAGCAATTAGAATCTAGTTTTTGATTAGTAGGAAAAATGGGTTTTGAAGGGACCCAAACTCTTTACAACAAAATGTTCCTCAAGCAAAGAAAATTAGAGACACCCTGCAACCAAACAACAATGAACCAAGAGCAACTAAAAAGAAAATTACTTCAAGTTCTGATGAAGAAAGAACAACAACACTCTCACACAACACACATATTCCAGATTACACAAACTATGTAAATGTTTAATCCAAAATTGACAATAACTTGTATCGATTTAAATCGATCATAATTTCTCTCAACAATTTATTCAAATTTAAAAACAAATAAAATATATATTTATTTTAATTTCATGAAACTTTACGTTACATTTGTTAGGTACTCCACTGCCTCTCTTTATTCAATTATTCAACTCCTTTCACACTATTCTATTCGTACATCCATCTTCTAATTACACCTTCAATGCAATCCCAAATCTCGCAACCTTCTTGCAACATGGCTCAAGACCATTATCTTCTAGTTTTGTTTCCATCAACTTCTTCCTATCTGCATGATCTCCTATATTTTTACCTCTTCTCAAGCTTCATCGTGCAACCTTGAGCATATTTTCACTACTCCATATCCATATTTGCCAACGTCAATTTCTCAAGTCCCCCTATGTGTGTTTAATCATCCCATAGAATCTTGCATGTGTTGGAAATATTAATTGCCCCTGAGCCTCTTCCCGTTGCCACCTACCTGTCAAGAGCATTTATTGCCAGTACAGCTGGAAGATTGTTTTTTGGGGATTGATTTTCCAACTTGCTCCTAACGTGCAGCTCAGTCTGCAGAAGAATTAATGTGGTAGGTCATTTTGAATTTGAGAGGGAATTTTTTTTTAATAGACAAAGAATTGAAGGCAGTTAGTTCTATCAGTTGAAGAAGAAGTTTTATGTGTAGCAGTAGTCTGTGAACATGAATTTTTTTTGTGTGAGTTCTTTGTGTGATTCAAAGAAGCTCCTGAGCAGCCATAGTTGTAGTTTTTTCTAGGCATGTTTGCAGTGAGCGCCTAAAAGCTCCTGACGGCTTAGTGTTTTTTCAAGAACAGCAGATAGTTCCAGTCGAATAGAAGGAAAGAAGAGCTATGTGTAGCTCCTGATAATTCTGTGTGTTTTGGGTGCAACTCTAGATTGTTGCAAGTTTATTTTGTAATCTGTAGCTTGTAGTTTCAATTTGAAATCATTTTGTAATTTTTCATTTTCTGGTTAATACAAAAGCAAATATTGCATGCCCAGTTATGTGTGTCTCCATTTTTCTTTGTCTTGTTTATTCTGCATTTTGGGTATTTCCAGTTTGATTGGGAAACATAGCAACAATCTCTATGCATTTAATTTTTGTTTAAAATTTTGACATGGTATCAAAGCCATAGGCCCCATTTCTTCATGAGTTAGGGCATTTGTTTTTTTTTGTGTTTAAATTTTTCTTGTTGGAGACATGGCTGGAGATGAAGGGAATATTTGGCAGCAACCACTGTCCTTTAATGGATAGAACTATGATGTTTGGGCAAATAAGATGAAGACCATAATGGTTGCCAATGATTTGTGGGAGTTTGTTATCAATGGGTTCAATTATGTGACTGACCCAGCAGCATATGTTGTTCTCACAAACAACCAGAAGACCCAGTTGAAAGAGTTGAGGAAAGATGCAAAAGCATTGAGTCTTATTGAAGCAGCCTTGATAGAGGCCATTTTTCCTAGAATAGAAGCAACTAACTATTCAAAGGAAGCTTGGGAAATCCTCTAGACCAGCTACAAAGGGATTGATAAGGTCAAACTGGTGAAGCTCTAGATGCTTTGAAGAGAGTTTGAGACTCTTGAAATGAAGGACAGTGAGTCCATCTCAAAGTTTCACACAAGATTCTCAGGTTTGATAAACTAGTTGAGGGTGAATGCAAAAGTCATGGACAAATCAGAGGATTGTGGAGAAAATCCTCAGAAGCTTACCCACGAAGTTTGATGCAGTTGTGATTTCCCTTAAAGAGGCAAAGAATCTCTCAACATTGTTTGTTGATGAACTGATGGGTTCTCTGCAAACCCATGAGCAACACCTTAATAGGCCTGCTACTTCTTCCCAAGAGAAATCTTTTAAAGCTCATTCAAATGCAAGAGGAAGGGGGAGAAGAAACAATGGTGGAAGGAGCTCAAGAGGTAGAGGTCGTGGAAAATCTGGACAAGGAAATGTTGGAGGAGAAAGCTCGGGACAAGCAAGTAGCCAAGAGGGAGCAAGCAACTCTCAGACCAGCTCCTGACAAGGCAAGAAGAACAGTAGTTCAAATCAGAAGAATGACAAAAGCAATGTTGAATGCTACTACTATCATAAATTTGGTCATTATGCAAGTGAGTGTTGGAAAAAGCACAACAATCAGTCAAAACAAAATGCAAATGTGGCTGAAGGAAATTAGTCCACAACCTTCATCATGTGCAACATTGGGGAAGAAGGCAGCCCTGAAGTCTAGTATTTGGTCAGCGGTTGTAGCAACCACATGAGTGGTAATGAAAGTTTGTTTTCTTTCATTGATAAGAATGTAAATTCAAAGATAAGAATGGGGAACAATGGATTAGTTCCAATTGTGGGAAAAGGATCTATCATGATATGCACCAAGCAAGGTGAAAATAAGGAGATTCATAATGCATTTCTTGCTCCTGGGTTAAAGCATAACCTCATGAGTGTTGGACAGTTGATCCAAAATGGATATAAAGTGTTGATGGAGAAGGGTCAATGCATTATTTATGACAAGAATGAGAGGACAAAAGTGTTTGCAGCAGTTCAAATGACAAAGAACCAGATGTTTCTTTTGAATATTAAGACATGTTTCTCATCTCAGTCCATAGTTGCACCTCTCATGAATAAAAAATGTACAACAGTATAGCAAGTATCCCTGATAAGCACCATTCAAGACCCCTCCAAGCTATGGCATCTCAGGTATGGACACTTAGGCTATACTGGTTTGAGCATTTTTTCAGAGAAGGGAATGGTTGGAGGTTTACCAACCATAGTAGAGCCTAGTGGTAGATGTGAAGCCTGCATTTTAGGCAAGCAACATAGGCATCCCTTTCAATTGAGCAATTCTAGAAGGGCAAGGGCACCATTGGAGTTGGTACACACATATTTGGTAGGCCCTATGCAAACCACATCTATTGGTAAAAGCCAATATTTTATGACCTTCATTGATGATTATAGCCGTAAGACATGGGTCTATTTTTTTCAACATAAGTCTGAAGCATTTGATAAGTTTTTATTGTTTAAGGCTCGGGCTGAAAAAGAGAGTGGACATTTCATCAAGGTCCTAAGGTCAGATTGAGGGGGAGAGTATACCTCCAATAAATTTGTAAATTTTTGCAAGCAAAATGGCATTAAGAAGGAGCTAACAGCTAGTTATACTCCGTAGAAAAATGGAGTGGCTAAGAGAAAGAATAGGACCATCGTGGAGATGGCAAGGAGCATGCTAAAAGCAAAGGGACTCCCAAATGAATATTGGGGAGAGGTTGTAGCAACAGCTGTATATCTAATAAATAGAAGTCTAACAAAGGTTGTCCGTCACAAAATCCCACAAGAGACATGGACAAAACGCAAGTGGATGGTTGAGCACTTAAGAGTGTTTGGGTGTGTGGCATATACTCACATGCCTAAGGAAAAGAGGCGGAAATTAGATGAAAAGGGTAAGAAGTGTATTTTCACAAGCTACAATGAGGAGTCCAAAGCCTACAGGCTATATAACCCGGTCACCAAGAAAATCATCATCAGCAGAGACATGGAGTTCCTATAGGATGAGGCATGGGATGGATTGGTAGTTTCTGACAGCTTAGAACCGCTCCTGATAGCTCCTAAAGAAGAAGAAAGAGAACAAGAAGTGCAACAAGATGAGCCTGTAGTCACTCCTGATAGCTCCAAAAGAGCTCCTAACAGCTCTTGACAACTCCTGAAAGCTCCTGACGCAGGTAGATAGTCACAGAAGTCCAAAGAATGGGTCACAGAGAGCTCCCAATGGCTCCTGATAGCTCCTGACATGAGCAAACAGAAAGGAAAGTAGCCACAGATAGCTAGAGGATTGGCTCCTCAAAGCTCCCGACAGCTTCGGACAACATTTGTTCAGCAGAGCAACAGCAGTAGTGAAAGTTCAGACCCCACTCTCACCTCCCTAATGCTAAGAAAGACCAAGAGTCTAAGGGACATCTACCAAAATGAAAGGTATGATGAAGAATTTGATGAGAGTGAATTTTTCATTATTTTCTCATAGTGATCTAGTTTATTTTGAGGATGTTATGAAAGAGGAGAAATGGCATGAGTCCATAGATGAGGAGATCGATGCAATAGATAGGAACAACACATGGGAGCTAACTAATTTTCCTCCCAACAAGCAAGTTATTGGGGTGAAATGGGTCTACAAGACCAAATGCAACGCTAAAGGAAGAATAGAGCGGCATAAGGCACGATTGGTGGTTAAGGGGTACAAACAACAGTTTGGGAGAGACTATGATGAGACGTATTCCCCCATTGCAAGGATGGAGACTGTGCAGGAAGTCATAGCAATTGCAGCCCAACACAAATGGAAGGTGTTTCAAATGGATGTGAAGTTTTCCTTCCTAAATGGAGTATTGAAAGAAGAGGTATATGTGGAGCAGCCACATGGTTATGAAGTTTTGGGTCAAGAACATAAGGTGTATAGGCTGAAGAAGGCCCTCTATGGGTTGAAGCAAGCTCCACGGGCATGGTACAGCAAGATTAACTCATATTTGATGAGCAATGGCTTTAGAAAAAGCGATGGTGAGCCCACTCTTTACATCAAGGCAGCAAATGGTAAGATTTTAATTGTTGTCTTGTATGTTGTTGATTTAGTTTTCACTGGCGATGATGATTTCCTCATTTATGATTTTAAAGAGGCTATGAAAAGAGAGTTTGAGATGACAAATTTAGGTCCCTTGAGGTATTTTCTAAGCATAGAAGTAAAAAAAATGCATGATGTATATTTATCTCTCAAGAAAAATATGCAAATGAAATCTTGAAGAGATTTAGGATACTTGAGAGAAAGCCTGCCCCAACACCAACAGCCATAGGTCTAAAGTTGAGCAAGGAAGATTGCAGTAGCAATGTGGATCCGACCATGTTTAAAAGTTTGGTTGGAAGTTTGATGTATTTAACAACAACTAGGCCTGATATAATGCATGGAGTGAGTCTGATTTCCATATTTATGGAGACTCCAAGGGACACCCATTGGAAAGCAGGTAAAAGAATCATGAGGTATGTGAATGGCGCCAAAGGATATGGCATTTTGTATAGTGCAGCAAATTTTTTTGGTTTGGTTGGTTACACGGATAGTGATTGGGCAGGAAGTGTGGATGATAGGAAGAGCACATCAGGCTATGTGTTTCATTTGGGTTCAGGAGCTATCTCATGGGCTTCTGAGAAACAACCCATAGTTTCCCTATCTACAGCAGAGGAAGAATATATAGCAACAAATGCATCAGCATGTCAAGCTTTTTGGCTGAGAATAATCTTGGAAAATTTGAGAGAAGAGCAAGAGGATGGAACAACAATTTTTGTGATAATGTTTCATCAATAACTTTGATGAAAAAATCTTGTGTTTCATGGAAGAAGCAAGCAAATTGAAATTAGGTATCATTTTATCAGAGATTTAGTTGAAAATGATGAAATCAAAATGGCATTTTGCAAGTCTGAGTAGCAGCTAGTAGACATATTCACCAAGCCATTGAGCAGGGACAACTTTGAGCGCCTAAGGAACAGCTTGGGAGTTGTTGGTTTGGATCAGGATTGATCTTGTTTCGTCAGCTCAAGACAAAGGGGGGCGTTGGAAATATTAATTGCCCCTAATCATGTTCTCGTTGCCACCTACCTGTCAGGAGCATTTGTTGCCAATGCAGCTGGAAGATTGTTTTTTGTGGATTGCTTTCCCAACTTGCTCCTAACGTGCAGCTCAAACTGCAGAAGAATTAAATGTGGTAGGTCATTTTGAATTTGAGAGGGAATTTTTTTTTTTAATAGACAAAAAGAATTGAAGGTAGTTAGTTATGTCAGTTGAAGAAGAAAAAGTTTTTTTTGCAACAGCAGTCTGTGAATAGTAATGTTTTTTGTGTGAGTTCTTTGTGTGATTCAGAGAAGCTCCTGAATAGCAGTAGTTGTAGTTTGTTCTGAGCGTGTTTGCAATGAGTGCCTAAAAGCTCCTAATGGCTCAGTGTTTTTCTAGGAACAATAGATAGTTCTAGTCAAATAGAAGGAAAGAAGAGCTCTATGTAGCTCCTGATAGTTCTGTGTATTTTGGGTGCAACTCCAGATTGTTGCAAGTCTATTTTGTAATTTGTAATTTGTAGCTTGTAGTTTTAGTTTGAAAGCATTTTGTAATTTGTCATTTTCTGGTTAATACAAAAGCAAATATTACATGCCCAGTTCTGTGTGTCTCCATTTTGCTTTGTCTTGTTTATTCCGCATTTTGGGTATTTCCAGTTTGACTGGGAAATAGAGTAGCAATCTTTGTGCATTTCATTTTTATTTAAAATTATGAGAGTGTGGTCTCTCTAAGTTGATTTGGGCACTAGTTTTACAAACTTCTTTCACTATCCCTTATTGTCTATAGCCTCTCTTTCACAGAGGTGTGAACTTCCTCCTCTTGTTTTGTAAATTAAGACTCATGTCATATGCTTCCATGGTCATCTTCCTACGTGAAACCTTTTGTCATCCACTATGCTTTTTCCCCAGGATTTATTCTCTCTTGGCATTGGTCTGCCATCACATGAACCTGCTCACAAATATTTGGTAAGTTTGTCGTTTTAATCAATCTCTCTATTTATCTAGTGCAACCATTTTCTTAATTTTCTCTGTGCTATATTTCTCCTCCTTTTCATGACTCTTGCACACAAGCTTTCCTTCCAATAGGCTACGTAACCTTTCAGCTCAATTGCTCATTCTCAACCTTTCCTATGCTATTTCTTATGATCTTCCTTAGACTTTAAATTATCATTTATGTGGCATTGGTAAGAGGGGTTTTGCATACTTTTCCTTCCCATGCAACCCCCTAACCTTCTCAATCACACCCTTCCTACTCACCTCCTTCCACCACACCTCTCTCCTGCTCTCTTCTTCAAGGTGTTTCTTTTTTATTTAAACGATTCTCTAGTCATTTCATTTTCCCTGTCTCTGCCTCTTCATTTTACTTCTCTCTTCCTTTTAATCTTCACACACCCATTCACAACTTTTTTTTCATTTTATGTCCATATCCTTCCATCTTCTCACACCCATCAATGTTATTTTATTTCATATCTCTTGTTTTTAAATAAAACCATGAATATCGATAATGTGATGATGAAGCAAACACGATAGTGTGAGATGAAGTTCGGATCACTTCAAATTAGAGAAAGTCAAAAGAAGAGAACCTTAAGAACATTTTCAATGCTAACTTCATCTAGACACCAATGAAATGAATGTACAAAACCAAAGTCAAATGGAATTTTCCACAAAGAAAGGAAAATGAAAGCAAAACAACAAAAACCAAACCAAAAAAAAAAAATTCTCGATGTCAATTACCTATGGACCCAGATGCTCCTACATCAGATATGTCAGGTAAGAATTTTTGTGAGTGTGGGCTCACAAAAGGTGGAGCTAATTAATAGAATCACCCTTCAAGACTGTGAACAATCTCCAACAAACTCCATTGTTGAAAACCCAACCCCCTCCATCACATAGCCTGACCTCCTCTGCCAAACACTTCATCTTCTCTCCATGCCCTCCTCTGGCATGTCTTTACTACAACTCACCCTTGCAACCTCCACACTACAATCATACCTTGATCCTCATGAAGATTCCACTTTGTCTGTTGTAATTTGCCATTACCATAACACTTTTCTCTGCACTTCCCAGTCTCAACCACTTAGGACTTCGCACACCTGCAACGATACTTTTGAGCTTCTCACTCGCAATCCCTCCATAGGTTTCATCACAATCTGCCTCATAGTAGTCAATCTTCTTATGCCCCCAAAACCTCTTCTCACTTCCCTCTCCACTTGTAGGTCCTAGTGTCAGTTGTCTCATGATCAACAATCTGCCAACACACTCAAGACCACTAGCTCTAATACTCTCACACAACACATATTCTAGATTACACAAACTCTATAAATGTTTAATCCAAAATCAACAATAACTTGTGTTGATTTAAATCGATCACAATTTCACTCAACAATTTATTCAAATTTGAAAACAAATAAAAATATCTTTATTCCAATTTCATAAAAATTTATGTTACATTTATCAGGCACTCCATTGGCTCTCTTTATTCAAATATTCAGCTCCCCTCACATTATCTAGTCTGACATCCATCTTCTAATTACACTTTCAATGCAATCCCAAATCTCACAACCTTCTTGCAACGTGGCTCAAGACCATTATCTTCTAGTTTTGTTTTCATCAACTACTTCTTGTCTGCGTGATCTCCTATGTTTTTATCTCTTCTCAAGCTTCATCATGCAACCTTGAGCATATTTTCACCACTCCATATCCATACTTGGCAACGTCAGATTTCTCAGGTCCCACTCTGTGTGCTTAATCATCCCATGGAATCTTGCGCGGTCTCTCTAAGTTGATTTGGGTGCTAGTTTTACAAACTTCTTTCACTACATCCCTTATTGTCTACAACCTCTCTTTCATAGAAGTGTAAACTTCCTCCTCCTTTTTTGCATATTAAGACTCCTATCAGATGCTTCCATCATCATCTTCCTATGTGAAACCTTTTGCCATCTACTATGCTTTTTCCCCATGATCTATTCTTTCCCTTAGCGTCGGTCTACCATCACATGAACCTACTCACAAATATCTGATAAGCTTGGCATTTTAATTGATCTCTACGTTTATCTAGTCCAACCATCTTCTCAATTTTCTTTGTGCCATCTTTCTCCTCCTTTTCACCACTCTTGCACACAAGCTTTCCTTCTAACAGGCTACGTAACCTTTTAGCTCAATTTTTCGATCTCAACCTTTCCTGTGTTGTCTCTTATGGTCTTCCTCATACTTTAATTTACCATTTATGTGGTGTGGGTAAGAGGGGTTCTACATAATTTTCCTTCCCAAGCAACCCCCTAACCTTCTTAGTCACACCCTTCCTACTCGCCTCCTTCCACTGTGCCTCTCTCATGCTCTCTTCTTTGAGATGTTTCTTTTTTATTTAAACGATTCTTCAGTCATCTCATTTTCCTTGTCTTTGCCTCTTCGTTTTACTTTTGTCGGCCTTTTAATCTTCCCACACCCGTTCACAACATTTAATTTTTTTCTTTCATTTTATATTTATATCCTTCCATCTTCTCACACCCATCAACGTTATTTTATTTAGTCTCTTATTTTTAAATAAAAGCATGAATATTGATAATGTGATGGTGAAGCAAACTGATAGTGTGAGATGAAGTTCAAATCATTTCAAATTAGAGAAAGTCAAATGTAGAGAACCTTAAGAGCATTGCCAGTGCTAACTTCATCCGAACGCCAATGAAATGAATGTATGAAACCAAAGCCAAATGGAATTGCCCACAGAGAAAGGAAAACAAAAGAAAAACAACAAAAACCAAACCAAAAAAAATTTTGCTCGATGTTGATTGCTTGTGGACCCGGATGCTCCTGCATCAAGTTCTTTAAGGTGTCAGCCACCTCTAATTCTTGGTTGTAGTGTTGCTTAACCAGGGTCATCAGATCATTTGTATCCTCATCAAAAGTTATTTTCCTACTACCACGGGTCCAAGTATTAGGTCCTTTGTCTTCCTCCAACAATGGATTTTTACCTTTTTCTTTTACACCCTTCTCCTTCAATTTATTGTTTCTAAAGACAACACCAACCACCTATTCCTCTTTAAGCTCTTTTAACTTCTCCATAAGGATCTTCAATGCTTCAGCATCGTTCTTGATTGAGCATTGACTAATTTTTAGGAGATTCACAATTTTTGAGTTAATCTCCTGAATCTTTTTTTCATGTCTTGCATGTGGCTTTCATAATCCATTTTTAACTCACCAATAGTCTCAACAGCCACAACCATGTTCTTTAGCTCCCTGTACCCCAATGCAGACTACTCCCTCTCCTCATTAGAAACCTTCTCCTGCAAACCCCGCACTTTGACATTAACTTTATTGATCTTCAAGAGAAACCATTTAGCCAATTTAAAATTTCTCATCATACCCTCTCTAGCAACCCCTAGGATGTCATAAATTTCCTCTCTGTCAGTGTGCAGATAAGAGAAATATTTTGAAAGAGGGAAAATATTGGAGAGTTGTGTTATCTTTGGCAAGGCCTTTCTGAGTCGTGGTCGTTCTAGTTTCACCAAACAAAATCTCCTCCCCCAAATTCTCCTTGCCTTGCTTTGGCAATTAGAATTTAGTTAAATCCATATTGCAAAGTAATTTCCTAGTAATCGATATGGTTTAAATTATAAAAAAAATCAACAACAATAATTATTAATTAAATTGATATTAAATTAAAAAACAAATAAATTAGTATAATTTAATTTATTAGTTTTAAGGTCAATTAATATTCGTTAAATTTGCATTGAAAAGAAAATATAATTTTTAAAGGTAATTGAAGAAGTTAAATTTATAATATTTTTCAAAGTATTTAGAAAATTTTATTTTTAAACTAAAATGGAAATAGTTTAATTTATTTATTTGCATCAATTTAATAAATAAGTTCGTAATGGGATAATATATTGATATCAAAATGTGGTTACATATCATCTGCAATACAGTAAGAACCAAAATGTCGATACAATTTGCATTGCCACGTTGACAGCTCACAGGTCCCTGTCATCATGAGCCCAAACGTTGGACATTAATTGCCCGCTTACCACCCCTCCTCAAATATGAATAAATTCATTGTTCTGCCAACCTTACTATCCCTCCACGCTTTCCAAACTAGTTAGTAAATTAGTAATACAAAGGGCAATTAGTAAATAATCATTAAGTATTAATTAAAAAGTAATGTAAATGAGTAATTAGTAAATAATCACTAAGTATTTAGAATTAGACAAATACTAAAATTTATTTGGAATTGATTAGTATTTTCATTTCATAGTTTTTTTTTTTAATAATAGATATCTTTATTAAGGTTATATTGCTAAAGTAGATTTTCAAAAACAATTAGCATTGTTTATATTATTGAAAATAGATAAAATTTGGGGTTGGGGCCCTAGCTTGGTTGGCTAAATCTTTCCTGTAGCAGGAGGTTGGTCACAAGTTCTAGTCTCCCCCACCCCTGGTCACAAGTTCTAGTCTCCCCCACCCCCGTGTCGCACTAGGTCACGTTAAAAAGTTTATTTCAAAGTAGTTTATAACAATAAATATTAGTTAAAAGTAATTTTCAAAATAATTAATTTATTTTATTTTACTTTTAAAGGCAAGTAGTGTTAGAGTAATTTTCAAAGTGTTTTAGAGGTAACTAGAATAATTTTTGAACATTTATTTAAGTTATTTTTAAAAGAAACTAATAATAGATAATTTTTATTGCCAAAATCATTTTAAGAGAATTAGTTTAGTTTAATTTATTGAAAATTGCAAAAAGTGTTTTGAATAGTTCAGATTTAATTAATTTCAAAAGAATTATATTACTTAAATTTATAATTGCAAGAGTAATTTTCAAAAGTTTTAAAATACTTTAAATTTATTTATTCTTTAAAAGAAATTAGTATTAGTTAAATTTATATTTATTTTCAAGCTATTTAAGAAATTAGTATTAGTTAAAAGTTAAATTTATATTTACAAAATTAATTTTCAAATGTTTAGAATAGTTAAGTGTATTTATTTTCAAAAGGAATAAATGTTAGTTAAATTTATACTTTCAAGTGTTTAGAGTAGTTTAAGCTTATTTCAAAAAAAAAGTATTAGTTAAGTTTATATTTGCAAAAGTAATTTTCAAAACGTTTAGAATAGTTTGCATGCATTTATTTCCAAAATAAATTAATGTTAGTTAAACTTATATTTGCAAAAAATATTTTCTTTGTGTTTAGGATAGTTTAAATTTATTATTTTCAAAAAGAATTAGTTAAGTTCATATTTGTAAAGTAATTTTTAAGTGTTTAGACTAGTATTAGTTAAATAATCTTGTAAAAGAAATGATTAATTTTCAAAAGTAGTTAGGATTAGATAAATTTGTATAGTAAAAGTAATTTGAATAGTTTAAGTTTTATTTTTTCAAAAGGAATTAGTATTAGTTAAATTTATATATTGCAAAAGTAATTAGTATTAGTTAAATAATCTTGTAAAAGAAATGATTAATTTTCAAAAGCAATTAGGATTAGATAAATTTGTATAGTAAAAGTAATTTGAATAGTTTAAGTTTTATTTTTTTCAAAACGAATTAGTATTAGTTAAATTTATATATCACAAAAGTAATTTTCATGAAATTAATATAGATAATTTCATTACGAAGTTAAAAGTAGTTAATATTGTATCACAAAAAAATATTTAGTATAGTTAAAAAGTAGTCTCTATAACAAAGGTAATTTTAGATTCATCAGTATAATTTATTTTCAAAGTAATTAGCATTAGTTAAATTTATCTTTCAATTTAAATAATTACTATTAAATTATATTGCAAAGAAATAGAATGTCTTTAAGTAATTAGTATTAGTTAACTTATTTTCAAAAACAATTGGTTAATTTACTTTTAAAGGTAATCAAAATTAGGTAAATTTATCAATGAGAAAGTAATTGCTATTTATTTTCAAAATAATTAATATTAGTTAAATTTATTTTATAAAAATATTTAGAATTTATTTTCAAAGAAATTTGTGTGATTCTTATTTTATTTTTTAATGGAAAATTTTAAATAAGAAATTTGAAACTAAAATTAGCAGTATCTATTACCTAATACAACTACAATAATATTGTTTGTAGCATTGTCCCTTTAAATCATCAGAGAGAAATAAGGGACATCTTAATGATATTAAAAATCCAAGGGACAAGTAATCTCTCTTGGATAGATAATCTAAAAAGATTAATCAAATGAATCAAAATTTGTTAGTTCAAACTTAGTAACCTTTTTAGGATTCAATGGAATTTTATTTAATTTGTTTATGTTATTTGTAATTTATTGGATATTTACTCATGAGAATGAAAGTTTAGTTTCAATGTTATATGGGTGATGTTATTTTAGGTCTAGGCATTAATTGATTTTAGGAAATAAGTAATAGGCATGGTGACTATTTACTTATGATTATTGCTTCCCTTCGTGGGTAGCAATTGCAAAGGAACTCTCTAGAGAAAAGGGGCCCTAGAAAGGGTTGTGTACCCACCCAACAATTCACATCAAAATTAGAGTAGAAAATAGAACTACATATTTACGCTTTGATCTCATTTGGAAGCAAGGTATGTAGGTAGTTTGGAAAACAAAGGATGTTCCCAGTACTCGAGTGTTTGAAGATGGGGCTTAGGGCATGTCTCATAAAGATTATGTTAACTTGATTAATAATAATTCAAGAGAATTATTTGATTAAGAGAAGGGGGAAACCTCTAACATAAATTTTAAGATAAAACATATTCTTTGTATACTCGAAAGGAATCTCGAATGGATTCACTTGACTCCCCAAGGCTTTAGGCCAAATTCTAAGGTGGGACTCAAGCTAATTATTTTTATATATATACTACTAAAGATGACGACCTCAATGCACTCCCAAAAGGGGAGTGTAGTCTTTAAAGAGTGACCCAGTCCATCTGGATGGTCCCAATGAGTCTAAGTCTCTAGCTAGAGCATATTCCTATCCTTTATGGATAGATTCCTACCCTATTTGGGTAGATGCCTATACTAGATGGATAGATGAAACCTTGTCTCGCATGGACAGATGTCTGACCTATATGGTTGGATGCATGTCTCAGATGGACGGATGTCTATCCCATATGGATGGAAGTACCTGAGTATACAAATGAATGAACACTTAATGACTTAAGGAAAAATAATAAGAGGGAAAAAATAATAGTGGCAATTTTTAGGTATATGGTAATGGGTTGTTACACTATGGCACTTGTGTGTGTCCTATGATGCATGTTCTTATCTTGTGTTGTATGTTCCTATCTTGTGGTGCTTATGTCTATCTTGTGGTGTCCCTGCATGTCTTATAGTTTATTTTTCTATCTTGTGGAACCCCCACATCTCATGTGGCACATGTGGTTTTCTTGTGTCATCCTTGCATATTGTATAGTTCTTGTGTAGTTATAGTGGTGTCCTTGCATCTCCTCTAGCATCTAAACCTTTTGTGTCGGTGCGTATGTAGTTTTACTATGCTTTCTAGCATTAATATTGATCATTTGAGCTAACCCCCTTTGATCTTTTGAGTTTGATTGTCTTGAGTATTTTACTAAAACTTGAAAATCCAATTGGTGAAGACCTAGAGAGTGACTTAGGACCTGGATGTTCTCAAGGAGTCTAAGTCTCTTTCGAGAGCATATTCATATCCTTTATGGATAGATTCCTACCCTATTTGGGTAGATGCCTATCCCAAATGGATAGATGAAACCCCGTCTTGTATGGACAGATGTCTAACCTATATGGTTGGATGCTTGTCTTGGATGGAAGTACTTGAGTATATTCTTTTTCCTCTTTTTTTTATTAAGTTATTAACTATTCACTTCCTATGCTTTACAATGATAACAAACCAAAATTAGTGTGGTACAAAGACCATGAAAACTATGAATACCATTGATTCAAAGGCAATACAACTAATAAATGCATGAAACTTAAATATTACATCCAATATTTGATAGATCAAGTTGACATTGGATTGGACAATGTGCCATCATGTTCGCCTAACATAGACCTAGGCATATACCAAAATCCTTTTCCAAAGCACGATTGAAGTCAAACCTCTACCAAAAAAACTTGAGATAGGATAATCACACATTATATCCACTCCCAAAAATGCTCTCATGATATCGCATTAGGCTACATTGAACAATCCACATTGCTCCTAAACACAATCATAATAAAAAGTCATTAATGTGTCATGGAAATACAAGGTGTAGTCACCATCTCAAGAGCCCCTCCACCTACTCCCATAGATAGATATGATCTTATCAAACATATTGAGAAGACTTTAAAAAGGATATCCAACTTGGATCTTCTCAAATCATTGTGTGTACATTAGGACATATTGGATAAATTCTTGAAAGAGTCAAGGATTCTAAATAATAGTGACCCCTCTTGGTTCCACTCCTTATACACTTCAATTTTCATCACCACATTACCTTTAGTCCTAAATACACTACACCTCTTAATCCCTTCCATAATCCTCTTCATTTCAAAGCCTTATTGTCAAGCATAAGATAAAATGGGTACTTATAAATAACAAATATGGACTAAACCCTTACAACTTGAGGTGTTTTAAACTCTTGGGATACATAAAAGAGGCTTTAGAACCTTGTACAATCACAATCAAAGCCTATGATAGTGTAGAAAGAGACTTTTTGTACCATCAATATTCCCCTCTAGCTTGGACCTATTGTCCATAACACCCTCTATCATGTCATCAATCTTGATCTTCCATATAATATCATCCTTGATCATCCATGGATACATACCATGTAGGCCATTCCATCTTCATTCTACTAATGTCTCAAATTCTTTCACGAAGGCATTGAAGTCACCATCCTAGCATATCAAAACCCCTTCCGATACTATAAAATTTTGGAGGGTCAATGTCAAAAATCAAACTACTATTCCACCACTAAACTCATAGAGCCACCATTTCAACCAAATTCCTCTTATATCGATCTCAACAATATACCATCCACCTCATCCAATCCACCTCCTTCTACTAAGGTCAAGATCATGGAAAAATGGTGAGCAAGTACAAAATCTAAGAGGCCTTCCACATTGAGAAACTTTCATTGTCACCTAAATCCTATAGTTGTCATAACATGAAATAGAAGAAAAAGTAAGAGACCTTCCAATATGGCTCCACAACTTTTGCCAAACATGGTTTTCTCTCTTATAAACAAAACAACTCTTCAAATGAGGACCATGGTTACACAATAAAAAGGAATATGCATCCTATCAATCCAATGGCCAATAAAATCTCTAAGAATATGAACTATAAATTTAAATTCCTAGAGGCACATGAACAAGGAATATTGAAACTTATCCTCTTTCTTGAGACTATAGCCAAGCGGGGATCAAGGTATATACCTTTCAGTGATGTTTTATCTAATATTAATCATGCTAAAACCATTACTATCCATGAGCCTTTTGAAGAGCTTGCTAATACCAATCAATTTCAAAATAATTACATTCCCATCATAAACCTTGACTCGCAATATCTTAACCTCATTGATTGGGGCCAATGACCACATGATTTATTATGAAGTCCAAAATGATGAGGCTCTCCTCAATCCAATCAATGTTGGAGATCTTCTTCCTCTAGGAGACCACAAAAAGGGATTTGATTTTGATCTTCATAATTCAACATATTTTGGGGAGAAAATGGAGTCCTTATCTCCATATAACAAACATAAATCTAATAAATCAATGAAACCAAAATCTGAAGTACCCATTTAAGACTTAGAGGATGTATCATTTGATAAGTAACTCCACTTTCCCCTTGCTCCATAGAGGTCACTAGATGAACCAATTCTCTTAGCAAAAGATGTCATTGACATGAGCCTAGGCACTAATCAGGATCAAAAGTTAATATAAATTATTGTTAGCATGAACTCAAAAAAACAAGTTCATTAGGATACAAATATGGTATGTGACGTGATTGGTCCCACTTCCACCTAGTATCATGATATCCATACTTACCTCACTACCTAAATTATCCCACCTAACTTATCCCATAACCAAAAAATCACATTCATCCAATGTGCTACCCACTTCACCCTTCTTGGTCGTACCCTTTATTGTATGGGTTATGATGGCACACTATTTTGATGCCTTAACTCAAATAAAGCTAATTTAGCACTTGTTAAAGACCACAATTATATTTGTTGAGTTCACACTAATGATATCACCCTTGCAAAAAAATTACTCACAGCTGGTTACTACTATCCAACCATGGAGCACAATACCCGCCAATATGTCAAGAAATACCTTTCTTGTCGAAAGCATAGGGATCTAATTCATGCACCTTCACATTCTTTACAACCCATAACTACTCCTTGGCCCTTCTCCAAATGGGGACTCAACCTCATTGGAAAGATAAACCCCTCCTCTAATGATCATAAGCACATTATAACTGTCACTGTGACCGACAAGAAAATCTCAAATCCATCTATAATCATATATTTTTGGTATGGTATTCCCAATTCTATCATTATTGATAATGGCCACTCTTTTAAGAACCATGAAGTATAAGCCCCCATAATAAATTTAATATCCAACAAAAATGGATCACTCCTTACTACCCTCAAGGCAATGGACAATTGAGGTGTCAAATAAAATACTTATAAAGACTCAAACAAAACATCAATGATGCTAATCATGACTAGCACTTGTAATTCCACTCTATCCTTTGGACACATCATACCAATTTTTGTACACCCATAGGAGCTACTCCATATTCATTAGTCTTTAGTATTGAGGCCATCTTGTTGATTAAGGTTGAACTTCCCTCCTTGTGCATACCATTGCAACATCTCATTAATGAGGACTATCAGACTAAATATCTGCATTAATTGGAAACCTAGGATGAAAATTGGCTTGCAACTCTAGATTTATTGGAAGGTCTACTAGAACCATCTCTGACGTAGCTACAACAAATCTCCACAATAGAAAGTTTGAAATTGATGACCTAGTCCGTAAGGAAAATCAATGGAATACCAACCAAGATAGGGAAAAGAAAAGTTCATTTGATCCCAACTAGCTAGGACCTTACATCATTAGGGTAAAATATGGCTCAAGTGCCTACAAGTTATCTACACCACATGGCCAGGAGTTGGATGAACCCATGAATGTCATTCATCTTATGCACTTCCATGCTTGAACTATAATCTTGCTCCAACAAAAAAATACAAAAAAAATCAAATAGCAAAAAAGTATTAAAAAAATTAAAATAGTAAAGAGAAAAATAGCCCTATGGTGAAAACCATTTCCATGGCACCTCAGGACAGTCGCCATGATGAAAACTTGTTCACATGAATCATGTCTACAACCAAAAAAAATAGAAAATTCACAAAAAGGCAAAACAAAATATTCAAGAGAAAATGTCCTCTAACGAAAACTATTTTCATGGTGCCTTGGGAAAGCATCATGATGAAAACCTTTTCACAGGTGCCATGTATGATAGTCCATGACCCTCTTATCTATAAGTATTCTACACACTTAGGGGCATTGAGTTTAGCCATACATTCAATTACCACATCCTTACCCATGGACCATTTAATGTTTAACTAATTAAATATGAATCATTTCCCATCAAATGTTTAAATATTTGAATTTAATTCTAAATTATCCACAACTAACTTAATTTAAATCCTAAATTACACCTCATGAGTTAACTATCCAATCAAAATAGTTAACTAAATGATCAATTTAGTTAACTCACCAATCAAATGAGTTGATTGCCTAGTTAGCTCCATCCAACTAACAAATTGATTACCACCTCTCTCCATCACATCCACCATTCATGGATTGAACTCATGATCCAAAATTAAATTTCCATCATTTAATTTCCTCTCAAAAATTCTATAACTTGAAGCTTAATCCTCCATTTTCACCTTCCCAAATCAAGCAAGATGTTGCTACAACACTAAGCAACAAACATCCCAAATCATCTAAGCACGTCCACTTCATTCATAATGGTGATTTGCATCGATTTAGCATTTATAATTTTGTTCATTTTCTTTTGATGCAAATTGTTATTGAGTTCAATCAAAAGGTGAAACTTTATGATTTTACTTGGAGTTTGATTCCTATTGTTTTATTCTCCTTTTCATTCTATTTGATTACTGTTGTTGATGCATCACATATTGGAGAAGGGAACTCATCACACTAAGCATAATCACCCAATCAAAGAGTTAATCAATCTTTGATCACCCAAAGAGACTCGATTATTTTAGTGCCTAACTTGCATCTATGAATCCTAATTATGAATTAATGGTCCAAATTGTCCATACTGGATGAGGTAATGGTCGCTAGCTTTTTGAAGATAAAAAGTTGCACACTTAGTCAAATCAACTAACACTTGATAAAAGGGAACTTAATTTTTTTCACTCAATAGGGAATGGAAATTACCCTTTGACTCTTCAACAAAAATTACACATTAAAGACTTACACACTACCAATGAAACCCACAAGGACATGCATAATAATCTAGGCCATTCAACTAAATTAGATTGACTACTACTATTAGTTCACCCACAAGATGGAACTTCATTTTCTACTTAGTGGATGAAAGGGAAGAAACACATTGCATGTGAGCCCCATCTATCTTACCTAGACCTTTGTGGGCCATCTGATCAAGAAGATCAATTATGACAATTTGTGAAATCATTAAGTGGTCCCCCACTTCTTTGTTGCTTTCTTTTGTTCACCCAATTAAACTTAGCACAACTACTAACTAGATCAATTCAATTAACACTCAATTAGCCAATTTACCAAATTATCATTAACAAGATCATCAAACTTATAAATTTATGACTAAGCTTATCTAGATCACTCAATCAAAGGGCAAAAAAACCCTTTTAACTATTTCTTTTGATCGCTTTTTTAGAGTAAAAGTCGCTCAACAACTTTCACTGAGTGTGATAGCCTTAGCAAAAAGAAAAATAACTCTCTTTAAGCATTTATTTGATTTAGGCAACAAACCCTAACCCCTTAAGTAGAAAGGAAAGATTTTCACAACACTCAAGCAAATTTATATCCTTAAACAACAAAGGCAATATGGTTTCAACATGAGTGGAACACAAATAAAACCCTAAAACTAGAGAATAAAAAAGTACCCAAGACAACATAGAAACCATGTATCAAAATTTGGTCATGGGAACAAACAATGACCAACAAGATCCATAGGGATTATGCAATCAAATTTAACTAGGGATTATGCAATCAAATTTAACTTACATGTGTACCTCAATACAACCAACATGCAATCCTCAAGTTAAACTACAAAGCTACACCAATCCACTTCTAGAAAAGACAAGGTAACATGGGTTGCAAAAAGAGGATGCCTAGAGGTAAACCCCCAAACCCTAAGAATGATGTATGAATGGGAAAATTGCATAGGGATAATGATGGTGGGATGGGGAAATAGCTCGACAAGCGTAATGATGGCGGACCAAACACATCCCTACCTAACAGAATTCTCCAGCTCTTTATCACTATTTTGGGAATATGTTGATGAAAGCATTCAAACTTAATAGAATGAAACCAACCATCTGCTCTTGGGCCTAATTTTATTGGCTCTAGCAAAACTCTATTTACGAGAGAGATTGTCACTGCATATCAGAGTGCCATCATATTTGTAGATTGTCAAATTTTTAGTGTTCTTTAATATTTTAGATGCCATAATACTTTTGGATTGTAAAACTTGGAGTGCTTTTTATTCTATGACTTGGTTGTTAATTAATGGTTTTCAGCTATGACTTTTTCCTCTCAATATTGTGGTCTATGTAACCCCTCTTACCCAACTACCATTTGTTTCCTACATTGTTTCAATCACTGCAGCATATTGAATAAGATTTCTATGCATATTGCTGCTGCAGGTAAGGCAAGTCCATTTTTGCTGAGCAGCCTCCCTTTAAAATGCACATTCTTGTGGTGTTTCTTACAGCATTGATGCAATGGGGCAAACGAGATAAGGCAATTCCATTTTTGCTGAGCAGCCTCCCTTTAAAATGCACATTCTTGTGGTGTATCTTACAGCATTGATGCATTGGGGCAAAAGCTTGAACTTCTGTTTGATTAACCAAAACATTCAAATAACTTTTCATGGTTTTGTTCAACTTGGGTAGATATCACAATCATAGTCATACATTCATGACAGATTAATCCCTCCATTTTCCCTCCATATTTTCTTATCAAATGATGTAGTTATAGAAACAAACATTGATGATGCCCAGTGATTTGATTTGTTAGAGCCAAAGAAGAAAGAAGGAAATTATATTATGTCGATAAAAAACCAAAGTTGGTAAACTGTATTCATAGTACAAACTCAAAAAATAATGTAATAACAAGAGTGCAAATGCAATGCCTTTGTAATAAAACAAGCGTAAAAACCGGTTAACTATAAAGAAGAAAATGCAGAAAAAGTAATGATGTATAAAAGGGAAGTTAGAAAATGTCTCTACTCCTCCCCCAATACCAGAAATATCATCGATGATCTTTGACAATGTTATTAGGAATTAGGAAAATAATGTGCAGTCTATATTAGTCTTGGGCAAATCCTTGGAATCATTAAGTACATGTGCTCATACAAAGCAGTCTCTCCTAGAATCGAGGGTGAAAGGATCTATGTTGAAGTAAAGAACCTGGTAATGTAAGGCCAAAGAATCTATTTTGAAGAAAAGAACCTGGAAATGTGCCTACCATTGCAGGCCTGAATAGGCGCATTAGCTCTCTTTGAATTGTTTCAATAAATTCACCTGCATTAAGTAGCCCTAATTGTCTACTTAAATTGCACAAGTATAAAACCAGCGAATTGTCATAGCAACACAAAAGGTGTTTCTTAGAAAGTTACAACAGTGAATTTGCATATCAATAACCAAACGAATCAAATGCACAAATGAACCAGTTCAGCCATTGGAAAATCAATTAAATTTAGCGAGCTACGAAGAGATGTTTTGCTCCTTGAATAACAAAGCTGCAATCAAAGATTTCCTCAAAAGATAAATTTTCAAGTATAGTTTCATATTCCAAGAAAAGCATGTCCTTGCCTTGGTGTAAGCACCATAGCTTTTGAACCAGGAAACAAAGTATTTTTGTAATAGCAATATTATAAAAATATTAATGAGCTTCTGTTCCAAAGAATGGTTATTTGACGCAATTACCATAAACATTTCTTCTGTATACTTGTAATTGGATATTGCAGATCATACAAGAAAATCATTACAATCAATAAGAAGCAAGGAACCACATGAATGAGACTTCAAATGAAAGAATTTTTGTATTAACGGGTTCATTGGAAATGATTACCCATCCAAGCACTTTGTGCATCTGATGGGAATTCCATGAAGGGACATTTGACTGGCATCCTTTCTACAAGAAAACGAGGATGAAACAATTTAAATGAAGCTTTTTCACAATATTATGATACAGAGAATTCCCCCAAAATTAGTAATCATGCAAAAATTCTTCAAACTCTGTCCCTTTTAGCCTGTGATAAACCTCCTCCCAATTTTGCATCTGCTTTGAAAGAGGCTCAGTATGTATTTTCACATGATGACTAGTTAGTTTCTTTGGTATTACTCCTAGAAATTTTTGAATCTTTAGAATATGCTGCAGATAAAAATACAGCAATTTAGCAAGTAAATAAACAGATGATTTCCCAAATAAAAGGAACAGCCGCTGCATAAATATCCAGTTCCATTGAGCTATAGTTTAACAGACAAAACAGAACTTGCAATATATGTTTCCAAACTGAATTTTAATTACCAAAGAATTCTTGACTAAATTTTCGTAAGAGACAGTTTTGTGGCGGGTGCTTCTGAAGGAAACAATTGCATCATGACATAATTCCTCAACACGACGCAGATACAGAGGTAGAAGTGTCACATTCACCACTGGTTTAAATGTTGCAAGTATTTGTGCCTGCAATGACACAGTATGGAAAGCTTACTTAGCTCTAATGTTCTATTTCTGACATAATATTTAATATTTTGAGTATTAAGCATATTCTACAACTCCTGCATATAACCTTTTGGGCAAGCAATTGTATAATTCAAAGAACAACAGCTTTTTGTCACTTGAATGCCCACTTGTACCAATTTTACTTGTGTTTTAAAAAATTGTGCCACTAATGAAAGACTTATTTAAATTAATAGTGTCATGGCCCCACTAGAACTGAGTCAGATGATCAAAATTCAAACAACAGCGATACGAGAGGATTGAAACAGAAACAAAATTGAGATAAAGTACTGCGATGGTTCAATTTCTGAGATTTTGCAAGTATAAGCTTAACGGTGTACAAAGCATATACTATTAGAAGATGACAAACTGTTTATAAATATGACATACCTAAACTAAATATTTTAAGAAGCTTATGCTTGATCTGGCAAACTAATAGAGGTTCTTGAACAGGATATCTGTGTAGCATAAGATTGCATTTAATTTGTCTACTTTTCTCAGATTTAGTCATTATAAAATTAAACATGTGATGGTATGTTAATAATAAAAATAGTATTAATTGTTAAGGTATTCTTGATCTACTTTGTTCACATGATCTAAATCGGATTTTCTCTACAAGAACACCAACATGTAATTAAATATGGGGGCATGTGAGCATGAATATGGCAGCTGATGAAAATCCCATGATACTTTGAGTGATAATCTGCAATGGCAGTCAACTTGCGATGAATGTTTATAATTTCTAAACCTTAACTAGACAAAAATCTTTTTCTTTGTGTTATGCCGGTAGTCATTGAACGAGTAGACAATAAAAATCATGAATAGAAGCCTGTCCTGAATTACAGGATAGTTCAATGATAACCTGATAAGAGTATCATACTCAAACTCAAATCTGTTGATGATCAAACTAGTTTACTGTTGCTGTTTCAATTCATAGAACTTTTAACATCAATTAAATAGTTCACAAACCAGCAAGATTGGTTCAAACTTCAAGACTATAGCAATTTCTATATTAGGTGCTTACGTTTTCAACCAACTTTCCATCGGTTTTCCTCATTGATAGTGAGTTCTTCATTACATTCTTGGATCGTGTGTAGTAATTCCATGATATTTCTCATTAGTTTGTACTCGTGTTTAGAGAGTACATATCTTTAGAACTATAAAGATTATTTGTAAACATCTAAGAGAATCTAAGTATGAAGATGAGAAAGCAGACTAGGATAAGCACTAGGGATTCTTATGGATTCTTATTTAGGACTGTGGATGCAATTTTGAATTGTGCTGCATTAGATGAATTTGCACTTTCTTCCTCTGACTATTATTTTGAGAACTACAATATTGCTCCAACAAATGTCCTAATAGAGTAGTCCCCCATAGCTTGTACCAGTGAAAATGCAAATATCAAGTATGTGATTTGGCTCCCAAAGAAGTTTTGTGTTTTAAGGCCAACTGGCAAGAGAAGATCAGTAATTACTAATTAAGATTCCAATGCTTAGAATGTTGGCTAGACTACTAAATAATCATTTTGCATGGTAATTTTATTAGGAACATAATCTATCGTGCTCTTTTAAGACTCTATAAAATAGAAAGATCAATCTCAAAATAAACAGTTGCCTCAGATGTGGGATCGGTCCCTTAAGGAACAACTATGGAACATCATTTGCTTAGGAGTTAAATTTGTGGTCTATTATTAAGATTCTTTTGTATAGAGATTTATCAATCGAACAAAAAAGACAAGCCGTGCTAATTTGAAGGTCTTCTTTGGTTGTGGGAAGGAAAAGAGTCATCCTCCATGAGAGCTTTTCCAAGGCTCCCCTATACATTGCAAGTGCTTTAGATAACTTAGGTTGCAATCTAGTCATTTAAGCTTCTTAAAGGTGATTTTGGTGTGAGGTGGGATATGGTTTGTGAGGCATTTAAGAAACAAGTATGGATTGGTGGTGGAAGTGTATGCTGTAAGTTAGTAGCTCAGATTTCAAGGTGCGGTAAGGCCTGAGTCTATTTAATTTGTCCACACACTGGTATAAGTGGCATTGTAAAAGGTATTAACCCACACTTGAGAGTTATTTTATATTTTTATGGCAGAGGACCAGAATTGTATAGTAAGTGCATTCAATGAGGGAGAAAATAATAAGAAAGGAAGGATTAAGCAAACAGAGGAAATCAAAATGATACCCCCAAGACTCTCCAATATGTTGAAAGATTCAATAATCCAGTATGCAGTCGATGGAGCAGAATTCAACTTGTAGAAGTGGAATGGAAAGGGGGGATCAATAGTAGCAGGGGGCAGGGAAATAGAATAGGCTGGTGAAAAAGGTAGGACTCTCCTCTGCCATTCCCCACATAAGAGTGAAAACTGCACTTGCTTGAATCCTAACAAGATCAAATCTAGAAAAAAAAAATTGATCTATAGATTCATTATGTAAGGGTGAAAATATCGGGTATCTTAGCTTTTGTACAATAGTTGAAAAGTCGATTTAATGATTTTCTCAAAGAATGCTTGGATGGCTAGTAAAGTAATTAGCAGAGGCTTTTGGAGCATGGTTCAGTCTTTCTTCAAACCATTGCCATCTCAATCATGTCTGCTAAAGGCCCTGAATGGATAGAGATCTATGACTTACCTGTCATGTTCCCCGAAATTGTGATATGAAACATTAAAATACGAATAACAAAATCCCATAAATATCAAAATGTAAAAAATAAATCAATAATAAAAGCATTGAAATACACATAAATAAATAAAATAACAATATAAATATAAATATTTTAAATATTAACAATATTACTATAACTATAATCATTATATAAGACTATAAAAACATATATATAAAACAAATATAAAAAAATAAATATATTTATCTATGCCTGAGATTGAACAAATGAATCATATATTTGCAAACAAAAATAATTAAGGCATTGGTGAAACGTGCCCACAAGAACCCGTTATAGTTCTAGAATGTATCATATTTGACCAACGATTATAATATATAAAGCGATTAAGTGAATTATTCTGACCCATCAAGGAATGGCGGTAATTATTATAGGCATATATCGGCTGATATTGCAACTGTTATTCCATTGTATAAATCAATTGACCTACGAATATCTCCTCACGTTCACATGGTACATTACTATATGTGAAACAATTATAATCAAATGCTATACACATTTCGGGAGAGGCTATGGGAGAATAAAGGCAACGTCAATATGATCAGTGTTACCCTAAAAACTTTTAGTCTATCGAAGGTTTGTCCCTTCTGAAGCTGCCATCCACATTTGTCTTGCCTGTGATCGGAGGTTTAAATATTATAAGCCAGTGTTCATTCTTTTGGCACCTATATATTGGCCATGGAGATCGAACGAGAGCTTGGCAGTAACCATCGTACTCCAGTAGCTGCTTTCTATTATCTCGCTAGTATTATGAAGTTGTCGGTGCCTCAAATCCTTACTACAGTCACCCATCGCTTAAGAAATTCAAGGGAATGTACAAAGGCCTATTAGTTAACAAACAAATGATTGTAAACTTCTGCAACATTTAATAATGGTTTCTACTTTAAGAAAAAAAGAAGGAATTAGCTAATGATTAGTTAAGTCAAAAGGGATATGAATGAAATGATACGACCTCTCACACCAAGCCCCCTCAATAGATATATGAAGGTTTGGAATGCATCTAAGAGGGACGGCTACGGCAGTTGGAGTTCAGATATTAGGAGAGAAAAAAAGGACATAACATAGAGAATGGAATATCTAGTCATATTCTAAGGGAGGAGATATATACGTAGGAGTTATCAATTAAAGGAAGGATCTAGAGGTTTCAGCCTTTACATAGTAAATGGCATGAATAATCCTGTTTAAGGGCAGAGTATTAGAATCATACATTTATGACTACAGTGTCAATGAGCAAGGCCTTCTACAAGTTGGACGTGGATATTCATACAAGAATCATAGTTGGAGAGAATAAGACACAAAGAATATATATTGATAGGGATCCGATCAATCATAGAGCAGCCAACGGACGTAAGTATTGTCATATGTTGAACAAAGATTAGTAAGGAAGAATAGTAGATATCAGATATATTAATAATTTGAATTTCAGTTGAGACTTATAAATATATTTAGGTATGTTATGATTTATGAATATATCTCAATATATTTTGATGGTTAAATATAATGAGAAATTGAATGATAAGTATATATTCAGATATATATATTATGATGATTGACAAATATAATGTACACATAATATAATTTAGCATATTATGATTTATGAATATATTTGAATATATTATGATGGATAAGTATATTGAAAGTTCGAATGACAGGTTAATAATTGATAAGTATATATTCAGATATATATTGTGATTCATAAATACATCATAAATGATTGACAAATACAATAATACATATATATATATATATATATATATATATAAAATTTACGATTCTCCAATAATGATGCTTGCAGCAATTATTTGTATGACTTTACCCTATGATAAATCAAAGGTAGGGTTGAGGGAATCAAGTTGGGGGATAGCAGGTGCTAGAGGCTTTCTAAGTACGCCACCCACACCGATGACTGGCGGTCTACCATTGTTGGGCCAAGAGGGCTCACCGTATCCGCTCTTGGGCTTGGAAGGAGCACTCTACGGGCATCCCATTGCAGCCATCCCATTCAACCATACCTATGATTGAGGAAACAAACAGTAATAACCAGTGTTCCACGGGGACGCGTCCCCCCAGAAAAACCACACGTTTCCGAGACGGGGAGACGCCTAGGAAACGTCCCCCCGCCGTCCCCCCCGAAGTCCCCCCGTCCCCCCGAAGTCCCCTTCTAGGAGACTTCAGGGAAACTTCTGGGAGACTCCAGGGAAACTTCTAGGAGACTTCCAGAAGTCCCCTGCACCCAAGGAAACTCCAGGGAAACTTCTGGGAGACTCGAGGGAAACTTCTGGGAGACTCCAAGGAAAATCTGAGAGACTCGAAGGAAACTTCTAGGAGACTTCTAGAGGCATGAGGCCATTAGCCTGGAGCCATTTACTATTAGCATTTACTATTTTGTACTCTGTTTTTGAAGTTTTGAAGTTTGAACATTGATGATACAGGGATAGTTGATTGTAATTATGATTCATGAATCATGATTATGAAACTCAAATTATGAAACATCTAGTTCTTGTTGCATTTTCCAATGTCTATATTTTCATTTTGATTTTCAATGTTCAGTGGTTCACTAGTTCAATGAAATGATATATCATTGCAATGTGTTATTGTGTTTAAACTTAAAACTTTTAAGTTTTAAGTTTTGTTTTTATGTGTTAACTTTACTTATTCCTTAGGCTTCTACAGTTATATAATTATATTGTTATACATCCTTTTATAACTAATTTTTCAAGTACTTTATGTATTTCAGCGCCCCCCGTCCCCCCGTCCCCAAACTTAGGCCCCGTCTGACGTCCGAAACTCCGTGGAACACTGGTAATAACTTTAGCAGGGTATTATTAAGGATGAAATCACACAATCAATTGTTGTTTAGATAGAGCTAATACAATTGGTCTTAAGCTAAGTCAAACATAATTCAATTCCTTTTCCTTATTTCTTGCATTATTTGTTGATAGGATCAATCTTAAATTAAGGGTCATTACATTACCACCATGTTTATGATTGTTTTGTCTCAAACCCTTAAATCACTATGTGATATGCTTAGCTTTAAGGATTCAAGAATTGCTCTACCTCGTATGCCTAGCCACCATGTTTATGGTTCTTTTTACATCAAAGCTATAAATCAGTAGGTGATGTGCTTAGATGCTCTAAAATTGAGTAAATAGGAAAATTATGTTTGTGATATTGTGAAGTTAGTGGGCCAGGTGCTTCTATTTTTTTTCCCAAAAAAAGGTAAAATATATTTACATATCAAAGAGTGACTATTACAAAGGATATTATCTTAAGAAAAATAGATAATCCGAAACAACAAGAGAAGCATTAGATATGCACTATCGTAGAGCCTTGCAGAGGTTACTTGTCAGTGATATCAGAATATCAAAATGTGTTTAAAGCATGTTGTTGTAAGCTAAGTAGAAGTATCAAAATATCAATTGGATTTTTTATGGAACATTGTATTTTAGAGAAGCACTAAGTAAGCATGATCAAGTGTGACCAATGGGAGAGTAAGGGTCACTTCCCTTAGTAAATTTTGCTGGCTTGCCATGCTACAGAAGAACCTTGAGGATCGAAAAGAATTGTTGACTGTCCCCTAACATTGCCATCAATGTAGCTTTCAGCCTGTGTGGCAAGTTGCTTAGCTGGTGGGTTTAATTCAGCATTATTCTTCATTATATCTATAATTTGTCTTTTGGTTAGTTCAAGAAGCATTCCATTGATAGCCTGTGAATTCTCATGCTGGTCCAAAAAAATATTTAGTTTGTCAACCCACTCATTCATTGCATGAGCATCCAATTTTTCTATTAACTTCATGACACAATGAAAGAGCCATGAGAGCACACTCTCCAAATAGGGATTGTTTATGCCTTTTTCTTCAATGAGCTTGTGCATGTTTTTAATTTCCTTTGGAATATGTCCATTACTAGATAACAGAGATTGTGGAAAATTTATGTTCATGTTGGGCTAAAAGGTGTTGTTGGCATCTTGAAGATGAAAAATGTTAAGTTGTGTTTTACAGCCATGAAGATGGTCCAAGTGAGATGTTGGGAGGACAAGAATTAATGGGAGGTGATAGCCCATGATTCGAGGCAAAATTAATCTCCACAAGGATGTTCAGGTGGGAAGGACTGGCATCAAGTCTGGTCAGAGTTGGGGTAAGGGGAGGATTTGTCCACCTTTCAGAGCTAAATCACTACCAGCAATTAAAAGTGCAAAAGCTAGGGATCTGGGATGAGTTGGATAAGGATTAATCTTGTAATTTTCATGAGATGGGTTAAAGTCAGCTCTTGGGGTGTGGAATTACTTGAGGAAAGGAACTATTGATGACAACAGTGGGAGTGATTGAATCTTCATCTCTTTTCCCTTATCCACATTTCCCAAATGACATTATTTTCTAACGTAGATGCCTTCATTGCTATATCCATGGTCATAGTTGATTTTATCTCTGCATACTCCATGTGCTTTTTGTAGAGAAACAAGGTGAAACCGCTACAGTAAAATCTTTTACAAGTGTATGCAAATCTGAAATTTAACTGTTTATGCAAAGATTATGATATGATGATTATATGATTGCATAAAATTATCAATAAGAATAAAATCAGCAAACCATATGAACACAAGATTTGAATGAAGAAACTCTTTCAAAAAAAACTAGCAAAGAAAGAGGACAAGTATGCATTAATTTTCAAAAAAGAAATATAACCAATGCACTAAAACTTTGGTCACTCTTACAACATTCTGGCAACACTTGTTGTACCTATAAAATAAACTTATGAAACCACTATCTCATACCCTCAATATATAGGCAAGGACAGAAGACAAAACTATAAATGGTTTTACCAAAATCATGTTATCATGCAAAAACCCCACTCCCACCTTGGAGAGCATCTACTGAGGCTAGTAAATACATCAATGAATTCACATGGCTGTCACATGGGCACGCTCAATGAGTCCCCAATTAGAAAATGTAACTGCAAAGGCATCTTTGACTTTATAACTCCTGACAACTCGCATTCTCAAGTCTAGCACTCCATTTTGGAGCACACTGACTTGTGTAGATCCCATCCATCAAACAAAGATTCTCCTCTTATCCTTCTAGTGCCTAGGAAATGGATTTTGCCTTTAATGTTTCTAAAGTCAACGTCATGTTCAACCTCCTTCCTGAATGCATATGACAGCTAATGCCAAGATTCCCTGTAATGTCCCTTGGTGGGATATTCCTAGTTTTACACCTACAAATAATATTAATCACTAAAAACTAATATTAGTAATATTAAGTATCAAAATTTATGATAATATTTAAATCAATACAATCAATACATCAAAGCATCATTAATATTCAAATTAATAACATCATTAATATTTAGATCATAGCATATTCCTCATAACAAATCACATTGTGAATTCCTTGAAAATGCTTGCAAATGGAAATATCAAGATTGGTCATCCTTGAATTATCTAGAGCATGGAAGGTGGGCCGCCCTTCCACCTCTTAGTCCACCTTGGAGGCTTGTCATCCTCCTTGATCAAGCCCAAGAGCATAGAAGGTCGGTCATCCATTCCATCTCCTGTTCAACTTGATAAGAGCATGAAGGTGGGCCGTTCTTCATCTCTCATGAACTTGGAAGGCGGGTCATCCTTCCTATTTGCGAGACATTTCCACTAATTCAAAACTGATTTCTCAAGGAATTTGCTAGATTATTGATGACTAAGTGATGAATTAATAAATTTTAAATTTATCCTCAATGGCTGCAACAAATTATTTTCTGAATATTATGTATTGCTGCTCTCAATATATATTCTGAATTGATGTCTTAGATTTCTCACTTTTCACTTGATGCCTTCCTCAAATAAAATCACCTCTCTTTGATATCTCACTTGAGGGGGTAAGTCACATCTTTTCATCAACCATAGCCTTGCAAAGAGTCATACCTTTCCAAAATGGAGTGCTTCCTTTAACTCTTGATTGATTATTATTTTTATTATTTTAATTGTCTTCATTGCTGTGACTCACATTCTTTTTAAACTTGATCAACCCCCTCCTTTTAATCGCCGGGATTAATTTCTCTTGCCTATGTTAAAGCCGCCGTCTTGAGTTTTAGGAGGTTGTGATCCTTCCTTTGGCAGGGGCATGACATTCCGGGGGAATATTAATTACAAATTACTTTCCATTACACCCTAGGCATACAAGGACACTTTCCAAGAGTGTTGGAGATACATAAAATATAAATAGGATTGCAATATAAATGGCGCCTTAATCCTAGTACTTTTATATTCACATCTTACAAGACATTTATTTGTGCTTATATACTTACACTTTATATGACACATGTCTACATTTAAGGTTTTTATTTGATCCAAAAGGATCTGGAAAACATACGAAAATAAGAAACAGAAACAAGGAACAGGTTCCAAATGCAAGGATAAGTGTTTGACAATACTACAAATTGTACTAGGCACAGACGACAGTGCAGCTGAGAAGACAACAATGCAGGTGCACTAGTGTCCATGGCCATACCAATATCAAACTCAAAATTTGAACCATCAAGCATCAACTCAACATCCAATGACTGTTGAACTTCACCTAGGACCAAGGAAAAGTCAACTTTGCATTGGAAAAACTATTAATAAGGCTTGTAGGGGAGCATCCCAAACATCGATAGTTGAAGAAGTTGTGAATTATTGTATGTTATGTTTTTTCCAGAGAAATAAGCAGACGTAGAAGACTAGAATGCCTGCTTGTTATAAAAATCTCTTTGCAAAGTAATAGAGGGTAGCAAGGCACATTCCCACTACCAAAACTAGTTATTCATCCACATTGGAAAATTTCCAAGATAAAATCCACGTGTTGTGAGTCATTTCATGTTTATTTATGCTCAAAGCACAATAATTCCTTCTCTTAACATTAAGAACTTTTCATTTGCATAGCAAGTAGCAGAGTATTGAATAATTTAATTGGTTTCTAAATTCCAAAATAGCTTTTATATATCAATTTTGGTATCTTTTTGTGGATTTGTGGAAGGATTTGCATGACTGTAACAAGAGCTCAAAGTGCAGCTATGGAGAGGTTGAGTGCACAAATGACAGCACTAGAAGACCACATGAGAGGCATCATGGAAAATCAGGAATGGTTGAGGCAAAAACAAAATCACATGAGTAGACAAAAAGGTAAAACGGAAGAAGAACAAACTTCTGTCAGTGAGTTGGTTAAAGCTATGGTAGAGAAATTTGGTATTAGCAGATGATATGAAAGAAGAATTTTTAAATGAGCCTAATATAGAAGCAAATAATGTAAGTCCATTTAAGGTTGAGACAAATGTAGAAATTAAGCCTTTTAATGGACAAATTTATATGGAAATATTGGATGCATAGATTAAGCAATTAGAAGTCTATTTTAGTGTGCATAAAATAAATGGAGCTCAAAGAATTAATTTTGCACCCCATAGAATTATTAATCATGCTATTGTATGGTCGGAAGCATATGTTGCAAATTGTAACAAAAGGAAAAAGTCAATAGTTGATAAATAGGAAGAACTCATAAAATTAATGAGAAGGAATTTATATCCCATACAACATAAGGTTGATCAAAAATTAAATGGATGTATTACAAACAACAAAGTGGTCAAAGTGTAGGATTACTCCATAGAATTCAAGCGACGAGCTATGGTGAATGGCATGGACCTTGAAGAGGACATGACAACAAAATATCTTGGTGGATTCCATATACACATACAAAGAAGGGTGGCCACCACTTCCCTAAAAGACTTCGACAAGGCTTGTGTCCAATAATACCATGTACAGGAGGAGAAAAAGAGGTATGAAGGTGAGACCTCTAAATTCAAAGGGAAATATAAGAAAATTTGAAAAACAAAGTATACGAATACAATAGTGCAAAAGGAAGATAATAAGGAAACGATGATAAAAAGGATACAAAGAATCATTGTAGTCATTGCAATCTAGATGGGCATGTAAATTCATATTATTGGAAGCTTCATTTAGAACTACATCCTAAGAGTAAAAATACAAGCAAAGAAAATGATATGAAGAAATTTATGTTAACTATTCATGAAGGTGAAATAGAAATAGAGGATAGTTGAGATGTAGACGACAAATTTCAATGCATGACCACTACGAAAATTAACTTGAGGAGATGAATAAACTTTTTTTATTTGAAGTTGCAAGTTAAAAAGAATAGAATTAAGTAGATCTAGGATCACAATCTAATCCTATTTCAAAACAATTGGTTAAAAGGCTTGGGCATAAAACAGAGAACGTCCACATCCGTACCCATTGGGACCGGTTAAAATAAGTGTAGTGATACAAGTGGATAAAAGATGCAAAGTACAATTTGGGATAAATGCACAATACTTAGATAAGATTGAGGCTAATGTCATCTCCCTTGATGCTTTTGATATTGTTCCTAGTAGTCCATATCTTTATGTCGAAAAAGCTATATTCATGAGAAGGGCTAATAAGGACAAGTGGGTCATGGATGGGGTCAAATATATAATCAAAGGGCACTAGAGCAACACTAAAGTAGCTATGGTAAGTGGCAATCAAACAATTAAATTAATTTCACAAACTAAACAGTTTTTATTACTTTAGCTTAAAGATAAGAATGAAAATGGGATTGGCATTTCTACCATGACTAACTCAAAATTGAAAGGATTGGATGAACTCTTGTCATCTTTTCACAAAGTGTTCACTAAACCATAAGAATTGCCACGAAGAAGGCAAGTGAAGCACGAGATTCAACTCCTACCAAAATCTCCTCTACCAAACATTGGCTTGTCTCAACAAACCTTACTTGAGAGAAATAAGGTCAAGAGGTGACTATAGGAACAATTGGAGCAAGGGGTGATTTGCGCTAGCACTTCACCTTGTGGATCACCCACAGTGATGGTGCAAAAGAAAGATTGTTCTTGAAAAACATGCATGGATTATCAAGCTCTTAATATCAATCACTATTAAGAATAGGCATCCTCTCCTAAAAATAGATGATTTATTACATCAACTTAGATGCTGAAATTGAGCAATCCCAATGGCCACCTCTCCAAGTGCCATTAGCTTGGCAAAGGACCCTAAATTTCATGTATGAACAAAGAAAATTAATATGCAAAATCATTTTATTCATGACAGGGAGGATTTAGGGTTATCGTCAAGAAGGTGGATACACTGGTGAATGTTGTGGATGGTTTGATAAAGACCATAAGCACAAAGAAGTTCAAATAGTTCAAGATGGCTATGGGGATCAACCCCTAGTTTTTAGCTCATGCTTTTGAGTACACCTTATGATAATTGCAATGTATACAAGTGGGAGATTATTAGGACTAGCAAATTATGTTGTTGTACACCTTGCAAGTACTAGGTCTAGTTGTAAATGTTATATATTCTAAATAATGTGCCTACATGGAAAAGGGTGTTCAACTTAAATGGAATTTTTAGATTCCATAATTATAAATCTCTACCATGTTTCATTGGTCTTTTTATGTTTATGATAATTCATTGAATAAGGAGTTACTAGGTGGACTATGACTAGAATATTTAATTAACTATTTATAGTGTGTGTATGATGTGTGCAAGTGATATTATTACACCTACATGGAGCAATTTAAAATTTGTTTTACCCCACTTGGTCTTGAGGGCCATACTAATCAATGAGGAGTTACATTCTATTTGTGGAGGAGTTTCACATAGAGGTGGGGTGCATGGGTTGATGTGGGCACCTTGACTACTCTTTGGCTCATGGTTTTGGAAACCATACTTCTTTCTTGGTATCAGGACATAATAACCTGGCCAAAATAACCCTGGACAGAATAACCCGGCCAAAATAACCCTGGACAGAATAACCCGGCCAAAATAACCCAAGGACAAAATAACCCAGGGTCATAATAACCCATGGACAAAATAACCCGTGGTCAAAATAACCCATGGTCATTTTAGATCAAGCTAGTAAACTAGAAATGACATAAAATAAATTATTAATATGATTTTGAGGCATCATAGAGGCTATTTAGGTCATTTTTAGACCATATATCCATTATATACCCCTAAAATAGTCTTAAAACACCTTTAATATGCTTAAATCACCTATAAAATGGTAAATAATTATAAAAATAAAGGCAATTTCGTGGGAATAAGTTGATTAAGAGTTATTATGAAAAGATATAAATGAAAAGGCATTAAGAAGATATATAAAGTGGTAGAATTAAGAGAAGTAAAGAAAGGAAGAAGGGGCAAACACGTTACAGTGTTGATGAAGTATTTGCATATGAGATCAAGAAACTTGCTGCATTAGCTTTTGTGCCTCAGATAGATGTAATTGATGCATTTGAAACACTTCAACAATCTCCTTATTATACAGAACATGAGGAGACCTTGCAACCCATAATTGATTATTTTGAAGACACATGTATTGGCAGACTAACCAAAAGAGGCAATAGACAATCACCCAAGTTTCCAATCACAATGTGGAATTTCTATTCATCTTCTCAAGATGATCTTCCCATAACCAATAATACTATTGAGGGATGGCATAGAGGATTTAGTGAATTGCTTCAAGCATCGCACAGCTCAGTCTAGAAATTCATCAAAGCAGTGAAAAAGAATAGAGTCTCCAAGAGAATAGAATAGAGAAATATATGGTTGGATACACTGGGCAACCAAGTAGGAAAAAATACCATGAACTCAAAGAAAGACTAAAAAGATTGGTTGATTGTTATGACAACCATAACATTTTAGATTATATAAGAGGCATCGCTCATAATTTGACACTTTAATTGAAATTTGAATAATAAAGTTTTTTTAGCAACATACATGTAATTTATAAATTTTGTTTTCATTTCTCTATATTCTTATGGGGATATTTTGTCCATGGGTTATTCTGACCACGGGTTATTTTGGCTTGGGTTATTATGACCCTGGGTTATTTTGTCCCTGGGTTATTGTGACCGGGTTATTCTGTCCAAGGTTATTTTGGTCGGGTTATTATGTCTCGTAACCTTCTTTCTTGGGTCTCCTTGGATCTTGGTATGGAGATTGTATGCCATGTTTTACATAAGGTTATGCTACTAAAATTCCTCTAGAATCATAGTGTAGATCTCTTGGGAAGCACAAAGACTGCTATTATACTATAAATATTTGTTGATGAGTAATCATTGGATTTGATGCTTTGGAGGCTAGGTTTTTCCCTTGCAAGAGTTTTCCCAAGGTATATCTATGTCACTTTGTGGTTTTCTCATTCTATCATATTGTTCTTCTCTTATATTATTTTCCATTTCTTATTGTTGTTTATATGTTGAAACTTTACTAAATTTAGTTTGATTGAAAAACTTGTAATCCTCTCCTCATAGGAGTAATTACGAAATTGTGGCATATTTCCTTTCAAAATCAAAATAAGACCACATAAAATGAAAAGCGCGTGCCAACAATCACATAAGGATGCAAGGTAAGATGAAAATATCATGGTTCATTCACACCACCTCTTATATCAAAGAAGGTTACATTTCAAATGCAAAGTTACCTTTAAGGGTGCATGTTGATATAGATGGCCAAGAACATTCATTTGCTTCATGACATATTCTTTTTTGTTTCTATGTATTTTTTATGTTTCCTCTCTATGGATTTGGGCTGATATAAATTCATGGAGTTTCCTCAAAAACACTTTCATCATGTTGACCAAAAGCATAGCTTATTTTCTTTTTCGTTACTTTCTTGGCCCTTTTGCTTAAGCCACGCTTGTTTCTTGTAACCTTTATTTTTTTCATGATATGCTTTGGCCTTTTGATTCCCACTTTATATGTTGTGTCTCCCCTTTATCACTTTGGCATTCATCTTCATCTCCTCTCACACATGGAACTTGTCATTTCTTACACACCATATGGTTTGGCTTCCCCAAGCCAAGTATATTGTTTAACTTTCCTTTTGGAGAGATTATTTCATACATATTATTCTATACCATACCTTTCATGCTTACATTTTACATTATATGTTTACCAGTTCTTTTTACATGATATCATTTTATGACATCTTCTCATGTGGAACTCTTACGATTATTATCTTCGACAACACATATTTTTGTCAATTTTATGTGCTTACATTACACGTGACATATTTATATATGATTTCAAATACATGTTTGATCCTCAGCATGATAGTTGTCCTTATACTTGGAGGAAATATTTTGTCCCCTTTTGCATGAACTATCATGCTTTACCTTTTATTTCATACACTAAGGTCAACACATTGACATATATGGACATGTATTGACCTCTCCTCAAATTGATTCAATTGTGTTAGCATGCATCCAATTTAAGGGGCCATATTATATCTTTAAATTATCACAACCCATACATGAGTTTCTGAATGCATAGATCAAGGAGACCACGCCAATTCTAATTCCTCGATAACCCTATACTTGGGATCTCATATTTTAGCATTTGCTTATCTTCATGTTTATGTTAATTGAGGGGATCACACTAGTATTAACTCATAAAACCTATACAACATGATGTAATTTTTTGCAGACTCTTACACGGTTTCCTTGGGGCCAACTTGGTTACATCCACATGACTCCAATCATTAAGAACATGAAGGAAAGTACAAGGCATCATATATTTTATATCCTATTTGAATTTTCTTGTTACTTCAATAATTTCCTTCTTCATTATATAATTCATGATTCATCTAGCTCACATGCATGCCAAAGTGGAGGCATAATATAAAGGAGAAAATTGCATACTTCACTCTTGCTCTCTAGTTTTACACTCACATTGACCTTTCCTTAAGACATGTTATCCTATTACTAAATTTAATCTACTTATAATCATGAAAAAGTGGGCAAAACCTAACAAAGCCATCAACCTTCAACCATTTCAATCCTAGTGGTTTGAACCTATCCTAATTCATACCATCCTTCCCATCTTAAATTAGATTGTAGGTGTGATTTTGTCCCCTGGACAATATTACACCAATGACTACATCCTCCTAATTTAAAACTCAGTTCTCACTCATCTTGAGATGACCCTTTCAATATTTTAGAAAGCTGTTCATCAACTTGTGTGCCAAGTATTTAAATTTAGTGCTTAGGATGCCATATTTAAAGATAAGTCCTACACCACTAGAACACATCTTAAATCTTGGAATCAATTAATGTGAAAAGTTTGAGAGTTATTAGATCATATCTAGAGTAGCCTCCGTTGCATTAACATTTTACCAGCAAATATTACACTTCAAGCATATTGCATTCACATGTCTTTTGTGTTTTCAAATCATGTGAAAAAAAACAAATGGGTCAAATTCATGATCAAGGAAGTTTCATAGTTCAACATTTGCATATATCAAACTCCTCAAGCACTTTTTAGCACCACTAGGTTCAAAAGGTATATAGTATCACAAATACATAGGATAAAGAGGTACACAACAATATGAGACATCTAATTGTGCCAGGGTTGACCAAATTACACCAGAATAGGATGAAATCATGTGTAGTCATGTTTAAAGACAGAAAATATTAGATACATATCAACAATAGAGTCCCCAGTCCAAGCCTAATACAAAAATTCCATATCCTATTGTTAAGCACTTCTACACATCTAAATTAGTAACATTGACACTCAACATAATAAAAAAAACTAGCTTTTAACCTTTCATTTACATTTATCAATATCAACTCATAACTATCTAGATCTAATTATTGTAGTGTTTGCTTATCATTACTAGACCTTGGGCCTAGAAAGATTCATACATTATGAGTGGGTAGCATTTATTTCCCCTACAACATGATATGCCATATTTAACTTTTTTCTTGGTGGAAAACACTAGCATAAGTTTATTTTTTCATGAGAGAGATTGGTTTCTCATCATTCCACACCCCATATTATCTCCATGTAATTCTCAACCCATTGAAATAAATACTTCGACAATCTAACCATGATTCATATATTTTTAAAGAGGAGAATAAACAACCTCCACAAAATATTTGGGCTAAACAAAAATTAAGCAATCAACACCACAATCAACATGGATAAAAGAGCATAGTCTAGATAAAGAACTTCAACATATACTTAAATTGACACAATTAACCTAGATAAAAGAGTTGAGTTTAGATGAATCATCACATGTACTAAAATTGACAAAAAGGGAAAGGCATTCATAGCTATATGTGTGACAACATATGTTGTCATGAATATGAGCTCTCTGAACCAACTAATAATCTTGTTACTAGATCTGTAATAGTGACTTTGATTGACTAGAAATTGACTTATGCTTCATTAGGGGTCAAATGTCATGTCCGCTTTTCCCATAATCTATGTTGTAGCCCAATATGCCCATTTTCCATCTCCAACATTCCCCTTGATCCAGATTGTTGTTAGAGTTCTTCCCCTTCATGCCCCATGTATCTGCTTAAGATCCCAAAATTTTCTAGGTACGAAAGCATGACCAATTTTCTTAGTGTAAGCCATCGGAATTGGAGAGTTTCCATTCCCAACATGCCTTTCCTACCAACTCTTCTTTTCCCTTTTTCTTGTCAAAGTGTCAAACCTATCCATCTAGGCATACCTCATGTCCATCCCACACCTTCATTCCTCCCTCCAATCAAGCTATCGAATTCATCCTTCCTAGCATGCCCTTTTATCTATTTCCAACAAGGTATGAAACTTCCCAATCTTGGCGCACCTCTCATTCATTCATTGCTTTCATTCCTTATCCCATCAGGAGTTTGAAGTTTCCCCTACCATCATACCTCCCCACCAAACCTTACTCCTTCACAAGCCTTTGTCAGAGAGTTGAACTTCAACAACATGCCTCCCTTCCAAACCCCAATCTTCATCTTATACTATGAGTCGTGGAGAACCCTCGACTCACAAATTCCAACATTCCTACCTATTTTGCACTATTCACCTAACCTGCCTTCCTACACAACCAAACAACCATTAATGTGTGGGGTGATGATGCATCTTCTAGAAGGGATTGCAGGCACAAAAGTATCATTTAATAATGAGGGCATGGCTCCACATTTACACCCAATTGTGCAAACAAAGAGGACAGCATGGGCTGCCATTAATGAGGTAGTTAGGGTTCCAAACCCTAAGAAACCCTCACCATTTCTACCGAGGATAGTTGCAATTCGTAGGGGACATTCCTCAATGCCTCCAAAGTCCATTCTTGTACACATAAGCATGATTCCAAGCATGATTCAAGGGGAAACAACATTCAATCGATACAAACAATCCCTATTGCATATCTGTCGCGAGATGGAGGCAATGGTTGCAGATTTCAATGCCCTTTCAGGGTGTATAATGGACCAAAAGGAAAATCAAAGGGGTTATCATTGAATATACACAAACCCCAATAGAAACTTGCCATGAGCACATGTGTTCAAGTAACCAAATCTATGGACGAAAACCCACAGATTTGCAAGAGGTCGAAAGCTGAAAACCTTGAGGATTTCACATGCCAAAGGATGAAAACCCTCTTGGCCAAAGGAGCAATCTCACCCAAAGGTCATATTGGACGGTAATGGTGGAGGATACCAAGGATATTTAGTTTGCATGACACTTACAATTGTCCTAGGTGTAAGTTGTGCATCTTTTGTGTGTTTTTGGGCTGCTATAGCAGCATTTGTTTGTATTTATGAATTGTTATTGCAGGAAAAGCTTTGGCATCATTCTTTCAGCCATTGGCTACATTTGCAAATCTGGGTCACTAATATTCCCATGTAATATCATGAAGAAATTCCAGGTTATAATTGTTATTGTAAAACCATGGTTAAATCTAGTTTGCTAAGTCTGGTAAATTACATTTAAAGCTACAATTTATCTTTAATGGTGAGCCCAACCGATAGTACAAGGGTTCAATTTTATTTGAACATTTTTTTTGAATTTGCTAGTCATGTAGAAATCAATTAAGGTTTGTCATATTAGGGTAAAATACTGAAGTTTGTTATATAATCCTAAGTTGTTAGTGGTTTTGGTAAACACTGATGCGAATTGTATGCTTTGTATGGTTCTGATTTAAATATTTTCAAATCTACTAAAATTATTTACCCTAAATTTAGCTCAAGATATTACATCAAACCACATGGGATGCCTTAATTTAGAAAATGGTGACAGTGAACCTCTATATAACTTTTGATCCTACAATGACAACTTTGAACCATGTCTTCTTGATATTTAGGAATATGTATACCTATATGACCCAAAAATTACCCACACACAATAGTTCATGTTGATTTAATAGGTGGCAATTACTATTCCTCACATTCAAAAAGTAGATCTAATGGTAGTAGATGAGATTGACTACACTCTTCACGCAAAAGGAGTATCTAAAGGATGTCATTTTTGTTTTGTTGGCATGTGGTTTCTATATAGAGAGTATCATGTTTTGTTGGGTTGATTCAAGGAGCGAACCCAAATGAGTAGTTGCTTGTTTAAAGATCTCATTAAAATATATTATCCCAATCACCACCAAGTGAGCATTTTCTTGCTAGATACACTCAAGAATAGGTATTCTTTTAGCAACCTTGGCAATAGTTAGACACCTAAAATTAACCACATCACAACACACTTAACATCTTAGTCCTAACCACTTTTGTCATCTCAGCACTAATTAATTATATAAATTGTATTTATTTAATTAGCTAGGACTTATCCTCTAACATTCCCTCCATAATCACATTAATTAAATAAATCATATTTATTTAATCAAACTAACATCTTACATCCATTTCCCTTAATTGATTAAATAATCTAATTATTTGATTAATTAGCATAAATCCCCAAATCCTAATCTAATCCCCCATTAATAGGGCAATCATGTCACATCCATAATTTAAAAGTAAAATAAATATAATCACCAATACAAAGTCAAACTAACATTCAATCCTGGTCATCAAATTAACTAACCTTATCCTAACCACCCATCTTCAACCACCCTCAATCCAAATCCAAACTAACTTTTAATCCCCACCATCTGTCTAATCAAGGTAATCCTACCCCTCCATCTTCCAACCACAAGCATTTAATCCCTTCTCCCTCTCAAATTCAATTTCAAATTTCCTCTCAAGCAATCCTAGCCCTTCATTCTCCAGCCACTAGCATTTAATCCGTTCTCCCTCTCAAATTTAAAGTCAATTTCCTCTCAAGCAAAAATTCTTTTGTCATTTGTTTGTGTTCCTTTAGCTCTAATCTGAGGTGCATGCTAGTATAGGCTTGGATTCGTTGTTTATGTCGTTTCTTATTATTTTGAGCCTATATTTTAGTGTTCACGGGTTGAATGCTTGTATATTTGCAATAGTTGAAATGACAAATTCTTTCAACCATGTTTGTAGCATGATTTCTCAAATATAATGGAGCTAATTATTTTTGTGATTTTTGTCTTTTTTGTTGTTATTGGTATTTTTGGAATATTTGGCCAATATTAAAATAAATTAACTAATATATGCAATGAAGCTGAAATTAATCTAAATGAGTGTTTTCTTTGTGTTTTTGCTTTGATTTTATAAATGTATCAACTAATTTGAGATTAAACTACCCTTGCAAATAAACATTTTCATTAATCTAATATAATGAACAAAAAAAAAATGACTTCCTTTTTCTCTTTTCCACAAGCAATTTTAGTGGAGAAGGAAACAAGAAATCAAGCAAAGGGAAAAAAATGAAATAGAAATGAATTCTTTGTTTGAAAAGATCTGGTCTCAGAAAAATTCTGAGTATGGATGCAATTACTGATTAGAGAATTCCAATCAATGTGTCTTTTCCCTTTGCAGATGAGGTTAATTAGATAGAACATCTAATTTTTGAAAGAGCATGCTTCAACTTGCCCTATCACCCTATTCAACATTGTGACTATTAAACCGAGCTCCTCTTTAAAATCATTTCGGTACAAGTACTTAGGAAACCATGAAGGTCCCTTGGATTCAATCATGCATTTCCCAATACTCTCCAAGCAACCATGAAGGTCCTTTGGATTCAATCATCCATTTCCTTTTGACAATTTTACAAGTTATTATTATAGTGTTCTTCACATTCTTCTAAATCAATATACTGAGTCTCTTCAAAATTTTGTGACTCCAACATCAAATCAATAGTATCTGCATCCAAGCTGCATATTACGCAATTATCCGAAGACATGATATGTCTAGTAATTGGTTTGTAATGTTGAGTGCATGCTATTACCGACTCGAAGGATTGCAAGGTGACTGGAAATGAAGCCACTTGAATCAATCCGCTGTCAACCAATAAGGTACTTTATGCATGAAAATTGAAGGTATAATAGCATGCATCCATTACATTCAAGATGAAATAATGCTAAAAGGGCACATTCAATTACACGCAAAAGATCAATAAAAAGAGGACTTGCACCAACAGCTCAAATGGAGATTCAAGGGTTCACACCAATCTAGAGAAATTCAACTAAAGCCAAAACTATAGCTCATTGGAGATGGAAACACTACATGTTTTTGCATGCCTTTCACCTTTGTAATCTCATAAAAATAAGAACGCTTAGCTCATTGTAAAGAATCTGGAAATCTTGTATCTTTAGTAGTACCTTAGTTGTTCAAATTACAAGTATTATGGCCTTCTGGGATAAATGCAACTCTGTATTCTTCTGAACTATGTAATAAAGTGTTGGAGCTCCAATTTTTGCTCTTAATTTGAATTATGTATCGATGGTTTGACCTGTTGTATAGTGTAAGATTTCTTACCTCTTGCATTCTATTTGCTAAGCTAAAGTAAAACTTGTGTTTAATCAATTCTATGCATGTGGAAACTATAATAGTAGATTGAAAGGTCTATCTATTCTGGTGTATCAACTCTTTAATTTTTTAAAAGTAATTTCTAACTCTTTTCATCCCAAGCAGTAGTTGTTAGTGCTAGAATACAAGGAACAGACCTACTCTGGATGTTATCTTAATCACAGTGATTGGGACATCCCATTGTTGTCAGTAGAATTGTAGGTCCTAGCGATTCTGCAGATCAACAATACCCTTGATGGAAAATTCCTACCAATCCATGCCACCTTCAAGTTCGTTGAATACTGTTTTCATGTGAAGGTGATGAGTTATACAACTTAAGATTGAGAATGCCCACAACAGATGGTTCAAGTCTGCAAGCTTCTACACAGATTGACCCTATAAACATTTGCAAGTCCCTGTCAACGATGTCAAGCTGTAATTATGGGGAGCATTCTCATGCTCAAATGGTGGCAGGTAAATTAAGACTAAGCATCTCAAGAAAATTTGTAATCTATGCAAGTCAAACACAGATCACACCACTTCCATTACAATTATGAATTATCTTTGCACAGTTAACAGAAAACGAATCTAAGCAGCCCCAAATGAATGGCTAAATCTATAAGAAGAACTACAGTATGCTACATATGCAATTGTGTCTTTAAGGAAATTAAACCACTAAAGTCTATATGAGGAAATTAAACTTTATTGCAAATAATGGCTTGTAATACTCAACCTTCTTCTGTCAAATTGGATCAAACGATGGGTTATGATCAACAACCTAGGAGGTTGGATGGTGATATTCACTTGAATCTTAGAAAAGTACTATCCCTAATAAACAACTTGCTCTATTACTGTCCTTAGTTAGGCCTGATCTTCCTCAACAACCTATCAGATGGATGGTGATATTCACTTGAACCTTAGGATTTACTATCACTAAAAAATAATTTGTTCTCTCACTATCCTTAGTTAGGCCTGATCTTCGTCAACAACCTATCAGGTTGGATGGTGATATTCAGTTGAACCTTAGGAATGTACTATCACTAATAAACAATTTGTTCTCTCACTGTCCTTAGTTAGGCCCAATCTTTCTCCCATGTATCCTAAACAGCCAACTAGGTTTTCTTGAGGCTGACCTACATGTTCCCACTATGCATATCCAAAATGATACCCCTCCTGCAAGTACCAGGTTTACATCTTTTAACCATCCCACTGCTCCCAATAGCTCTGCTTTTAGTCCTTAAGGAATTGGTACTCCTGACACTGACCACCCTCCCTTACCTCTACCATATTTCCCCCTCCCCCGACACAATAAGCACACAGTCGACAAAACCATTTGACCCTGAGTGAGATATAGAAACCTCTCCTGCTCTTCACAACATAATTAGAATCTACATTGCCCAGATCAAAGCCATCAATACTAGAAGATAGCTTTAAGCAGTCAGGAAAAAGGATTGAGAAACATGACACCCAAATCTCCATCTTGAGTGAATGTACAGTCAAGATAAATTTCTTCAAGGAAAAGCAACATTAACATCAACAGTGTAGGCTTCAAACCATTGAAAATCGTATGTATTTACTATTACCCATCAAGAGATTGGTAGCTGAAGCCAAGAAAGAGAATCAACACCCAACAAAGAGATAAGTAAACCATGAAGTTAATTGTTGCACCACACAGACTCAGGCAACTGATTGCAGAATTCCAGTGTATACACCTATTGAAGGCAATCTACGCCAGCAAAATGATCTCACGCACAACCCATGTAGGAAAGAAATTCCACAGATTTTTGAAAGACCTTCATTGTTCAAGGCACATCTAAGGGATGAGAGCTAATGCTGCAAAAAACTAATTACTTCCATTTTTTTTATCTATTTTAAGCAATGTGATGGTTATACTGATACATGGAAAATTAATGAATATGTATTTCCTTTCTGAATGTATGGCTTGGCAGTCTGTAAACATGAGTTCCTTAGTCATGATGTAAATAGTCTTGCTGTTAGTAGTGCTCATAATAGGTTGAGTACTCTGCTCATAAGGTTCAAGGTCAAAATCTATAGTAGCAATCCAATCACCAGTCCAATCTTTTGCTTTTGAAGTAGACTGATATCTGATGTATTTTCTCTTTTCTACTCAATATAATGCAATTTGAACTTTTTAAATAAAAAAAAGTATCCTAGAATATTTGAATGTCGCTTGTTAAACATTTCTATTGTCTTTGATGGAGTTAGAAACATTCTAGAGGAAATGAGATAAATGTGTGTTTGCGCAAAAGAAATAAAATAGCTTACAACATACATAGCTCCCAAGATGGTCCACTGGATGAAAGCGATATGTAAGAAGTTAAGGCACATCCCACTCTAACCCATCTAAAACATCTTTCCTTCTGTAATTTTGTCATGATAATTTTTTATATGAAATGCATCTTATTTTTACATAAATGAACAAGAGGATTGAATCAGATGAACAACGTGATTACACAGTAAATCTCTTCATGCTAAGTCATGAAGCAAGGCATCTAAACTTAAGTCCCAACAGGAAAAGAGCTAACATTTTTGCAAAACGATTCAAACTCAGCTTCAGCAAGGAAAAGTCTCAATTTTGCTAAGCTAATCAAATAATTGTAAATCAAAAATTGCCTACTTTGCAATCTCTACCTTACATTTCTGCACTTATTTGTGTCCATTCCCATAGTTGTATTTAAGACTCATTTGCCACTTTTCTAGACCTGGAATGATTTGCAAGCATCCCCAAGCTCTAACAGGCATTCGTAACCTACCCCAAGAATTTCAGACCCTGACTCCACAAAGACACCTGACACTTGGACACTAGCATACAACTCAAAATTTCAAACTTTTGAACTAACACATGCCTAAAACCCTAAACTTAAGGTTGCCCTAATATGTTTTCTAATGGATAATTTGCTATGGGAATGAAATAAAAGCTATCTTTGCTCTCATTCTACATTCTAATAAGTTTTCTCTATGACCATAGTATTGTTGCAAGGTTATCAAAGCTTCATTATTGAAGATTTTTTGCAGAGATCATCATTGCCTCAATCCCATACCTATACCATTGCTCATTTCCTCTAGATCATCCATTTCCTTAGCCAAATCTTTCCCATCACTCCTCTCTCAATATTTTCCTCGTTATCTCCTTATTATTGTCCTAAATTCTACTTTCGTGGCTATCCCAAATCCATAATCTATGATATTCCAATCCTCTATTCTCCCCTCTCATCAATTAAGCCTCTAAATCCCTGCTTTACCATGTTCAAACCATTCCAGTCACTCTCATCACCTCCTTGTTTCCTCCATTCAATCTGCACACAACACCTTAGATTTAGTATTTTTCCTTTGGGTTAGATCTCCCCCAAATATTCACACCACTTTCATCACACATAGGATCACACACTCAAAATTTTATAAGGCTACTGTTGAGGCTGAAAATGCCATCCCAGGGGGCTGACTGAGACAACTTCCCAGATAGCTAAACCTAATTTTATCTTCCCATTCAGCTTCAAACATCACTAACTGAATAACCAAAGCATTTTGGAAGATCCTACGGGGAGAGCAAGGCTTAGGGGTTGAAGACAAGCAATCTCAGAAACTTTCAGGGTCACAGGATCAAAAGATACTAGCCCTCCAGTGCAGAAGTGTAAGGGAGGAGTGCCCCTCACAAATGCTAGTGTCTCTATTCATAGAAGAGAGCTGAAAATTTTGAGGTTCTTCCTTCTAATCTTCCTTAAGCCATTTCTTTAGTCATATGCAAACCACACTCACTTCCAAGGCCTCATATTCTTACCTTTCTCCTTTACATGTTCCTGTCCCAACTCTTATTAGTTTGGCTTAAATTGAAAAATCTAAATATAGTTATGGTTTTTGTTACACTATCAGAATATACTTCAGATTGTTGTTGAGTTAACCTGATTCATTGAAAGAGAGAACCTAGTTGATAGTTTACATTCACATTATACACTATTAACTTCGAGTTCTAAATTTTGTTCTTTCATTAATTATCCTCCTAAAATGCTGCTCTACAAATTGTATTCCACAGAAAGCAAATGGCAGACAATTAAACTATGTCTTAACATCATAGGCTCATCTTGAAAAAGACAACACCTCCACATGTTACTCCATTCAAGGAAAACTAACAAATTTTTGAAATCTACAAGGAAGAAGTGAGATTTCTACCAAATATGATATTTGTACACTATCAGAATATACTTCAGATTGTTGTTGAGTTAACCTGATCCATTGAAAGAGAGAACCTAGTTGATAGTTTACATTCACATTATACACTATTAACTTCGAGTTCTAAATTTTGTTCTTTCATTAATTATCCTCCTAAAATGCTGCTCTACAAATTGTATTCCACAGAAAGCAAATGGCAGACAATTAAACTATGTCTTAACATCATAGGCTCGTCTTGAAAAAGACAACACCTCCATATGTTACTCCATTCAAGGAAAACTAACAAATTTTTGAAACCTACAAGGAAGAAGCGAGATTTCTACCAAATATGATATTTGTAAATTTTGTCATATAATTATGCCAGATGCTAATACTATGGTTGTTCAAGCAATATTATTATAAAAGGACATGGTTTTTAGTTGTTAAAGACTAAAGTGATAGCCACCAAAAGCAAAAATGGCAACAAGGAACAACAAATTGAAAAATAAATGAGTGAATCAAGTTCATTACCATCCATGCATTAAGAAAATGCAATATCATACAAGGAATGCATCATATGAACCAACAGGAATTTAATTAGCATTTTATGAGCTTATCATATGTTGTATTATAATTAGTTTTGGTACTTTCTTTTAGCATGTTAAGCTTGAACTATAGTGAGTTAATGACGGACACATAAGAGTTACTTTCAAATTCTAACAAAGAAGAATTTGTGCAGGTTTTTTCCAGTGTACCCCGGGGACGCGTCCCCCCCCTAAATCCCGAGTGTCCCCGAAACGGGGACGTCCCCGAGACTTGGGGACGGCGTTCCCAAGTTTCGAGCGGCGCCACCAGTTTTGGTGGCTCACTGCCGAGGGCACGGGGACGTCCCGGCGTCCCCGGGACGTTGAGGGGGACGCCTGTGCGTCCCTTGAGCGTCCCGGGGACGCCCAGGCATCCCCCACGGCGACAACTTAAATCACATGGTTTAAAAAAAAAATTAACACATTTTTTTATTATTTGACATTTTGATTTGTCCTTGTTTTGATATCATGCTACCCATTGTAATCATCTTTAAGATTAGATATTTTTGATATCATATAATAGAAATCTTCCATTTGCCAATTCGACAATTGTAGTATTGAGTATTCTATTCTAATTTCTCATTAGTAATTCGATATTGAAAACTTCAATGTTCATTGTTCAATGTTCAATGTTCAAGTATTTACTATTTAGTATTTCAATTTGGCATTTGCAATTTTGCTATTTTACTTCTTAATAGTCTTATACATCTTTTCATAACTAGCATTTTATGTACCATATGTATAGTATATAGTATATACACCCCCCAACCCCCCACCGCCGTCCCCCCACCGTCCCCAAATTGAGGCCCCTTTGTCCCCCTGTCCCGAAACTCGTCCCCCGTTTCGGCGTCCCCCCGTCCCCGACGGTGGTGTAACATAGGTTTTTTCCCATTTATATAGGTTCAGAATTTTATTCAAATTCTCAGTAATTATGACCAAAGTTTGTTGTCTTTAGATTTTGCCAAACAAGTCTACTAAGACTTCTCATCTTGCACTCTTTAGATTTTTCCAAACAAGTCTACTAAGACTTCTCATCTTGCACTCTTTAGATTTTTCCAAACAAGTCTACTAAGACTTCTCATCTTGCACTCCCTCTCAGAATCTCCGAACATGTCGTAATAAACCTGTACAATGTAGTGAGGCCAATGGACTCAAATGTTGCATGGAAGCAACATGGCCATTGAAAATGGTGAAAAGATAAATAATTATTGTCATTAATTTCTTAAGTCATGCATTATCATATCTGTTGTTATGACCCTTACCCTATAGTGTGTACTGGGTTATGAGTAGTCGGCTTGTGGCTACCTTAATTCTTAAATAAGTTACATAATCATTATTATAATCATTTATAGGTATTTAGGTCGTCCTAAGAATTATACTTGAGTATCTAAGTCGGCCTAGGTAGTATTTAAGGAATAAGTATGGTATATATAGGAGGTACAGGTTAGTTATTATCAACATGTTGAGTATTGTGTTCTTGGTGAAAAATATTGGAGGCATCCCCCTCAAAGTGGATTAGGAGGTTGCCCCCTTGAAGTGGAATATCATTATCAAGTATTTGCAGCATATATATTATTATATTCTTCTATTGTGCAAGTTGTTTCATAATGTATGTGTTTAGTAAAAGGAGCTTCAAAAGAAAATTGTGTAAGAATATTTTTGGAATCAACATTTTGATGCACACTTTGTGACCTATCATCACAATACCATTATCAAAGAAATTCACAAGTATTTAAGAAGTCCAAGAGCTTCACTTTGGATCACACAAATATATTAACATTGTGCCATGTAATAATTATCATCTTTTCAAATATCTCCTCACTAGATAATCTCTAAAGATACAAAGGGAAAACTACATCTCAATCAAATCAAGTTTACAAATGAAACATACTAAGTCATGTCACTCTTTCCTTGGGGAATACAAAGGCATATTAAATATGTGCCAAATGCAGAAACACTGTAAATGAACAAAAACCCTTTATCACTACATGGTTAGCAAAGCCTTCTTTATACCAAGAAAACAAGTTAGAGACAATAATAACAACAAAGTTGCCAAATTATTAGTTGTTCAATATGAAATCTAGAAATTGATCTAATTGGACTCAATCATCACACTACCTAAGACAAAAACATTCATGGCATCTTTTAGGTAGTTGACCAATTCCCAATACACTTTTCCAATCCTTGCCATAAAATAAATAAGTTTTTCTTTATAATTGAATCCTTGATACAAATGCATTGCATCTAAGGAATGCTTGGAATTTTTCATTTATGAGAGCTAACTAGCACCAAGAGTAGGAAGAGCATTTTAAAAATTGACAATAAAGCATTTAAGTAAGAACTGTAAGCATCAAACACCAAATGAAAGGGAAGTAGAGAATTATTGGTTTTTAATGAAAAGAAAGGAGTTTATAGAAACTTCACCATGTTTAGCCACAAGGATATTGTGAGTCAATCAGTATATGGACATAAGCCCCTAATATATATCACCTAGTTGAATATTGTACATAAGTGTCATGTCCCCCTTTCAAAACTAAAAAGAAGTAATATTATGTTAAGTTGGGCCAGGCAATTTTATATTTATGGGGCAGCTTACTAATATTATTTTAAAAGTGTTTTTAAACACTTAATAATAAAAAGCATTTTTAAATATTTTTGGAGGAAAATTTTTAATTCAAAGGCCCATTTTGGAGAGGTTTAAAAAGGTGGCACTTGGATTAATTTGGACATCTTGATTTCATTTGACATTTCCACTTTCTCAATTTGAGCTTTGGTTCAATCTTCGCAACCAAGGACGAAAACGCTTTTGGATTTCTATTTCCAAGTTCAAAGACAAAAACCCTAATCTCTGTCTAGGATATCTCCACACAGGGGTTGCATTGTAGCTGATTTTTGGCAAAATTATCTTCATGTTTCAGAATTGGGCAATTGGATTTGCAAGCAAATTTGGTATTTGTCATTTTGGAGGGTTTATTTGCTGATTTTCAGAGCTGCTGATTTTGTTCACCTCATTTTGCGATAGATCTTGAGTGCCATAACCAGGGAGGAAATTGTTGTCACCACTCATTGCTGATTTCAGACCCTGAGTTGCTGATTCGCCCATCATTTATTGCTGCACCAGCCATACAAGGAGTCTGTACAGGTTTTTACTGGCATTGTTGCTGCTGATTTCATCATCTATAGCCATTTTCAGACTTGTGTTTCTGTTTGCCATCGTATGTTTCTGTTTGCCATCATATAATGCAGAATTTGGAAGGCACTACCACTTCGTAACTCTTTACTATTGACTGCAGTGTGGTGCACCAGCTTGGGAAGGGTCAAACCAAGAGTTAATTTTTCTGATTTTCAGTCGCTGACCTGCAATGTCATATTCTAGACACAGCTGTACAGATCTGATTCAGCTTTTGGTAAGCCATACAGCAGCTGTACCAGCAGACCAGGGAGCCATATCATCAGCACTTGATGTAATTCAGTCATGCAATCATCAAATTGTTCAGATCTCATGTGTATCATGTTGTGAGTGGACATTGGTCAATTTGAAATTCTGAAAATAGCTTTCCAGTACAGCATATCACCATTGTACTTGTTTCAACAGTTGCAATCGATTGAAATATCAGATCTGTGGTTTCTATGTTAGTGTTTTCATGCTTTGGAATGCTGTTGACAGCCATATATTATTCAGTTCCACTCTCAGTTTGGCTTGAATCTCAGAATATAAGGATTGAAGTTAATTTTTTTCCAGTCACTTGTTTCATATACAGTTTGCTGTTTTAAATTTTGTTTTGGTCCTAAAAATCGGAAAAAGATTAAATAATCAGAAAATTCAAAAAATCTAGATTGGGGTCATTACAATAAGACCCAGCTTTTCACTACTTGGTGGCAAACAACAGTAAAATAATAGTTGGCTTTAAAAGTTAAGGCTTAAATTCATATGCATTTAACAATGAAGCCAAGATTGACAATAAGGCATTAAAGTTAAAACTGTAAGCATCAGATACCAAATGAAAGGAAAGTGGAGAATTATTGGTTTTGAATGAAAAGGAAGCAGTTTAAAGCAACTTCACCATGTTTAGCCACAAAGATATCACAACTCAATCATTATATGGACATAAGCCCCTGATATATATCGCCTAATCAAACTTGTACATAAGTGATAAGACCCATATTTTCACTACTTGGTGATAAACAACAGTTAAATAATAGTTGGCTTTAAAAGTTAAGCCTTGAATATCATGGTTCCAAAAGATATTGATTCATTGTCAATCGGGGCTCAGGTCTAGGTGCCTTCTTTATGGGAATGGATTTTGCTGGTACTCCTACCATTCAACTCGTGTCAATCTTCCATTTTTTTCAATTAAATATATGATGCATTTTCTTCAAAAAGAAAATAATGGTTAATTCAATGTCTACACACAATTAAAAGAACCACAAGGAAAAAATATTTGCAAAAGCTTCCTACTTGACAGTTTGTTCAACTTATGACTTCAGTTACATCAACAATCTTCAACAGAGGCACTCACATAAATAATTTATTACTAAATTTGCCATGGGATTAAAAATATAAGACAAACATCATTGCAAAAAGTGTAAATGCATTTCATATATCACAAGATTAAAAAGGCAATATGGCGAATTGTCCATTTCAACCATTGAGTTGTGACCATCAAACAAGAACAGCTTCAGTTCTGACCTGTCCATTGAAGAGCAAAGGAGAACTAAGCAACAATGTGGTACTTGAGTTTCTCATCACATGGAAAAGTCTTCCCAAAGGTAATATTGTATGAAACTGGAGCTATTCTTGTAGAAACATCCTAGACAATTTGGCTACTATTTGGAGTTGTGTTTTCTTATTAATTTATTATGAGAGTTCATTCTGAAACAAGCGCTAAACCATGGTTCACAATATTCATTGAATTATAGATAGATGATGTGTTGCATGGTTACAAATGACCGATTGATGTCAAGATGGATTTCACTTATATCAATATGTATGAAAGATACGTACACTTTTTTAAGGATACAGATACTCTCATACCCTGTAGGATAATACTTTTGGGTTTGACAGAGGCATCCATTTTATCTGAAATCAATTTAAGAGGCAGAACTTCTTGGAAGGGATTGTAAACATGCATGGAGTTGAGTAATGTTATTACCTGAATAAAAGAGAAACGGAATGAGTACTCACAAGAAAAATGGAGATGACCTTCACTATAATGTCATTTCCACAATGTCAATTTTTAAAATAAGGCCAAAGAAGAAATTTCATGGTTGTATACATCAATGAAAATCTCAGAGCGCACAAATTACCTATGAAATGATTGATTTACAATTTTACATCAATAAGATCATAGTTAATGACATAGCATGTCTGGATTCCACTGGGACAATAATGATTTGAAACCACCATGCTTTTCATAAATCACTAATTACTACTAAGGGTACATGAGATAGTCATAATTCAATTGGAATCAAAGAGTCAAGGAAAGGAGAAGAAATCAGGGAAACTGACCTCAACTCTGGAATGCACATGAGATTGATGAGTACCATTCAACAACTTTGCCTCCTTGTCATATACATTTGCTAGGATAGACACATATCTCCTTAAGAGATTATGCCTAAAAAGGAATATAACTGATACATGCTTTTGTTTAAAATAGGCCAAGGCTTCTTTATTATATTCCATAACACCCTGCAGCAACAAACAAGTAGAACTTTATACTCTCTCTCTCTTTCTTTGTCTATGCAAACAACATATATATTATATTCCATAACACCCTACAGCAATAAACAAGCAGAATTTTATACTCTCTCTCTTTCTCTGTCTATGCAAACAATATGTATATATAACCAACATTGAAAATAGCAAGCTAAAAAGTAAAAACAAACTAAACTATTAAGTTGAAGTGTGCATTTTTTTGTTCAAAACAAACCATTAAGTTTAGGGAGAGAAAGATGAATCTTTCTATTTTCAGAAGCCTAAGATTCTAAAGAGATTACTCTTCCTTTTTTCCTGTTCTATGCTAGAGACTATAAAGAGGCAATTTTACCCCTGTGGCTACAAAAGGAGCTATTGACACATTGAGTCCATCTTCACCAGAAAACTGGACATAAGTCCAACAATTCGTTGACAATTCAATTGTCATTCTACCAAGTTGGAGGTGTACATTGTAGGTGAGGCGTTTTTTCATTTGAAAATTTGGCTCAGGAATGTTTCTTAATCTGACCAAGTAGAGAGAGAAAGAAAGAAGAAAGAAAGAAATTATATTAATGTCCATAAATGTCCAAAAGTAGGTCAATGGGACTCAAGAGCACACTGGTTTACAATAGAAAGTTCTAGGACTTGAAAGAATCCTAGAGGGGCCCACAAAGGGAAAGAACCAAAAACCAAAAACAAAGGAATATAAAATACAATACGTGTGGACCACCAACACAAGTGGTCAAGAAACTAATACACATAGCCAAGATGGGAGAACAAGAACCCCGAATATAAGCTAAGGAGGACTAGAGAGATAGGAAAGTCTCATCAAGTATCACAGTCCAGGCCTGAAATGGAGGAGTCATTGGTGTCATTGTCAATCAATATGAAAGGCCAATACAAGATCTAATAGTGTTCATTAGGTAGTGCCTAAGGCTAGGAGATCCGAGTTAGGTGATTCTAAGAGGAAGCAAGGTAGTCCCTCTAGAACCACACCTAACATCTGATACCAAAATAACTCTGGCAATAGTGAAGAAACTCATAATATGCATATGTCTTGTGGTTGGGGTGTAATGCCCCACCCACAAAAGGCCAGAAATCACAGCCTTGATAAGATAGCAGGCAGTAAGTAACGAAGACTAACTATCATGCCCCATCATGAGAAAGAAACAAAATTAAGGAAAAGGCATATAAGACAAAAAAAAAAAAAAGACAAAATAAGAATAAATACAAAAGATACAGCAAACGACCAAACAGCGATTAATGTGTGGAGGGGAGTAAGCGATTAGCAACAAGCAGCGATTAATATGTATAAGTCAGCACCCAGACTAGGAAATAAAAGACTTTATAATGTGCCAATCTTACATTAACAAAGGCAGCGATCAAGTTATGATTTAACAAACGCAATAATAAAAGAAGATAAAAGGCAGCGCTCTACTAAATGAAAAGGTGCCTAAATAAAATGGGACACCTCTCTACATATGGTCGCCTCTCTTGGAGATTTAAACAAGGTATAAAAGAAACATAAAGTGGGATAGAAAGGAAGACATCATGGAATGGAAAATAAATGAGAAATCTGGAATATATTTCTCAGTACTGGAACAGATGGAAGCAATATCTTCTGAATATTAAAAACAGATCGAACAGGAAGGCAATTGGAGCAGATCAATCACAATTATCTGCACTCAGCAGACAAGGGCAGAAGTCAGCATCTGTTAATATATTTCCATCTTAGAATATAGCAGTCTTATATTTTAGCAAGTATTGTGGTATGCACTATTATGATTATTGTGAATGATGATATGTTTATTAATGTATAATCTCTTAAGAATCTGGATATGTTTATTGATGTAATTGTTGGTCAAACTAGATTCCTATTAGTCATTAAATTGCTCATTCCCAATAAGCAACCATGTGGAGGAGTGGGTAAATACAACAAGGGGGAGCAGATACTAGATTTCCTTCTAAGTACGCCACCCCATGTTGGATGCCCATGTGTCTGCCACTTGTGGGCCAAGGGGGTGAATGTCCGCCCTTGGGCTTAGATAGGAGGATCTACAGGCACCCCATTGTAGCTTTCCCCTCCAATCTCTACATGGGTTGGTTGTTGAGATGGATTCAAGGAGTCTCAATCATAAGGATGGATAAGGCAGCATGGATAGGGAAGGCATATACAAGTTTATCCACTAAGCGCACCTCCCCAAATTGGATGCCCGCGTGTCTGCCACTTGGGGCCAAGAGGGATGGTATATCCGCTCTTGGGCTTAGCATGAGGATAGCTTTGGGTGCCCTTCATGTTTCTCATCCAAGTCCTATTATGGCTAATCTTCCATCATGCACTATAGATATTGTGTAGTTTATATAGATTTGAAATAGTCATGTATTTTACATGGTTTAAATTTAAATAGATAAGACATTTATTACATATATTTTGATCATATGAATTATATTTCCAATATTATCTAACATGATTGTCAGACCTAAACCAAGATTCATCTTGCTTAAAGCATTTAATTGGCAAGTTATAACCCTAACTACATTAAACTTGTGATTCTAGGGTAAGATTTAGAGCAATCCCAGGAAAGGGACATTACAATTGGTATCAGAGCCTTAATCTACCAACCTACGGGACAAATCGACTTTAACCACCATTCAATTAGGATTAACTATTGAGCCCTCTTCTTAAGTAGGCCAATAGTGCATTTCTATATGTGTGTGCCTTTCACATGTATACTTTGTGTATTATGTGTATTTATGTGTATACTTCGTATATTATGTGTATTTATGTGTATGCTTCATGTTTTACATGTATTTATGTGTATACTTCATGTATTGCGTGTATTTATGTGTATGCTTCATGTATCACATATATCCATGTGTTTGCTTCATGCTTGATGTGTCTTCAACAAGTTTACTCCATTAGTGTTTAAGATTACTTTATGCTTAAAAATTATGAAAATGCCAAATCTATAAAAGCTTTATCTGTCAAATGCTTCTTAGGTTGAGAAGCACTAACAAACTAACTTATTTAAAATTAAATTTGATTAGTCCCCAAATGCAATAATGAAGAGTTGTAAATATTGAAGCGAAAAGGTGCAACTCCCTCAAACTTGAGATATAAAAGGGAGAGCATTTCATTTGAGAAAGACATCCATAACATCATTGAAGAATTCAACTGAGAATAGAACCTTAAGTGATTTTGCAAGTGAATTAAATTAGGTTCTCAAGAATAGTGATGGTGTGAAAGGATGTGACTCCTAATGAGAAGGGTTGTGAGCTTTAAATATGAAAGTTGTGACTCTTCAAATGAGAGGTTGTGACTCTTCAAATGTGAAAAGTTGTGACCCTTCAAATGTGAAAGACTATGACCCCCTCAACAATGAGATATAAAAGGGGAATCACTTCCTGTGAAAAAATCATCAATAGGATAGAAACCTATAAATTAACTTGGAAGTAAAGTATTATTCTCAAAGGCAGCCATGAACGGTGGTGATTCATTAACTAGGAAGGGTGGCGACTCCCCCAAATGGATATAAGGATAAATCAATTCATTGACATTTAATAAGCAATCATCACTCACCTATCCTTCAAGAAATCAAGCAATCAAAATATCCAAAAAGATTCCCAAGGAGGGAACAATCATAACAACTCAACATAGTTAAGGATAAAATCTAATGATATAACTTAACTTTCAATTCTCAAATAGAAATTCACATTGCCATCACTAGTTGTCACGAAAACTTAAGCATACCTAAAGATACAAAGATGGATTAAGATTATCTTACTTTCAAACTTCGAGATAACTATACTAAGATATCATCTTGACCTAGGGTGGTCAATCTCTTAAAAGCCAAAGGCCCAAAAATTAACATTAATATTCCAAAACAATCCACAATGATTTACCCATAACACCCCATTTGAAACCATAAAGTGAATTATTATGAGCATTAAAAACCTAAATTCAACCAAACTTTGATATGCCAAAACAACATTTTGAGAGAATGTAATAAAGACAACTCAATTCTTTAGGAACCTACAAGTAACAAATTTTGACTCTTAGAGAGACCTAGGAGAAATTCTGGAAAGAATCATGGACACTATAGATTGAAGTTTGTGTTTTGAGAATTATCAAAGGATATACTCATCAAGCTTCATTAAGGTAGGAATACATTTGTTCTATTCATTTTGGACAAGATCATAATGCTTAATCAAATCCATAACACGTATGATCTATCCCACACTCATAGAAACAATGGCAATACATGGATAAACCTTGTAACCTACAAAATTGATCTAGTAAACTTATCTTATGAACCAAATTCACTTCTATATTAGATCATTTCTTCCAGGAGTCTTCTCCTAAGTTCTTTTCTTGATCAAAGTAACTCCACATTCATAAAGATCAAGGACACTAGTATTAGGCATGTAGGTACCTTAGATAAATTTGATACAAATCAAGTTACAACTAAATTGTTGCATAAGCCTATGCTAAGTTATATTATGGGCCCATAACCCACAAATCCCAAGATCATTCTCACCTAACAAACCTTGGGATAAATTGATATTGTTTAAATAAATTAGGTACTTTCCCAAGATATGAAAATAAATTTAGTACCAAACATGGAGACATGTCAAAGAGGAGTGATAACCTCCAATTGAATTAGAGGATGGAACAAGAATTGGATATTAGGGTAAACCTATAAATTTAAGTCCTATTGCTTGCTAGGAATGCTAAACGATTATACATCTTTCATTTTATTGACTTGATCAATCCCATAAATTTGTACTTGAGTATTTATTACCTATGGGTATGACAAATGTTGACTAGGTTAAGTGTTACAAAAACCCTATAAGCTCCTCATTAGAAACAAACTTGCCTCAAACTTTGTCTGAATGTTTACACAAAATGAAACATACTTTATCTAAGGGAAGTTGTCATTCAAACATCTAGGTCCTTTACACAAATGCAAAAGTTATTTTGCACAAAGGAGTGGGATCTTGATATTCCCATCATGATTTTAGATTTCAACAAGGGGTAATGAAGAGTTTGTATCATTGCCTAGGATCCTTGGGGTGATGAAATGAGAGAAAGCTTGTCTTAAGTAACAAGTCTTGCCAATTTCCAACTCTTGACTTTGTTGTTGAGAATTATTGGGAAATAGTAAGAAGACTATTGGACAATAAATTGTCCTCATACATTAGAGGATGGCACTAACCTTATTGGTAGTCAAGTTGAGGCAAGTATACTAGGAACTACTCCTCAAAGACATCATTGTAGTGTAGAGTCAAACATAACCAAGATAATTGCCAACTAGGAAGGAACCGAAATCTTCGATCATCCCAATTTGAAATTGCTTCAAGACAAGCAATCTCCAGAAGGGCAGACTGCCATGCCCCACCCACAAAAGGCCAGAAATCACAGCCTTTATAAGATCGCAGGAAGTAAAGAAGACTAACTATCATGCCCCATCATCAAAAACAAACAAAATTAAAGAAAAGGCATATAAGACAAAACACATAAGACAAAATAAGAATAAATACAAAAGATGCAGCAAACGACCAAACAGCGATTAATGTGTGGGGGGGAGTAAGCGATTAGCAACAAGCAGCGATTAATATGTATAAGGCAGCGCCTAGATAATAGAAAATAAAAGACTTTCTAATGCGCCGACCTTACATTAACAAAGGCAGCGATCAAGTTATGATTTAACAAAGGCAATAATAAAAGAAGATAAAAGGCAGCGCTCCACTAAATGAAAAGGTGCCTAAATAAAATGGGACACCTCTCTACATATGGCCGCCTCTCTTGGAGATTTAAACAAGGTATAAAAGGACTATAAAGTGGGATAGAGAGGAAGACATCATGGAATGGAAAATAAATGAGAAATCTGGAATATATTTCTGCGTATTGGAACAGATGGAAGCAATATCTTCTGAATATTAAAAACAGATCGAACAGGAAGGCAATTGGAGCAGATCAATCATAATTTTCTGCACTCAGCAGACAAGGACAGAAGTCAGCATTTGTTAATATATTTAAATCTTAAAACATAGCAGTCTTATATTTTAGCAAGTATTGTGGTATGCACTATTATGTTTATTGTGAATGATGATATGTTTATTAATGTATAATCTCTTATGAATCTGGATATGTTTATTGATGTAATTGTCGGTCAAACTAGATTCCTATTAGTCATTAAATTGCTCGTTCCCAATAAGCAACCATGTGGAGGAGTGGGTAAATACAAGAAGGGGGAGCGAATACTAGATTTCCTTCTAAGTACGCCACCCCATGTTGGATGCCCGCATGTCTACCACTTGTGGGCCAAGGGGGTAAATGTCTGCCCTTGGGCTTATTAGATAGGAGGATCTACGGGCACCCCATTGTAGCTTTCCCCTCCAATCTCTACATGGGTTGGTTGTTGAGATGGATTCAAGGAGTCTCAATCATAAGAAGGATGGATAAGGCAGCATGGATAGGGAAGGCAGATACAAGTTTATCCACTAAGCACATCACCCCAGGCTGGATGCCCACGTGTCTGCCACTTGGGGCCAAGAGGGATGGTATATCCACTCTTGGGCTTAGCATGAGGATAGCTTCAAGCGCCCTATCATGTTACTCATCCAAGTTCTATTATGGCTAATCTTCCATCATGCACTATAGATATTGTGTAGTTTATATAAATTTGAAATAGTCGTGTATTTTATATGGTTTAAATAGATAAGACATTTATTATATATGTTTTGATCATATGAATTATATTTCCAATATTATCTAACATAATTGCAAGACCTAAACCAAGATTCATCTTACTTAAAGCATTTAATTGGTAAGTTATAACCCTAACTACATTAAACTTGTGATTCTAGGGCAAGATTTAGGGCAATCTCAAGAAGGGGAGATTACATGGGAGGTGGCCAAAGATGAGTAGAACTATGTTGCCAAGAAGAAGCCAAACCAAACCATCAGAAAGCAGTAGAACCATGTTGTCGAGAGGGAATGTGCTAAGGCATAAGTTGTGAGAAACATTGTCTCACAAGTCTATCCGCATCTGTGCATGGAGATAGTGGTATCCAAGGGCAATTTAGAGTCCTCAATCTCTTGGATGGACTAGAAGAATGAAGTGATCAACCTTTTGGCTGTAGCATCACTAGAAACCCCATATAAGGATATAGAGGATCAGGCATTGCTGGTCCGAATATCTAAAGAAAGTAGAGAGAATGTTGCCTAAGTCTCTATATGAACTGCTCCTCACTCTCCCCCTCCTAGAAGGAGCAAAGACGGAAAATTCAATCCTAGCAAAGAATATGATGATTTGTCTCAACTCATAGCTGGTGGGAACATAGCCTCATTTGGCCAGGGGGAAACCTCAAGCTATGTGATCAATGACACTAGAGATAGTGAGGAAGATAAAAGATACCATCCTCCACCTATAAGAAATGCTCTAGGTAAAAAGCAAGCTTCAAGCTAAGTAGCATTACCAGGGGAGGTCCAAGTGACTTGGATGTACTATCTGTAAATGTCATATGAATCTTTTCTATTTTCAACAGCCTAAGATGCTTCTAGAGAGATCAGTTCTTGCTATACCTAGAGACTATAAAGAGGCAATTTTACCCCCATGGGTACAAAGAGGAGCTATTGACAAATTGAGTCCATCTTTACCAAAAATATGGACATAAGTCCAATAATTCATTGACCAATTCAATCACCATTCTACCAAGTTGGAGGAGTAGGATGTAAATGAGGTCCTTCATTTGAAATTTGACTCGGGGTTGTTTTATCATCTCAAGGAGTTAGAAGCTTTTCACCATAACTTCTTTACAGCATTCTTTTCAGCTTACTTTGAATGTGAGATCCCATCACAAACTCCTCTAAACTTGTTAGTTCTCCATCAAAGAATGGAAATTCTTCATAGAGTGGCTCTTGTATGGGTTCGACACCTTCATCTAGAAAATGGGAAGAAATATTGTGCTTCAAGTGCACCAAACATTATACAAATGAATGTTGTGTCCTCAAAACAAAGAAAGAAAAGACCCTCATGGCTGACTCAAAGTAAGCCTAGAATTTCAAAGATTCAAGTGCCAAATCCCACACTTCAACCCTCATCTCATCATCATGGTTAATGCCTATTCTTCTAACAATTGGAGACCTTTAAGGTCAGTTTCCTAGAATTCAACTCAAAGAGAGATTGGTGGAGCTTAATTATTTAACAAAAAATGATGGATGATCTTCAATTGTCAACTCCAACACATCCACACCCATGCCACTTGTGATGGATCAAGTAGGATAGGCATTTTGTAATTTTGTCCCTCAAGTGTTCTATCATAATTTCCATTGATTCATTCTAGGATACATTTGATTGTGAGACATCATTCCTCTTAGTTGATGTAATCTTGATAATTGGATACGCTTGTTAGTGCTTATCTTTAATTGCTTCCACAAGACCTATCAAATATATGAGGATGGTAAAGTGTATGGACTCACTTCTTCTATTGTTTCCTTTTTCTTCAATATGTATATGTGTGTATATATGTGTGTGTGAGTATGTGTGTGTGTGTGTGTGTGTGTATATATATGTATGTATGTATGTATGTATATGTTCATATATATGCAAATGCATGTATATATATATGTATGTATATGTATGTATGTGTATATATACCTCTCTATGCTTTTCTTCTACATATATACATTCATTCACATAACCTAAGCTTATAATTTTCTACTTTTCCCTAGACTCATTTTCTCATTTGATTTCTTAGTCATCTATCTTATTCTTTTGTTTTGTGTACTTTCAAATAGTGTGTATATCTCTACATATATTAGACATTTGTTCATAAAGTTAATGTTTTAGTAGCAGCAGGAGGTATCTTCTTGTGTCAGAAGAATCTTCCTTAAATAAGTGTAACTGACATGCAAGAGAATCTACATACTAACATGCATGAGAATCTCTATTTGTATTCCTTAAAATAGGAAATTGTAATGCTTCCTAGTGCGTCTCCTTTTGCATGCACTTGTAACCTCTCCCTGCTCATAAATAGGAGAGACGATTCCTTATTTGGGTTTGATTCTTGCTTAAGTCAAGTCGTTCTTTCAAGGAGAAGTTCGCCATCTACAACAAGTTATTATCTTTTGAGGAGCAGATTGATATTAAGGAGGAAAACAGAGTTCTTTTGTATGCATGTATCTATGAGAGGTACTATTCTTCTGTGGGTCAAGTTGTAAGCTGATTGCTGCTATTTCATCTTAATATAAGAGAGATACATTTGTGGCTGGGTTTTTCTCCCTCATGAGGAGGGTTTTCCCAAGATAAATACTATGTTCATTTGTTCTTTGTGTTACATTTTCTGTTTGCTCTCATTTCTGGTTCAAAATTTAACATGGTATCAAAGTGGGTCTAAAGAAAAGATCTAGAATCAGAACTCTTAAGCTTTGAAATATTCTTTGCTTGTCTTCTAGCCTGTTTATTTCAGCTTCCTACAATGGTGAATGGACTCAAAGTTGAGGACAGGCTGGATGGTGCATCCAACTTTACTTCATGGAAATTCAGAGTTCTAATTGCTCTTGAAGAAAATGACCTTCTCAACTTTGTGAAGTCTGATGTAGATGAACCTGCTGATGACATTGAGAAAGCTCATTGGAGGAAGAACCATATTATGGCAAAGAAGATATTGATTGATTCTGTTAAGGATCACTTGGTACCTGTCATTTCCAAGCTAAATTCAGCTAAAGAGATGTTTGAGAGCCTTCAAAGTCTGTATGAATTCAACAACACTAGTAGAGCTCTAGCGTTGAGGCGTCAACTCTTACATATTAAAATGGCTACAGGAGAATCTGTTGTATCCTTCTTCATGAAAATTTCAGAATTGAAGGATCAGCTAAATGCCATTGGAAATTCTATTGAAGAAAAAGACCTGGTTATGTTGGCCATGAATGGCCTTCCTCACTCTTGGGAATCCTTCATTCAAGGAATTAGTGGAAGAGATGAGTTACCCAAGTTTGATCGTTTGAGAGCTGATTGTATTCAAGAGGAATGCAGATTCGAGGCAAGAGGAAATGGGCGAAGATCTCACCATGAAGAAGAGCATGTCCTTGCTGCTCATACTTTTAAAAGGAAAGGGAGGAAAGGAAACTTCAAGAAGTATGGAGATAGGAATTCTGGTTCAGCTCCTGAACCTAAGAAGAAGAAGGATCTATCTAAGATTCAATGTTTCAAATGTGACAAGTATGGTCACCTTGCTAAAGATTGTCTAACAAGACCTAAGCATCAAGTTGTTGTTACAAATGTTGAAAATGATTCTACTCATAGAGAATCAAGCGAAGATTCAGAGGGTTTCTTATTTATATCAGCTCTTTCAAGTAATGTTCCTACTGATAGTGATACTTGGCTAATTGAGAGTGGAGCTTCTCGTCATCTTACAGGATATCGAGAGCACCTTTATGATCTAAGAGAAAAGGATACTCACTTGCAAGTTATTATTGGTGATGATGCTTGTTATTTTGTGAAAGGTGCCGGAACTACATCCTTTCATTTAAATTCAGGAATTCCTCTTCATCTGAGTGATGTTCTGTTCGTTCCTAGAATCAAGAGGAATCTGATTTCTATTTCAGCATTGGAAGATAAAGGATACCAAGTTGCATTTGTTGAAGGCAAAGTTCTTGCATGGAAGAAGAACTCCAGCATTAAGACAGCTCGTGAAATTGGTGCTCGTTATGAGAGTCTATATAGACTTTCAGCTCATCCTATTCAAGCTTTAGCACATGATTCCATGAGTTCTAGTGAGTTGTGGCATAAAAGATTCGCTCATCTAAATTTCAGAACTCTTTCTTCCATGGAGAAGGTGGTCATTGGTCTCCCAAAGCTCAATCAAGAACATGATGGTGTCTGCAATGGTTATGTGACTTTTATTGATGATTTCTCTCGTAAGACTTGGATTTATTTTCTAAAAACTATTTTCAGAACTCTTGCTTGCATTTTCATTCTTTCAGTCATACATATTTGCATATATTTATATATCAACATGATAATTTATACATCTTCATGCATATACTTGTGTATTCTTTCATATTCTAGTTACACATGTAGATATAAACTCACTTACGTTTGTATTCATTTATATCTATAAACCTTGATGTTTACTTTCAACACACCTATGTTGTGACTTTCTTATGTATATATATCTGTTTTCAATCTGGTTATTGATTTACATTCTCATTCACTCTTTTAAGTTTTGTCTTTCTATAGTCTAATTTTGCTCCCAATTTCTTGTTTTTTTCACGTATTTCTCTACCATATATTCTTACATATAGGGTATATTTATTTATCATGGTCATATTTCCATATGCATTCATATATTAACACACACATGCACATATACAAATATATATAGATATAGTTGCAAGGTATCATATAGGCTTGTAGAGATAAACATTTCATTATAATAGCCTTTGTATTGACATAACTCTATACACATGCATACAGATATTCACTTATGATTAGATAAATTTATATGTATTTATATATCCTTTTGCTCTCATTCATGGCTTCCTTATATATGTGTACTCAAATATACTCATACATATTTATCCATTGATTATATTTTACCAAGTTTATAATTATTTTCTTTTATTCTTGTTGATTTTTCATTCCTTACCTTAATTTCCTTCTCTCCCTTAACCCCTCTTCCTCACATTGTCCCTCATTCTCTGGTCCTCTTGTCACTTCCTCCCCTGCCCCTTTTTTTTAAGACTATGGCTGCAATCCAATTCTTCACTTTCCTCTTCCTGATGATGGATCATTGAGTGTAATCTGAAACGTCGATAGAAAAACATACACACTTAATTCTAGAAGTAATCTTTTGAATCTTTCAAGTATAGCTTTGAAATTTACTATTCTGTTTCGTCCCTTCTATCTGATCAGTGATGGTTTTTCTACAAATCCCACAATCTTGAGATACAAACAGGGACCCGGTCCCTAGGCATGGGTTTTAATATTCTGCCACATCATGACCTTGTATCCAGAACTTCCTGTGGATTGAACCTGGGTATTCGTTGTGCTGTCCCGCAGCCTTTACCACTCAATTGCACCCGTTGGACTGGCTTGAATTTTATGTTTACAACATGACATTTTTATGTAACGTACTGATCAGTTTTGTTATAAAGTTCATTATTGTAATCCTAAAAACAACTTTTGCAATGCGTTCCGGAGGGTGTACAGATGCCCAAACCATTCTTATGCTTTGGTATGGTTAAATGTATAATGGAAGTGAGTACACTACAGTTTCGTTTTGCTTTTCTAAATGATGATACACACTGAAGAAACCATTTCAGATACAGTGCCATAAGAAATAAAAATAAGGGAACATATAGTTAACATCAGAGTTTGAAAAAAGTGTGGGAATTAAAATCAAATAGAAGAGTTCTATACAAATTAACTATTAAGTCATCAATTTACATATATTTTGAGAGGATAAAAAAGTCGACCCACCTGATTGAGCATCCATTTAAATCCAACAGCTGCAGTGCATTCTTTCTTAGAAGCACTACTCTTCCACTCGAGATTATAAATTGCATCAAGAATCTTTTTGATGGAACCAAAGTTCTCTCTCTTTTTCTCATCTAGAAATAATTCTCCATGTGAACTGATGTTCGGATGGCTGTTCAGGAGTGTCTCAAACCACCCGCTTCCAGATCTTTGCATGGATAAAATAACAAAATTGTGCACTGGAGTACAAGAGCATTCTTTTCTGGGGAACAAAGTAATAACAAAACATTATCAAGTTGTTCCAATAAGACTGAACCACAAAAATATCAAATGAAGTGAACACTTAACATCCCAAAAATAACATTTCAATACCGACTGTATGAAGTTGGTTGAGGATAATGAGTCGCAATGCTACGATCAGTTTGGAGCTGGCATGTTACTACATTTTCTCTGCTGTCTGTAGGCAAAAACCGTCTTGATTTCCTGCTTGAAATCCTCTGGTCAATATTCATAAAGCACAGGCATATTCCGCTTAATCCTACCAATAAAAGAATGAGAAGCTTTGTCGCAATGGACACATGCTTCTTTGCATATTTTTCCTGCATAAGTAATGGTTTGCCGCATAAATGGGATCAGGGGTCAACACGATTTGCTGTTTCTTTAGTTGTACACTGGCAATCTCCGAAGTCTTGAATCTTCATTGACTTGAGGTGACACCTAAACATATAAACAAGATCACAGAAGTCTTTAAATCCCTATTACATAAGAGAGAGTTACTGATGTAAAAGGCATGCAAATATTGAATCAACAGGTAACATAAATAACAGTCTATGAGATAAACCTTAAAATAAATCTTTTGAGTGGGGATTTCCTCTAAAGATACCATGGGATGAAGAAATATATCCAATGTGTAGGCTCATGAAAGACCAAGGATGGAAGCGTGGAATCATAAAAACTAAAAATAATCTCTGACAGAAATTTGTGAAATAAACTTATATAAAAGTAACTTGAGATCCATAATACCTATGTGCTGCCCTAGGGGTATCATAAATTTATCCAATTCAATTGAATTTGTTAATGAAACACATTGGTGTCGAGTATAGACTCAATTTCATCATTTTCCAAATCAAATACATACAAATCTAATAGCAAACAGACAATCAGACCCAAAATTCTGCAATTTGCATGGTATCTTATTAAGGACACCTTCAACACAACAAAATGTTAATTACATCAGCTCCCAATAATTTATTTGTTTTCAATCACTTCAGATTTAATCCAGTTGTTCTACAAGGATGTAAATTTCTTACTTCAAATCCAATAAAAGTGACCCCTAATAATCAAAATCTCAGAATTCTTAAACTCTACCCATGCAGGAAAACACGTTATCTCTGCTTCGCTCTATTTTGTTGAGAAAATGCATCCTTAAAATCTTTCAAAAGCAGCATATGCACATTTGCATATATGCCTAAGCATTTTATCATAACGATAGTCTTTAACAATACGAGCCATCTGTTTGTGGTTACTTTTTCTCTACGTCATTCTATGTCAATGTTGTTCAATAAGCAATGGCTACACTAGTCATTGCACCTGTTACTGGCAGTTTGCCCTCAATGCAACAAAAATAGCCAAACAGTATGCAAATTCAAAGGATAAGAGGATTGCACTTCTGATTCAGTGACCTGGGATCAATTGGCAGCCAATAAGTGCAAAACTGTAAGCGAGAAATGTGTGGAGATCGTTGGGATATGCTCTGAGACTCCTATTATTCCTGCTCATGTTTGTGGCCCTTGTTTTGTCCCTCGAGTGGGTGTAAAAACAAATTAACCAAGATTATATTTATCTGAGTCTCACGAGTGTTAATCTTTCTGAAAGGAGATGAGTGCTCTAAATATCAAGCTTTCTCAAAAAGGAAATGGCGATGAGGTCTGAACAGGAAGAAAATATAGAACAAAAGGTTAAGAGGAAGACAACTTACAGTGTCCATTTCTGTACCGTGCCGTGTCGGACCAACGTCAATTCCAAAACTTCTCTACATTAAAAAAAAATCATCCAATCAATACCCACCAGAAAAGAGCTAAAATGTTACTTGTCTCGCAACTGAACAACAACCGGACGGACATAACAAAGAAAAAGCCCAAATGGGTAACCAATGTTGGTAAAAATCGTTAACCTACACTCCCAAACTCCCACATCCCCTTCGCCGAGTACCAACAACCTCGAAACTGCCTTGGAAAGAAAGCTCCCTCCCCACACTATAATATTGAATAAACAACAAAATAAAAAAGTGGCGTGTCGCCCGATCAAGTTCTAGTTGAAACTCAAAGATTCTGCCTGCAATGTATGCCGGCAGAAAAGAATTGCCAAAATAGGTTTAAAATATGTTCTATTTTTCCTGTCAACAAGATCTTCAAGAATAAATTATATGACACCGAGCTTTCTTTGGCATGATATGTGCATTCGGTATGAGCAGACAACACGTATACGGAAAAGAAAGACGATAATGTGACTCACCCCACAACCAGAAAAGACGAAGCCCGATAAAAGATCAGTTGCTGCAAAACTGGGTGTCGTACATTCCAAGAAGGTGAATTTATTACGAGACGGAATACAGAGTATTTACCGGAAAATATCAGTGCCGGCCATTCTCTTGATTTTGCTTCTACTTGCTCGAGCTGCAGTCTATTTACTGTTATGGATCCCATGATCTTCCTGGTCTACAGTTTGTCGCGGTCGTTTATGATGTCAATGTAGACGCCTGGCAAAAACTACGCCTACCAGATTGTTTTGAATAGGTCTCTAATACTGTAGACATGCGTTTTCAATGTCTCACCTCACAAAATATAAAATTTTGAAATTTTCCGACAGTGCTTAATCAATGGTCGCATAGCCATTGGCAGTACAAAAAGGCTGCTACCTAAAAAGATCGTTTATTGTTCCGTGTTTTCTCAGTTTATATTCTACTCACAATATACCTGTGCAGGTCTCATAAATAATTATGTTTAAAGAGTATTAAAAATCGTCTTTAAATATAAAGAACTATTTTAAATAATGTATTTTAATCCTACCGGATATTAAGTCGTAACTGATATTCCTAACATAATAATCAATATCATGAAAAATCTCTTATGAAAATGATAACAAATGTATTTTTTTTAATAAGTTGAATATGTCTTCAAACAACATAAACTATTTTATTTTCATTAATAATATTTTATATAATTTTTTCCTTATTAACTTGTTATTTTATTAATAATGTTGAAAAAATCTTACACTATTGATATATTTTTTCCATTGACTTGTTATATTTTTCATTTTGTTGATTTTTTTTTTAATATAAGTAGATACCTGTAAACATTAATTGTGATGTAAGAGATAAGAATATTTTCATATGTACGTTTATTTAAAGTATTAGTCTTTAATTTTAGATATATTTGAAAAAGAAAATAGATATCTACCGCATAATTCCTTTTAGATAAATTTGGATAAACAAATAATATAAATTTATCTTTGTAGCATCATAAATTTATCTTTCAGGTCTATCAAGCAATTCAAGCATCCATCAAATAACCTTTGGTGGCAACTTATGGTGTGAACATCACTTTGACAAGGGTTTCATATATAAGATAACATTATCATTTATCATTTATCATTTCAGTCAATTATTGTTTAAATGGTCTCTACCCAACCTAGGGCACACCCTCTTGATCCTCATCATTGTTGTATGTGGAGGTGGAAACACCAGAACAAGGTTTGACTTAGGCAATCCCTCTATATAGCACAACCTTTCCCCCTCTTTTTATGTGTGAAAGTCAGATCTAGAAGTTTTGTTCTAGAACCAAGTCACGGGAAACACAAAGTAGACTATAGCCTACCTTATGGAGTTTGTAGATCCTGAAAAAGCATTTTTTCTAGTCTAGGGCAGTACCGCCCTTGACCAGCAAATTTAGGCTCAATTTTCAATCATAAGTTCCTCTTTGTATCCTCTTTCTAGATATGTGTTTGTTCCAACAATATTTGTTTTCACTTATGTGATAAATTACATTTTTAGATCTAGGGTTTATGTCTAATAAGCTTGTTAAAACTTACATCAAATTTCTTCTCTTTGCAACTCAAAAGAACCAAATCCTAGGAGATTGGCTCTCCCTTGTGGCAGCTAGCCAATCATCAAACCCTAGTTGGTTTGTCCCATTTGCAAAACCTTCAGCAAGTGTTGTGCCTTATGAACCATTCATTATAGAGCCCCTTTAGCTCATCAATTGATAAGTAGGAGGTATTTTTCCACAGCGTGTCAAATTATGATATTGCTATCGAGGATTCATAGTAGTTTAGGTCAAACTCATTTGGTATGTTTCGCGGTGGTGGTTCTAACAAGAACCCATCTCTCATGATGTCTGAATCAGTCCATAGCACTCATTGCATCTAGGTGATGCTCACAGTGAAGCAACTTGGTCAAATCACAGGAGTCACCATCGGTCTTGCTCGACTCAAGCGGCGCTTAACGGGGAGTTTTCTCCAAGGTTAAGCCAGCAGATTATTACCATTACCAAAACCTTCAGCAAGTGTTGTGCCTTATGAACCATTCATTATAGAGCCCCTTTAGCTCATCAATTGATAAGTAGGAGGTATTTTCCTGACGTGTCAAATTATAATGTTGCTAACCGAGGATTCAACACGTCAGTTTTGGAACCGACTCATTGTTACATGTTTCCATGGGTGGTGGTTCCAGCAAGAACCCATCTCTCATGATGTCCGAGATAATCCCTTGTCAGTTGATGGTAGGAAGCTGTGAATGGTTCATGGGCAACACTGGCTGAAGAGCTGTCGAGATGACAACTCAGGCGGGCCCGGCGGAGAAACTCGGTGGCGGCGGGCTGGTGGGCTCGGAGGGCTGGTTTCGACGCACCTGTGGCTGTCGCCTGGTCGATGGTGCGTGAACCATTCGATCATGAGGATGGGATGTGGGCTCCCACTCATGAAACATGGTCAATGGTTGTTTCAGCCGGTGGTGACAGCAGCATGTCATGGTGACGCGTTGTGAAGCTGCCTCCAATTGATGAGCTAAAGGCTCAACAGAATGGTTCATGGGCACAACACTGGCGAAAAATTTTAAATAATTAACTCAAGCGGGCTTTAAATCTTGGAAAACTCACTGGTTAAGCGGCAGGCTGGAAAACGTCTTTGGGATGGGTGACCTCCCGGGGCCGGACCCGATTGCTTCCTCTGTGAGAGCATCACCCTAGATGCAATGAGTGCTAAGTGGACCATTCGATATCATGAGGATGGGTTCTTCTTGTTGAACCACTACTCATGAAACATGGGTCAATGAGTTTGACTCGAAACTACACAGTTGAATCCTGATAGCAATATCATAATTTGACTCGCTGTGAAAAAATACCTCCTACTTATCGATTGATGAGCTAAAGGGGCTCTATTATGAATGGTTCATAAGGCACAACACTTCTTTGAAGGTTTTGCAAATGGGGTAACAACTCAAAGCCGTGACAACCTTGGAAAACTCTGGATTAAGCAGTGAGCGTCTTGGGATGGGTGACCTCCGGGACGGACCCGGTGCTTCTCTGTGAGCATCACACCTAGATGCAATGAGTGCGTGGACCATTCGATATCATGAGAGATGGGTTCTTGTTGAACCACTGCTCATGAAACATGGGTCAATGAGTTTATTTCGAAACTACCGGTTGAATCTGATAACAATATCATAATTTGTACTGTGGAAAAATACCTCCCTACTTATCAATTGATGAGCTAAAGAAACTCTATTGAATGGTTCGCCAGGCACAACACTTGCGGTTTGCAAATGGGTAACAACTCAAGCAGGCTTAACCTTGGAGAAAACTCCCTGGTTAAGCGTGCTTGAGCTGGAGCAGTACTGGGATGGGTGACCTCCCGGGACGGACCGGTGCTTCACCTCTGTGAGCATCACCTAGATGCAATGAGTGCTAAGTGGACCATTCGATATCATGAGAGATGGGTTCTTGTTGAACCACTACTCATGAAACATGAGTCAATGAGTTTGACTCGAAACTACACGGTTGAATCCTGATAGCAATATCATAATTTGTGGAAAATACCTCCTACTTATCAATTGATGAGCTAAAGGGGCTCTATAATGAATGGTTCATAAGGCACAACACTTCTTTGAAGGTTTTGCAAATGGGGTAACAACTCAAAGCGAGCAACCTTGGAGAAAACTCACAGTTAAAAAAGCGCTTGGCTGAGCTGCGATCTTGGGATGGTGACCTCCGGGGCAGACCCGATGCTTGCTTCACCTGCAGCAGGCATCACCTAGATGCAATGAGTGCTAAGTGGACCATTCGATATCATAAAGGAGATGGGTTCTTGTTGAACCACTACTCTCATGAAACATAGGTCCAATGAGTTTGACATTTCGAGCTTCTGCAGTTGAATCGATACTTAATATCCCATAATTTGACACCTTTGTGGAAAAAATACCTCCTACTTATCAACTGATGAGCTAAAGGGGCTCTATAATGAATGGTTCATAAGGCACAACACTTGCTGAAGGTTTTGCAAATGGGGTAACAACTCAAGCTGGCTTAACCTTGGAGAAAACTCCCTGGTTAAGCGCGCTTGAGCTGAGCGTCTTGGGATGGGTGACCTCCCGGGCGGACCAGTGCTTCACCTCTGTGAGCATCACCTAGATGCAATGAGTGCTAAGTGGACCATTCGATATCATGAGAGATGGGTTCTTGTTGAACCACTACTCATGAAACATGGGTCAATGAGTTTGACTCGAAACTACACGGTTGAATCCTGATAGCAATATCATAATTTGACACGCTGTGGAAAAATACCTCCTACTTATCAAGATATATATGATTAAAGAAAATGAAGAAAGTTATTCACATGCCCAAGCCGAGCATAACATTTCCAACTCTCTTAGTTCTTTGATTCCATCTTCAAAAGTTGAACCATCACCTTCCAAAGATAATGATACTATGAATGTACTCTTGGAGATCTTTATATTTTACACCCACTTTCATTGGAGAGTATAAAATCTCATTGTCAAAGCCTAAAAAGTTGAAGGTTGTTTCAATAGCTTCAACACAATCTTGTCATTCTTCATCTCAAAATGTAGATAATGATCAAAATAATGCTTCATTTTCAAGTATAGTTTTGGTGACGATTGAGGTTCATTAGATTTTACACCCTCCTTTGTGGGAGAGTACATAATATCACAATCTAAACCTAAGGAATCTTTTGTTTTGTTTCATTTGCTCAATATTCTTCTACATCAACAAATCCAACAACATCATCCAATGATGGTGATGGGGGCTCTTTAGCTTTCAACCCTCATGTGTTGGCAATATCTAATCCTAATAGTTCAACACCTTAAAAGGTTTTGCATTCTTGCAAAAGAATCAATGCTTCTCCTAACCAATCAAACAAAACTTCTCCATCTGAGTTGGAAAAGCGTTATGGGTTTGGATTTTAAATTCTTTCTAAACTTGGATACAAGGAAAACATAGAACAAGGAGTTAAGGATAATGTAAAGTCTACACCATAACTTGTAAAAATGGGTTCAGGTTTCCAACCTTCTCCATTGTCTACATCTAATCTGTCATATGAATCTACTATATTTGTAAGTTCATGTGGTAAACAAGTGAACTTTTCTTCACATTAGAAAGGATTGTCTCCTACTCCTTATCATCTATCTAAGTAAGAGCATATTTTGTCGAGACTTCTCAAAGTCCCCTTGATTACTCTTCCTCCTCCAACACATAAGAAGTGTCATAAAAATAGCTCTTTTTTGTATATAATTAAGTGCTTGGTCATTCCACCAAAGAGTTTCAAGCCTTGGACAATAAAATACAAATTCTTGATGACGGCGTTATCACTCATCTATGTTTTGATGCACCTATTTGCTCTAAATGATAATCTCTTTATTCTATGGTGTTGCTCCTCACCATGTGGCATTTGTAGCTCCGTGTTTTTTTCTCATTATCATTCATGATGGTACAATATTATGTGCAACCATATTTCATCTATAGTAGTAAGATAATATTCTTTAGCATAGTTGTCTTTACCTATACACTTGGGGCAAGGATAACTAGGTTGTGGAGGGGTGCATCCTTCTTGAGGATCTCCTCTTCCCCCCTTATATTCCTTAAAATATCAGCATAGCAAGTATGCCAACATGTTAAGGGGGGGCATATCACCCTATCCATTTTATTAGCATCTTGTGAGCTTTGAATTTTTGGCATACCCCCTTGGTGGTGGTGTTGTTTATAACACCCCCTGAGGCATGGTTATCAATTCGTCCCTTGTGACATTAAGCATCAATTCACCCCTTGTGACATTAAGCATTTATGCACCCCCTAGAGTGTGATTAGTAATTCGTCCCCCATGACGTTAAACATTTTTGTGTTCCTTGAAGTATGATTTCTAAACAATCCATAAACCTAGCATAATGGAGCTTGTTGGCTTGTGAACTTGGGTATTTTACATGGCCACCTAGGATAACACAACTTGCTTGCTAGTGGAGCCATGTGTTTCATGAGTAAACTAGCATTTCACATAGCTTGCTAGCCTTGTGAAACCCATCATATTGCATCGACACCTAACATAAGATAGCTTGCTAGCTAGTAGATCTATATATCTCATGAGAACTTTTATCATTTTAACATTTTAGATATGTATGATGTGAATTTGATGGATGATGCTTGGTAATTGAGACAACCTTACATACCAAGGTCGCTTTACCTTGCTGACTCAAATCTTTAGTTTTTGTGTACTACTATTTGTTGTTTTGTGTTCCATGTGCATGCTATAATGTGTTTTGTATGCATGTATTATATTTTCCTCATGTATTATGAATGTTTGCTTCATGTATTTGGTGTGTTTTCTTTATGTATTTCACATGCGTAGCATTGTAATTTGTCACCCTTGATAATTTCACACTAGGTTTAGCTCCCCCTTATGTGCCTAGACCTAATTGTGCTTTTAATTTATGTGTTTTATAATAATCTTCAAAAAATCAAAAGTTGAGTTGAGAAAAGGATTTAATATTTATTTGTTGATACTTAAAGCCCCAAAATAGGTCGGGACTAGGGTGTTGGCGCCCCTATCTAGCCTATTTTGGCCCCAATTCAAATATGTTAGTGTTGATATTTTAACATTTATAAATCTAAAATCATTTGTCGACTATCGATAATCAATTTGTGAGAAATTAAAGAATTGCATATAAATACAAGTCTTTTTCATCATTTGAAACCCTAGCAAAATTTGAGAGGTAATTTAATTGAGAAATTAAGCATCCTAAAAGCAATCAAGAGCAGAATTAGCAAAATTATTGTAGCAACATCTTAGCAATGCATCAAGTTTTCATGTGAGTTTGTTTAGTTTCATGTCCATTTGTTTTTTGAGTACTAACACTTGTAGGACTTCAAATCAAGTATCGATTTATCCTTGAAGGTGATGAGTACAATGACTTTAGTCCATCAAGGAATACAAATCTGAGTGGTAAGTTGCATTAATTGTTAATTTGTCAATTTTTTTATCATTTAGCCTTTGCCTAACCAAGGGTAATCTCTCATTTACATCATCATATCCATTGTGGAGGTAGAAATACCAAAATGGGGTATGACGTAGGCAAACCATCACAAATCTGAAGAAAATTTCAGAAAGGATTGAAGACCTAATTGCTCAATCAAGCATTCAAGTCCTACAAGTCAACAAATTAGGGTAAAAGGAATTTATCAGTGACAGACAAAGTTTTGACACTAAGTCTAAAGGAGAAGAACCTATAGACAAGGATCAACTGAGATCTGAATTCTAATTCTAAGTGTTTGTGCTTCTAGGTCTAGGAAGCCATTGCCCCTATCTAGCCATTTCAAGCTTAGATTTATATGTCAGGTTCCTCTATGTCTACACTCTACTCTTTTGAACTCTATTTTTGGTTTCCAATTATGTGTTTTTTTGAAATCATAACAATTTGTTGCAATTTCATAGTTAACCTTGGTGCATCATTACATTATCAAATATTCCCACATCAAAGGACTAAAACCCTGATCCACCATTCTGGCTCTTCTATTGAGGCTAATAGCCAAGTGGGTGTTTGTGTTCAATTTTAATCCTTTCCATCATGATATAGGCAGAGCTGTGATTTAGACCTTAGATCCCTTTTTCCTACATCACAACATGTTTTCTCCATGTATTTTGTGTGTTTTCTTTGTTTATGCCTTGTATCTATTGTGTTTGCTTTATGTATTCTTTTGATTGTTCATTGAGTGCTTTAAGTATGATTGAATCTTGCCTTGTCTTGTTTGTCTTAACATTGTGGATTGGTAGGATCTTGAGTTGGATGCTTGCACACCCCTCAACTTGGTGCCATCACGTCTCTTCAACGTTTTGATAAAAGTATTTATTCCTTTAGTATGATTATGAATGTAAGATCGTGCTCTCACTAAAGTGGGGGCTAAATGTAGCATTGTAAATTATTGACCTTGACAATTTCACACTACACCTTATTTTACCTACAACATTAATTATGATAATAATTATTCATTTCAAGGCTAAATTTATTAAAATACATAAAATTCCCTAACATCCCGATAAATTTGGGCAAAAAGAACCTAGTTAGGTGTGAGGACACCCTTGACCTTCAAGGGTACCTATTTCAAATTTAATTATTTGTTGTTAGTCTTTGGAGAATTAAAAAGGATCCCAGGTCAGACTATAATCAAAATATTAATTGGGATGCATATATAAACAAGTTTTATTCTCATTTGAACATTAAAAGGAAGCATTATGAACATGAAGCTATTATGATCAATCAAGCACTATCATGGAGATATATTGAGTTATCCTCTACATGCTAGCTACAACAATCTATTATGTTAAATTGTGGACTAACCTCTTGTAGGTCTATCAAGCAATTAAAACATCCATCAAAAAACCTTTGGTGGAAACTTATGGTGTGAACAACACATTGAAAATGGTTTCATACTTAGGTAACATTATCATTCATTTGTCATTTCAATCAATTATTATTATGGCCTCTGCTCGACCTAAGGCACACCCTCTTGATCATCATCATTTATTGTATGTGGAGGTGGAAACACCAAAACAAGGTTTGACCTACGAAATCCCCTATACAACACATCCTTTCCCCCTCTTTTTATGTGTTTCCAAGTCAAATCCAGAAGTTTCGTCAGTAGTAGGTCATAGGAAACACAAAGCAGAAAATAACCTACCTTCTGGAGTTTGCAAATCTCGAAAAAGCAACTTTTCTGGTCTAGGGCAATATTGTTCTTGACAAAAAAATTATACCTAATTTTCAATCACAGGTTCCTCTTTGTATCCTCTTTCTAGATATGTATCTATCATGACAGTTTTCATTTTCGTCTATGTGATAAATTATATTTTAAAATCTAGGGTTTATGTCTAATCAACTTGTTAAAACATACATCAATTTTCTTCTCTTTGCAACTTGAAAGAACCAAACCTTGAGAGATTGGCTTTCCCTTATGGTAGCTAGCCAATCGTAAAACCCTAGTCTTGTTTTTTTAATGAGGAGTCAAAGTGAAAAGAAGTTGATCCTAGTTAATCGACTAGTCAGATCTAGGATCTAGTTTCCTACTTCACAATCTTATTTTAGAATAAAAGAGTTTGGATGTAACAAATAGATATATTGAATAATTTTTTAAAAAAATGGAAAAAATTATTAAATATATTTAGTTAGACATGTGATAGATGATAGAAAACAATGTGTTAGTAAATGACTACATAAATATTTTAGAATTGGTGAATATTTTGTATGTTGTTTGGGTTTACTTTTACAACTACATAATCAATCCCATGAGTGTGGATCTAATCTCTATCTTGAAAATATAATATGGGTTTTGTTGAACATCTCTGAAGATTGAGAGGGGGGGTGAATTATTCTACACAAAACTTAACCCATTCTAAAACTTGAAACTTTTGGCACTACTCAAACTCCTTTAGCAGATAAGTAGTAACAGAGAAAAATATGGCAATTTGAATCTTTAACACCTTCAACAAACTTTACCAATGAAATATATAGAAGTAATCAAATCAACACAAACACAAAGAAAGAGATAGAGAAGACACACATGCACAAAGAGACACCAAATTTACATGGAAAACCCAATGAGGGAAAAAACATGGTAAGAGTTAACTCACAATATAAGGCTCATTGCCAAAAGACTTGCAAGAAGGCTCACCGCCTTATAGCAAGATATAAAAAGGACTCGCAACACTGAATTACCAACCAACTCCAAGAGAAAGATACAAAGGATATGATGAGATTCACTATCTCAGAGCAGGATACAAAATATATATGAGAGAATTACAAAGATTGCCAGCATAACTCTTTGTTGACTGAGGTGTTCAAGTATAATTTATCTTTCCTTTCATAATCTTTAGCACTATCTCTATTGGATATTTAATATATCTCACTCACACACTTTTTTTCACTTTTACACTTCTCCCTTATGTTGCATCTGGAATGATCTTCCATTTATATGCATTGCAACACTTTGATTCTTCAATTAGGTCGGCCAAAAAGAGAATAAATAATAAATTCAACTAGTCAACCACCAAAGCATGATGTGGTCCTATCTCGAGGATGGAGAGGACCAAAAACAATCTTAACACTTCTTTCAATGTGATCCAAAATGATTTACACATAGGCACACATCAACCTAAGTCAACATCAATGAAATGTGTGGATGAGACATTGAAGCACATAACCATTTAGCCCAAAAACACTCTTTCAATTGAATTCACTTGATGCAGACCCAAATAGGATAGGTTAGGACCCAAATATATCATAACACATCTTCCATTGTTGGCATAGCCCACCAAGCACATGGACCAAGTAAAGGAACAAGCCATGTCAACCAGATATCCAAAATAGATCAAGAAAACCAACTCAAGATGTAATGTGGCACCAAAGCGGCCAATTAGTGAAGTGTGGATCACATGGGGATGTTCCTTGAACATCCATCATCACTTCCATACACTTATTTCATATTGTCGTGTCATCAACAACCACCACAAACCAAAAAGGTACAAAAAACTCTATTCAGGAAACAACAAATACATAACATAATGATGTAACATTTGTAGAACAACTTGCAAACCACTTCAGCATATGAAATTGGAATTGAGGCATTGCATAGACATTGTGAACACATTCACCAAGTTGTAGGAGTAGAGATATCAATGCAAAGCATTTCCCGGACTAGTTTAGACAACTAGCACATTGCCAACCTACTGCAATTCACAAGAACCTCCTCAGTAACATAGGTGACTTGAAAAGATAGGAGTGCAACATACATAGAGCACTAACATTGAATACCAAACTGCAAGACTAGAACTACAATAGCGGAGGAATGCAGAGCATTCTCTCAAACTGACTTCAATGCAGCTTCCTGAACTAGAATCATTTGTGCAACTTGCGGAGACCAGAACTTCCTTTTAGCAACACATATATTATTAGGAACATCAGGAGAGAGCATGAGATAGACTATAGACCTTCAACAACATCTCTCCAACATTATTCATGCTTCTAATCCTCATTTTAATATATTATCATGAAATCAACTTTTGCTGACAGTAATAATGCATTATATGAATATCAACAATACTTCCTTGACAAGGCATGACATCTAATCATGAACTTCTTTGATAAGACATGGCATCCAACCATGAAATTTTTCAACTCTTCTTTGATAATGCATGGCATCCAACCATGAACTTCTTCAACTCTTCTCTTCAATGTTAGCCAAAACTGAATGTAACAAAGACAACCAATGCTAAGGACTAACATCAGTCACAACTAACAATCAATGTTGATAAAAACTGCCAACAATCTTCATCAATGACAACATTCAGTGTTCACATCAATGACAACAACACAACCATTAGTGTTGACATCAATGACAATAATAGCTAACAATCTCCCCCTTTGGCATTGATGGCAACACACTGCTCACTCTCCCCCTTTGACATCAAGGACAAAGGTCCAAACACTTCTGCACAAGCCAACAAGACTTTTTCTATCTTTAGGAGCAAATGGAAAAATAATCTTCTATTGAAGTAGTAACACATGCTCCCCCTTTGACCAACAACACTTCTTTTCTCACACAGATCCAAAAACTACACAATTTCTTCAGAACTCCCCCTTACTACCAGCTCCCCCTAAAGGGTAGCACCCAACAATCTAGGAGAAAGGATATGACATGAATTTCTCGACATAGAAAGATGAACCATTTATGCATCTAGTTAGAACAAGGAGGGGCAATAACCCCTATATTTTGCCTCAGATATTCAAAGGTATCCTTTGAAAGAGACTTTGTAAATATATCTGCAACCTGATCCTTTGTAGCACATACTCCATTCTGACTTCATGTTCTGCAACTTTCTCTCTCAAAAAATGGTAACAAGTTGAGATGTGTTTAGTTCTTGAATGCATTACCAGATTCTTAGAAATGTTAATAACACTTGTATTATCACACAGTATAGGAATAGGTTCATCATACACCACCTTTACATCCTTTAAGGTATGCTTCATCCAAAGCACCTGAGTGTAGCAAGATGCTGCAATAATATATTTTTCTTTTGTTATGGATAAAGACACTGAATCCTGCTTTTTACTAAACCATGAGACCAATCTATCTCCCAAAAATAATGCACTTCCACTTGTGCTCCTTCGATCATCAACACAACTTTCCCAATCAACATTAGTATAAGCACCCAAAGATAAATTTTGATCCTTTTTATACCATAGGCCATAATCTGGAGTTCCCTTTAAGTATCTGAAAAATTCTTTTCATAGCTTTCTCATGAGATTGCTTAGGATTGGCTTTAAATCTAGCAACTAAACATACCACATGCAGAGCAAACCAACTCCTACAATTGATCTTTTCAAGCACTAGTTGGCATACATACCCCAAAAAATGTTTAGAGAAATAGATAGGAATTATTCTAGAGCTTTGTAGTACATCAAATGATCTTCTACATCAAGATAGCATGCCCATAGATCTGTATGGACAAAACTTTTGCTTACAGAGAAATGCAAAACATCTCAACAATCCTTCAACATTGCTTCACTTAGCTAGACTGGAACACCGTCACATATATCTTCCACCTCATAAGGTATAATGACTTGAAAGCTCGAATGTGATATCATCACATTAGTATCATCTTGACTTCTGGACTGCAAGGCCAAAACTAGTTTTGTGGAGAGATGCAGACCAAAACATTTTGATTTTTCCAGAAATAATGCATAGTGGATGTCTTGGAAAAACTTCTGAAACTTACCTTTCCAAACCTTTTTATCTTTATGTGTGGTACCCAAAATTGGAATAACATCAAATAGAACATGTGTACCAATCTTCATACATTATCAACTTCCACAAACTCCATTTGAGTACAACAAATCTACATACAAACTTGTAGTATAGAAAAATGCATACCCTTGCATTTTCACACTTGTTTGGGCCTGCCTTGCTTTATTTATCCCTATTTATGTATTAATTGGTCCTATTTTGCATCCACAAGCCCTATAATTATATCTTTTTTCTGGCTAATCCTGACATTCTCCAATGGATAAATGATAATTTAATAATTTTGTTTGAGTGTCCCTGATTTGTAGGTCAAGACTAAGATGCCACCTTGGGACCTTGATTTTGAAAGCACCTAAATAGGTCCCTTTTTGGAGTTTGTGCCCTGAGTTTCATGCCTTGGGACTAGGACTCCACCTAGGGCGTCTTAGTCCCCCTTGAGGTATTTTCAGGATTCAATTTCAAATCTTGGCGGGATTTAGCCTCCTTTAATTAATGAATTCATATGTCAGCTTGTTATGGTGTAATTTTGGGATATTAAGCATAGATAAGTATTATTACAAGGTCCCTTCACTCATTTTCAAATCAAGTCTTTTGTGAGGGCATTCATCATAGCATAATTAAGTTCACAAGAGCATTCAAGAGCATTTCATCAAGTATTTGGAGGAAACATCAAGATTCAAGCATCATGTCAAGGGTTTAGTGCATCCATTCATGTTGTTGAGCCAAGATTGTGGATGTAGCATTGAAGATCTATTTGCAACCATTGTTCATATTATATCCAAGGATCCGAGACCTACATTCTTCATGGACACTACATGGTAGATTTCAGATTTGCTTCACAAGACATCATCCAAGGTGATATCATTTACATATTTTGTATTTCATGCTTTATTTCATTCATTTCATCATTTGGTTTAATTACCAACAAGGGGTTTGACTAAGGAAAACCCCCATTCACTAACAATCAACAAGCTTTTCCTCTTTAGTGTGTTTGTGATTGCAGATTTATGTTGAAGACTTGAAGATCATTTGGAGTGCAAAGTTGCAAAGTTGCATTGCAAAGTTGTCATCTTCACAAAAACTCACCTACAGGCTAAATTTGGAAGTTTCAGAACCTGAGATCAGAGAAGAAGTACATACATCAAGCCTTAGGACCACATTCAAAGATTTCAAAAATTCCAAACGGGACTAAGACAACAGTAAGGGCATCTTAGTCCTCTTGAAGATATTTTTCAGAAATTCTCCTAGATTTGGTTTTGACATCCACAGATTCTGCATCTGCCCTGAAAAACAATAGTGGGACTAAGAAAATAGTAAGGGCATCTTATTCCTCCATAGCACTTTTTGACAGCTTCTTTGCATTTCTGGAATCCTCATTACATTTCCATACTTCCCAGGTACACATATCCTAACTCCCTATTGCATAATTTCATCATTTGCATCATTCATTTAGCTTGCATTACTAGGTTTTGTAGGTTGAATGTTAAAGTGTCTTTTCCAAGCTTTTGCTTGGTGGTGAACCCCTAAAAGCATAAAGAATCCCCTCCTAGGTCCTCCTTGTTGAGAATTGACTCACCTTGTGAGGTTGATAGTCAATCCAATTAGGGCTCCTAGGACATCCTCGAATGTTAGTTGAAGAAAAGTGATGTCTTATGTCCATTTTTCAACTAATCAAAACTGATCTGATTCAAATCATCCTTCATGTTGAAGTCTTCAACACCTTTTTCTTTTCAGGGGGAAAAAAGGTTATGCAAGTGACATATCCCCCTAAGATAATACACTATCTTAGTTTGTCTTGAAATCTTGTGCAAAGTGCACAAGAGTAGAATCATCCTTCTTCTCATGGTCTTCATTCTCGATCTTTTTATTTTCCCCCTCTTGTTGATTAAGGGATTCACCCTCTTTTTTTTTTTTGAAACTAAGCAAATGACTTTACAAAACCATTTCTACAATAGTTTGCCTTATGTCCCATATTATTGCACTTGTAGCACACAACATCTGGAACAAATTTGTTCCTCTTCACTTTAGATTTGCACTCATCAGCCTTGTGACCATAGTTGTTGCGGGCAAAGCAATATCCCTAAAATAACATAGTATTGCTTCTTTGAGGTAAGAAAGACCTTATTCTTATGTTGTTATTCCTTCTCTGTCTAACTCTACAATTAACAACCTTATGCCCAAAAATATTGCAAGAAAAATTTAGTAACCTTGAAAGGATTGATTGAACTTGTTAGGAGCATGTAGTTTTTTTGAAGGAGTACTTCTTAAACCTTTCTAATTTCAGTCAGAACTGGATCCACCTTCTTTCTTACCATTATGAATATTCCTTGTATCTTTGGAGGCATTCTTCTTAGATTCTTTAGGGTAGAATCTATCTTCTTTTGTTTCAATCTTTTCATTTGATTTGGAGCTGTCTGGAGAAAACTTCTCTCCTTTATCAATTTGGTCCTTTTCTCTTTTTTAGAGCATTCCTTAGGATGGTATTTTCTTCTTCAAGCTTTAAACATTCAACAGTCTTGTCTTTAAGTTTTATATTCAAGCAATCTTAAATCCTCTTGCATCCTTCAACCTTTATTGTCAAATCAGATATCACACCTTCTACCTCTTTTAGTCTAATTTCATAGCTTTTTCCTTCTTTTACTTGAATTCTCAATTTTTCAGATTCTTCTTTTGATTTTGCAAGAAAGCTTTCATATTTTTGATTTAGACCTCTTGCTTCATTTAGGTTTTCCAATGCAAAATAGAGTTTTCCTTCATAATCAATCCCCATTCATCTGAATTAAAGTCCCAACCTTCAAGTTCCATAAATTCTAGATCCGGATCAAAGGAAAATATGTCTTCATCACTTAAGGAGCTTGAATCCTTACATATTGCAACATTATACTTTTTATCAGTGGTATTGAAAGCCATGAAGAGGGTTTCATCATTTAAAACATTCTCCTCATCTTTAGAGGAACAACAACTCTCCTTAGAATGAAATCCTCTTTTGATTTTCTCTCTTTAGTTATCATCAAAAGATTCTTTATAGGGACATATAGAGGCAAAATGACCAACTCTCCCACAATTAAAACATTTAAAAGGTAACTTACCTTTGTATTTTCTAGTACCTTTCTTTATTCTTCTCACAAAGTTTGCTTCAACTTCATCAAGTTCATCAATTTGATCCGCAACTTCATCTTCACTCTTTTTGTTAACTTTGAAAGAAAATTCTTTATTTGGAACATCTTGACCAAACTCTCTCATCTCAAAGGAAATAAGGGTACCAAAAATTTCATCAATTGAATACTAATTCAAATCTTTAGATTCTTCAATGGAAGATACTTTATGCCCTTAAGATTTTGGGAGAGATCTCAAAACCTTCTTTACAATTTCACTTTCTTTTAATTCTCCACCAAGTCCAAAGATCCCAGAGATAATTTCTTGTACCCGGAGCATATAACTTGCAAATTTTTCATCTTCAGTCATCTACAAAGTCTCAAATCTACTCTTGAAGATCTATATCTTGGCTTGTTTCACTTTAGAATCTCCTTCATAGATGCTACTAAGCTTCTCCCAAGTATCTTTGGAAAAACTACAATTTATCACCTTCAACATTTTTGAATCAGCTAATCCACACAAAATAGCATTCATGGATTTAGTATTACATTCATAGAATCTGATTTTAGTTGGATCTATAATAGGAGTGGTAGGAGTAGTATAACCACTTTTGGCTGATTACCAAACACAAAACCCTAGAGAGTTTAGGTTCCCTTCCATTCTTAATTTCTAGGAGTAATTAGTCTCATCAAGCCTAGGACCTTTGTATGAACCATCATGTGCCATCCCATATCTTTTGCCTCAAGCTGTTAAGTTTCTATAGAGGAACTTGGCTTCACAAAATTTAACCCCTTTCAGAACTTGAAACTTTCAGCACAACTCAAACTCATTTAGAAGATAAAGATAGACCTCTAAGTAGAGCAATAACAGAGAAGAATATATAGCAATTTGAATCTTTAAGACCTTCAACAAACTTTACCAATGAAATATATTGTAGTAATTAGATCAGTAGAAAATAGAAAGAGATAGAGAACACACACATGCACAAAGAGACACCAGATTTACATGGAAACCCCAATGAGGGAAAAACCATGGTGAGAATTAACTCATAATATAAGGCTCACTACCAAAAGACTTGCAAGAAGTATCACTACCTTAGAGAAAGATATAAAAAGGACTTGCAACATTAAAGTACCAACCAAATCTAGGAGCAAGATACAAAGGACTTGATGAGATTCACTATCTCAGAGCAAGATACAAAAGATATATAAGAGGACTACAAATATTGTCAACACAACTCTCTGTTGATTGAGGTGTTCAAGCATAATTTATCTTTCCTTTCACAATATTTAGCACTCTCTTTGTTGGATATTCAATACAACTCACTCACACACTTTTTTGTACTTGTACACTTCTCCCTTATGTTGCATCCAAAATGATCTTGCTTTTATATCCATCGCAACAATTTGATTCTTCAATTAGGTCGATCAAAAAGAGAATAAACAATAAATTCAATTGGTTGGCCACCAAAGCATGATGTGGTCCTATCTCGAGGATAGAGAGGACAAAAAAAATCTTAACACTTCTTGCAATGTGATCCAAAATGATTTACATGTAGGTGCACATCAACCTAAGTTGGCATCAAGGAAACATGTGGATGAGACATTGAAGCACATAACTAGTTGGCCCAAAAACACTCTTTCAATTGAATTCACTTGATTTGGCCCCAAACAGGATAAGTCAAGACCAAAATCTATCATAACACATATTCCATTGCTAATGCAACTCCCCAAGCACACTGACCAAGCAAAGGAACAAGCAATGTCTGGTAGATATCCACAAAAGATCAAGAAATCCAATTGAAGATGCAATGCAACACCAAAGTGGCCAATTAGCAACATGCAGTTCATATAGGGATTTTCTTTGAACATCCACAATCACTTCCATATACTTCTTTCATACTGTCATATCATCAACAATCACCGCAAGCCAAAAAGGTAAAAAAAACTTTGTTCAAGAAACATAGAATACATAACCAGATGATGTAACATTTGTATAACAACTTGTTGACCACTTCAAAATATGAAATTGGAACTAAGAAATTTCATAGACGTTGTGAACACATTCACCAAGTTGTAGGATTAGAGACACTAATACAAAGAAATATGAAGCATTTCCCATACTAGTCTAGATAACTAGCACACTGCCAACCTATTGCAATTCACAGGAACCTCCTCGATAACATAGGTGAATTAAAAAGATAGGAGTGCAACATACATAGAGAACTGAAATTGAATACAAAACCACAAGACTAGAACTGTAACAACAGAGGAATGTGAAGCATTCTCTCAAACGGACTTCATTGCAACTTCATGAACCAGAATCATTTGTGCAACTTGTGGAGACCAAAACTTCCTTTTAGCAACACATATATTATCAAAGACATCAGGAGAGATAATGAGACAAACTGTAGACCTTCAACAACATCTCTCCAACATTATTCATGCTTCTAATCCTTATCTTAATATATTATCATGAAATCAACTTCCACTTACAGTAATAATGATTATATGAATATCAACAATACTTCATTGACAAGGCATGACATCCAATCATGAACTTCTTTAGCACTTATTTTCTTTGATAAGACATGACATTCAACCATGAAATTCTTCAAATATTCTTTGATAAGGCATGACATCCAACCATGAACTTCACCAAATCTTCTCTGCTTTGATAAGGCATGACATCCAACCATGAACTTCTTCAACTCTTCTCTTCAATTTTAGCCCAAACTGAATGTAACAAAGATAACCAATGTTCAGGACTAACATCAATCACAACTAACAATCAATATTGACAAAAACTACCAACAATCTCCATCAATAACAACAATCACTGTTGACATCAATGCCAACAATACAAGTTCCATTAGTGTTGACATCAATGACAACAACTACCAACAAGTGGACATATTTGATCTCTATAAACTTCTCAAATGTCACTTTTAGCTCACCATGATGTCCTTAATCTATTCACATATAAAAAATTATGGTGTTTGATATTTTTCACTTGGCAAGGATACTTGTTTCTCTTGTGCCAAATCATGGAAGGATATCAATTCAATAGTTATACAAAAAATTGAGGCCATCACTCTCAAGTATGCAAGATATCTTAGATGCATGTACAATACATATTATCTAATAAATGGTTCATGTAATTAGTACATGATAATTCTAAGATGTAAGAGATCTAGATGGTTTGATGATGTCTAAAATGAACTAGGGTTAGCCCTTTAAATACAACATCAAGGATCAAACAAAAATAAATTCACCTTGGATTACCACACAACATGCATAAAGAGAGGTAAATTTGGCCCCAATTTTGAATTTAAATTTTAAAAGTTAATGGGCCATTTATGAGTGTGAGAGTGATTTAGATTACTTTTATGATTATAGATATAACCTAAGGTAGGAATTTGGTAAAATAAAGGTAAGGACCAATCCTTAGGAGTAAGTACAAATATGAACATATAAGACTTGAGTTGTGTGTCCACTCTTATGCAAAATGTAGCACTTGTACACTTGTTATTGTATAAAGATTGAGCAAAGTGAGTCTAAATGAATGTGAAAAGTTTGATGTGTGTATTTTTCATAATTACATTTTTCCCTCACTCTGGAATGCATGTGAACTATCACAAGAAAGCAATTAAAGTAAATACAAGTAGCCAACAAGAAAGTAAATGCATAAGCATTCCTAAAAAGGATACTAATATGGTTGAAGATCCTACCTTGGCACTTGTTCTCTTGAAATTAGTGTTGGGTGTGCCTTTATACCACCATAAATTTTTTTTGTGAATTTTCTACTATTTTTATTTTAATGTAATATAAAAGTAGGAAATTTCATCAAAACAAATGAAAGAAATGAGTAAAATTGTGTAGGAATTTAAAATAATATGTATTGTACGTAAATAAAAAGAAATGGAACTCAAATAAGGATAGAGATATTGCCCTTAAAGCAACATGGTGAAAAGGTCATACCTTGAGGCACCTAAAGATGTGTAATACCATCTAGACAAATAGCTTTGAAACATTTAGTAGCCTTGTAATCATACTTATAAAAGAGGAGCATTAGTGACCTTACATGCCCTCCCCACTCTATGATTAGTTGTATAAAAGCGATACAATAGATTGGAGTCCGTAGATAATATATGTAAAATAAGATAAACCCAATAAAGGTTAGTGATCATTGAAAAGATGGTGTTTTATGACAAAAAAATGTAATAATATATGTTCATCAAATCCTAATAAAGCATAGATAAAATTTTCCCCCAACTACTTTCCTAAGTAGGGATAGAAAATATAGTCATGAAATACTAGATAGGAGTAACTTATAATATTGAGTAAAGGTGATATACTATCATAGGATTCATAATAATGTGAGTGTGTAGACACTAAATAATGTCCTAAACATTATCATGCATTCAAAACAGATTGACTAACATCATTTCCTCTTTAAACCCATCTTCTTTTCGCTTAATTAATTTAATTAGTCTAGCTAATTAATTAATTGCATCATTTTCATCCATTAACCTAATTAATTTAATCGGGTTAATTCATCTCTTTTCACGCTAACATTTCATCTCATTAAATTAAATATATTAAAACATTTAATTTAATTCCCTAGGTCATCTTATTTAATTAAATAACCCTAAGTTATTTAATTAAATATCATCTCTCTCTTCTCCCCATTTATCACCTTATTCCTTCAAATGCCCTAATTGCATGATTAAACCTTGTTTATTTAGCAATTAAACTAACTTTCCCATGGAATACTCCTTATCCCCTTTTTGCACAATTAAAACTTTGTTTTAATTTGCAAAATACCTTTTTTCCTCACATGAGAATATTCCAAAAGAATATTCTTATTCCTCCATCATTTGAAAAAGGGATATTTTCACTTGACTTCTTAACCAAGTTTTTAACCTTCAACCTTTTGAACAAGTCACATTTGACCCTATGTGAGCAGGTCAAAAGTGTGTTTGTTTGAGGCAAGTGTGAACCCTTGATTAAATCTCATCGTGCATTCTCATCCATTGACGAGAATCCATGATCCATGCCTCTCATCTCCTTCATCTTGGACCGTCGATTAATATTTTCAATCTCAACCCTCCATTTTTCATTTGCTTTCCTATAAATAGGTTACTATTTGGAGACAAATGGATCCATCTTTCAATTGCAAACTTATGTTGTTGAATCACATGCACTCACACTCATACTTTACTCACTTTTAGCTTGTTTTAGTTAATTTTAGTTGCATAATAGCTTAGAGCATCCATTAATGGCTTCCATGCATCCATCTTAGTTTGTATATGAATTAGGGTTTCCATATTTTAGCATAGATTTAGCTTAGATTAGCTTAGCAATAGCATAATTAGTTCATTTGTAGCATAAAATCATGGTAACTTAGCTTGCATCGTGTTTATTTTTAGCATAAACTAGGTTTTCATACATCAATCACAATGCTTTCATCGATTCTCTTCCATAGAATCGACTGAAACAAGCTCACTAATCATAGGATTGGGAAAGGGTCATCGTTTCACATCAACACGACACCAATTCCAAAATGGGATAAGTTTCAAATGGGTTAGAGTAGGAATTTAACTATTTTGTGTAGTTTGTAACTTTCAGTTTCAATTAAATGCTTAGTTTAATTTTCCAATTTGAATGATTTTGTTTGGTAGATGTAGGTTTATTTGGGTAAATTATGCTTCAATTCATCATGGATTAAGCATAATCGACCCTCACTGGCATTTCCTCGTCTCACATTATGGCACCAGAAGGAGGGAAAACTGTTAACACTTTTTTAGCTCAAATTTTGTTTGTTTGCTATTTTACAGGTTGCAACGACACCCATATCTCAAATAGCAATGCTTTTTAAAGAGCGTTGCCATATAGAGATGCCATCACAATTTGAAATCTTGACATCGAATTAATGCACCAACGTTGATTTAAATCTGGCGACACTGATTTAATCTAGAGGTATCAAAAATTTTAAATGGCGACGCCCAAACTTCATGAGAGCGACGCTGAAAAATTTCAAACCACAATGCCATTGCAAGAAGAGACACTAGGCCAAATCCCAACACTATCGTGCTCACTATTTTTGCTGCAGAGCGACGCCTATTTTCACTAGAGTGACACCCATACTTCAAACTGCGACACTATTGTGTTCAACAACGCCCAGCCAGGGTAAGAAATTTATGCTTGTTTTTTCAACATGTGATTTAATTTCTTGGATTTATCTAACCATTGATGTGCTTTTGACTGTGTTCTGGTTGTTAGACTAACAAGGTTTTGTAGTTCAAAGACATGGAGCTAAAGTGAAGAAAACCTTTTCTATCTTGAATTCTATAATTGTAACAAGCGTTTGACGCTTTGGGGAAATTATAACCCAACGTTCATGCTTTCTTCTTTAATGCTTTAGGACAACTAATTTTTCATTGGGCTTAAAACTTACAATCTTAGGACCAACTAGATTTCAATTGGGCTTATAACTCATTTTCAAAGTTGGCTAAAATTGAACCCTCGTCATTGTTTTATGGGTTTAAAATGAACACTCAAAGTTAGATAAAATTGAACCTTCACATTATCATTTAATTTTGGGCTTAAAATTGAACAAGGCAACTTCATATTTCCATCGATGCTTAAAACAAACTCATCACTGCTTTAAGGGGTTAAAATTTACAATTGTTTGCTATATTTTGTGATTTTCAATGTTGTTAGTGGATGCATATGTAATTCTCTCGTGCCATTTGGCGATCTTGAGAAAAAGAAACATTCCTTAACACTTTGCAAAATCACCTACATCATTCAATTTGGATTAAAACTGAACCCCCATGCGAGTGTGAGAAAAAGGCATAGCGGGTGTTCTCTCTTTGTTCCTATGAATGATGATCGAACTACAAATGTACTTCCTTGTTATTGTTTATCTTTAGAGGGCCTACCTTGGTGGGAAAAGGTACTTGCCCCAAGGGAATGACCTAAGCGGTAACGAGCTAACGCCAAGTTCTTCCAAACCATGATATAAATGAGTGGTTGCAATGAAAATTGTGATCAACGGGATGTGGTACATGATAACTCTCCCCCAATATCTTTATGATGCGTAAAGACCTTGTTCTAAGGGTTGGGAGACCTCTTGAGGGAGTTTATCATTGCGCCCCCTAAACTAGAAGCCCTTATTACAAACCCTTGTTTAGAATCCAAAAATCCTTAATATTTGTTGGGGCAAGAACAGTCGTTCTGAAGCCGCCCCACATTTGTACTATTCAATTGTAGAAACAAAAAAAATCCTTTTAATCTCTAGATTTTAAGGATTTTGAGATTTGGTGGTTCTAAGAAGTGTGTGCCATGGAGGGGAGCCAATGTCACCAAATCTCTAACTATTCACATTGTTTAGTGTTTGGAGAAATATGAGTGGGGACTCAACAAATATAGCCATTTCTATCCTAGGATTGTAATGATTGTGAGTTAGTTTAACACTTTGCTTAGTTTCAAAATGATACAAAAACAAACATTCACTATCATCCTCAAAATTTCAAACACTTTGGCTTAGATATGGACTTCTTGAGTTAGCCTTGATATTACTGCTTGTCCTAAGGATTTATCCTTAGCGATTTCTTTAAAATATCTTGACATTAATCTGAAATCCATATTTACCAAAGACAACATAGGAAATTGTGGCTCTAATCTCATAATTTTCACAAAATGGACATTGTGAAAGTTATGATGCTTTTGACACAAGCATCTAGTTTGGAAACATAATCAAGACAAGTTTTTGTAAAATCAATTCACTTAAGCAAGATAAATTGACAAATGAACCCCACATGACTATTTGGAGACCGATAGCTCCTATTGAACAACCTGATCTTCCAAGTGCTATAATTTAGCCAAACTTTGAACTCATTAACAGAGAACAAACCGATCTCATTAGTAGTTTGAGAAGCTTCACTTTTGAAACAAAGGAAACAAATACACAATGGAGAAACACAACAACCATTTTAGACAAAGAAGAGGAACAAGCTGATATTGAGGCTGGAAGGCCCACATTACCATCACCCATGTGGCAATAAATATCTTCCCTTCTTCCATAAACTTGAACTGTTTGTAAATGATCTCACACAAAATCAAGATCCCTAAGGTAAGGTCTATAGGTCGTCATTTTAGACTTAGGCATCTCACTCCAAAAGCTCTCAAGAAACACCTTTTAGCACTTCACATAAATAGAGACAGGTTGGTAGCAAACTTTTATAGACACTCTTCAAGGTACAGTCCAGAATTATATGCATTCTTTTGGAGTCAGAATCCTGATCTTTTTTCATGATACCTAAATGATCCATCGAACAATCCAAATCCGTAGGGGAAGATCTCCATCCCGTCACTACAAACATAGGTATTGTATTGAACAGTTTAGTAGGAAGTGGGCTTCAATACTCTATCAAAATCATTACACCTTGATAAGAAAATTTTATGGTCGAGCTAGGAGGGCCCGAATAGGTTTAAACATTCCCATCTGTCATCCCGTCTAGGTCAACATTGGTTCTTTAGGATTTGAAAATTTTAGAGGTCTAGCATTATTCTCATTACCTTGGTCTTGTCAAAACAAAGGTTCACTTTAAAGTCTACATTGGGTCAAACACCTCACTCACCCATTTCATCAAATTTCATCTTTCACTTCATCCAACTTTGCAAAATTTTGAGTACACCAACACTTAATGGCTTAAATATCAATCAAACCAATTGCTAACTTAGCTAATTTGTATGTGAAATGTATCCTTTTCCATGCACTTAGACAAGTTAGTTATCATCTATGAACTATTTTATCTTGAAGGTCACAAGTCTACCCTAAAGATTTCTAAGTTCATTAGCATCCTTTATCTTAACATCAAAGCATCAAAATCAAGACAAAAGTGTTGTACCAAAATGTTTGCAAAGATCACTTCCCGCATCACTCATCTTTTCATCCCCCATTATCATCATTGCTCCAAAAAGACTTAGAGTGTCCCTTTTACCTAGATTTGAGTCAACTAGGGAGTTCAAACACTACAAAACTCAACACAACTCTCCCATAGGTGACACAAAATTTATGGTAAATACTAGATCATAACACAAGAGAATCATGGAGAAAACAAAAGTTACATTTACCTCAAGTGATCCAAATCCTTTAGAATTCGATTCGAGAAGTCAAGTTACACCATCACAACAACTGTCATCTCCTTTAGGACTATATGAGATTGAAGATGTCACGAATGATCCATTTGAGCTTACTAGGGAGGAAATTATGGAATATCAAGCCTTTGAAAATGTAGCTCCTATCTCCTCGACGTTTGTGGTACAAAATTTAACACAAGGTTTCACAACTCCATCACTAAGGCTAAATCAAACATCTTTTCCTAGTCTTGCAACCGACCTTGCTAAAGACTTTGGTCATACTTCACCATTTGAAAGTAGTACACTTGTGGGTACCCTTGACACTAATCCTCCACCTCCAACAACCACTTGGATGCCTAGCTTTGGTGCTCCTCTCATTCCTGAAGATCCTAAACAGATATACACACCTCTTGATCTTCATTACTCAACCACAACCTCGACATTTCGGGGACACCCTTCTTCATCCACATCCATGAGCACCACAAGTGTTCCTACCATTACACAATGTAGTGCAAATTAGGTATCTCAAAACAACACACGAGGGCATATCAATACCATATCATAGAACTGACCCTTAACACAAATAGGGACATCTTTATCCAACCCTCTGGTGGGTTCATCCATGCCATCTACCATTTCCACCTCATCCACTATCAATCCACCTCAAAACAATCCCTTGGTTACAAGTTCTATCCATCTAAGAAGTACCTTGATCACAAATCCCTTGTTTACATCTTTGGCACAAGGCAATCCGCAAAACATGGGACAAGGAAATCTCTTTAATTAATGGACTCAAGGTCCTAGTGTGTCATTTCCATTGCAAAATTTAATATCATCCTCATCTTTTCCCACAGTCCCCTTTACTATGCCAAATCAATTGGGACCTCAAACATACATTCCTCCACCTCATTCTACCATCTTACAAGGAATTTTGAACCAAGGGAACCCTCTACCTCTCATCAGTAATCCATTACACACTCAAAACATCAATATCCATAATCCTCCACATATGTCTCAACAACCACCTAATCCCACATTGCAAGCACATGCCTTAGCTTTACAACAAGCACAACAGGCCTATCAACAAGCCATCCAACAACAACAACAACAACAAGCAGCCTGAGCTGCTTAGCAAACAACCTTATCACAACAACAAAATCAAGCTCAACAAGCAACCTTAGCACAACAAGAACATCAAGCTCTGCAAGCAGCCTTAGCACAACAACAACATCAAGCTCAACAAGCAGCCTTAGCACAACATCAGCGACAACAACAACAAGCAGCCTTAGCAACACAACAAGTCATGCAACAAAAAAATCAAGCACAACAAGCAAATTTATTAGCATATCAACAACAATAGGCCCAAGAACAAGCCCTAGTGGTGCAATGACAACAACAAGCTCAACATCAAGCCTTACTAGCTCAACAGTATGCCCAACAACAACAACAAAGTTCTTATTATAATCCTCAACATAACATCATCAATCCAAATGCATTAGGAACATATACATCAATACCCCAATCATCTTCACAAAATCTCACACCACCATACCCCCAATACAATTCATCCATCATCCCACCATATCTTCCTCCACCCAACCCGCAAGACGATCTAGCACCACAATTGAAAGTGCTCTCACAAGAAATGCAAGACTTTCACATGGGCAAGGCAAAGAAACCCCATACACAAAACTTGTGTCCTTATCCATTTGACCGAAACATAACAATGATACCATTCCCTCCTAGTTTTGAAATCCCCAAATTTGACAAATATAAAGGGAGAGGAAGTCCTGTAGACCATATCAAAGAATTTAATGTCATGTGCATGGAGGTGGATTACAATGATTCATATCTAATGTGCCTCTTCCCTAGGAGTTTAACAGGTCATGCTATGGATTGGTTTTCTTATCTACCTCCTAGCATCAAAACTTTCCAAGAAATTAAAGATAAATTCATTGATCACTACTCCTTCAATCTTGACATGGATGTCAGTCTAGAAGAATTATACACTCTTAGACAAAATCAATGGGAAACTTTCACTAATTTCTTGTAAAGATGGAGACAAAGAGCTAGTAAAAGCAAGTGGCCTCTTCCTGGTGAACAACAAGTGGGAATCATTATAGCCAATCTGGATCCAAATTTATCATTCCACTTGAAAATGCAACGCATCAAATCATATGACGAACTTGTCCCTAGAGCCCTTAACATCGAAAGAGCTCTAGTCTCACAAGGAAATACTCAAGTTTACAAAGACAACCATCCTTCAACTATTTTGAATGAGAAACCTCGTGTTTGGGCTAAGAACAAAAATGTAATGAATGACGGTGTGGTAGATGCTAAGGTCATACTAAGTGCTCCTAGGCCTAACAACAATCAAGTTGCTAACATCCATCCAACTATGCAACAAACAACACCTCCTCAAAACAATCAGATTAATAACATTGACATGGGACAAAGGAAAACCCCTAATAGGAATAACTATCCCAAATGCAAGTACACATAGTTATTAGAACCCATTGAAATGATCATGAAGAAATTGGTAGAATCAAATTTGATAACACTTTGTAACTTTGAAAACTACTAAGAACCACAAGAAAAACCATCCTGGTACAACGAGAGTGATCTATGTGACTTTCACAAAATCAAAGGACATAAAACAACAAATTGTATGAAACTTAAGAACATCATCCAAGACCTCATAGAAAACGATACCATATCTATTGAGGTACCAGCTGGGAATTAGGATCTTAAGATATACAAGAACCCTATGCTAGATCATAACAAGCAAATAACAACGACAAAGCTAAGGATTACACCAATGTGCAACATACCTATTCCAATGTAGTGGCTTCCTATGATAGTGTTATTACTATTGTTACCATCAAAGGGGCTAGTACATAATGTGGAGTCACCACATGACGTGGCAAAATAACCGTTCAAGGAGTCCCATCTCAATCTAGGACACAACCTACTTTTCTTACATCTAATCCTAGCAAGTATAATCTTTTAGATCAACTTAAGCATACCCCCACACAAATATTAATCTTAGAGCTATTAAGGTTATCCCTGCACATAGGGAGATATTGGAGAAAGCCTTGTATGATTCATTTGTTCTTGAGAACATTGATACTGATCAGTTTCAAGCTATGGTAGGCCATATCACCAACCATCTTCTCACCTTCTCTGAGCAAGACTTACCGTCACAACCATCCCATAACTGTTCCTTACATCTTGAGGTTGTCATTCATAAAAAAACAAAGTCAAAAGAGTCTTGGTAGATGGAGGTGCTGGTTTGAACATTTGTACCTTGCAATTGATAAAAAATCTAGGCTATTCAGAAGATACTATTGAGAAGAAAAAGAGTACCACTATTAGAGCATATGATGGCCAAGAATGGGTATCACAAGGAATCATTGTACTTCCAATCCAAGTGGGACCTCTTATTGCGAAAACTACATGCCAAGTGCTTGATCTTGATCTTGCCTATAACATACTGCTTGGCTGACCTTGGATCCATGCTCTAAAAGTTGTAGCCTTGACTTATCATCAATGTGTGAAGTTTCCTTTTGAAGGCAGAGAAATTACTATTGGTGGAGATCTTGAGCCTTTCTACTATTACAAAAGTCTTGAGGCCAAATTCTATAAGATACCCAAAATACCCAAAAATGATGAAGGGCCTACACCATCAAGCTCATTTGTTGACCCATCATCCTTAGCCTCTACCTCAACAACAAAAATACCTATTGTGTAGAGTATACCCGACGTCAAAGCAGTAATCCAGGATGATGGATGTGGAAACTACAAGCTATTGAAAGACAAATTTGTCTTGGAAAAGTTACCTATTTCTCCCCAGTCAAATGGGAAACCCATATCTAGCACCAAAGAACCCGAAAAACAATCAAGATGACAAATACTACCTTCACCAAGTGGGGGGATTTGAATCAAGAAGACGTCAATGATGAAGATATCTCTAAATTACTCTATCAAGATGAGCAACCTATCCCTGTCCTTCCCATGGAAGATGATAACAAAGGCCTACAACTCATGCAAAATTGGGGATATAACAAGACTAAGAAGCTAGGACAGAATGACAATGGTTTACTCGAACCCATTGTACCTGAGAAACAAATAAAGAATCTTGTCTTGGGTTGTACTACTAGCAAGGTCACACTTATTGGCCAAGGTATTTCTGCTAAACGAGTTGAGGCTTCCTCTTGGTCACCTACATCACGTGATACAACCTTAGATGACTTTCCCCTTGATGTTGCTGACCTGTTTGAGAACAACATCCTCTTTATGATATCCATAACATCCTTTGTCTCAAGCAACCAACCAACTAAAATACGCCTAGTATATCCACAACTCATTGACATGGACCAACAAGGACCATTGATTCTAGATGTATTCAAAAATGATGAAGCGATCTCAAAATTCATGGGACTCTGTGACAACTTATCATGGGAAGATCACAAAGTAGGCTTTGACATAGAGCTCAACATAGGGGAATATTATGGGGAGATGATTGAATCCTTCAGTTGCAAAAATGAAATGCAACTAACATGCAAATCCTTGAGTGAAAACCACCTAGTGGCACTCTCTGATCCTAAAATAGTAAAAACAAAGGACACATCTGACGGTGAAAACCTCTTTGAGGCACCCAAGGATGAGGGATTCAATCTTCCCCTTAGTGCAATGCATCCAGAGAAGTCAGTAGTACTAGCAGAAAAGGCCACTCTAGTCAATGTGGGAACATAAGAAGCACCTAAGATCACTTTCTATGCCAAATCATTGTTGGATGAAGAACATAAGAATCTTGCAGCATTCCTTAGAGAGCGAAGAGCCAACTTTGTATGGTCATAAACAAATATTCCAGGCCTTGATCCATAAGTGGTTGTACATCACTTAGCAATTTATCCTAAAGCTAAGCCTGTTAAATGGAAATTAAGGAAGATGCACCCTTAGATAATACTCTTGGTCAAACTAGAATTACAAAAGCTTCTTGACTTTGGATTTATCCGACCAATAGATTATCCTGATTGGGTTTCAAACCTGGTACCAATCTCAAAACCAACTGGGGGCATCAAAATATGCACTGACTTTAGAGACCTAAACAAGGCATGTCCGAAGGATGATTTCCCTCTTCCTAACATCGATCTCATTGTGGATTTAATAGTGGGGCATGAAATGCTATCACTCATGGATGGTTTTTCAGGCTATAATTAGATCCTAATCACCAAGGAGGATGAACACAAAATTGTATTCACTTGTCCATGGGGAACATATTGCTGGAATGTGATGCCATTCGAGTTAACGAATGTAGGAGCAACCTATCAAAGAGCCATGATCCTCATCTTCCACGACATAATCCAAAAAATAGTCAAAGATTATGTGGATGATATTTTAGGAAAATAAAAGAAGAGAAGTGAGCACATACAAGTCTTAGGACCTATCTTTGATATGCTTGAAGAATACAAGGTATGACTAAATCCAAAAAAGTGTGCGTTTGGGGTCACATTAGGGAAACTTCTTGGCTTTATTGTCTCACAAAGAGGGATAAAAATTGATCTAGCAAAGGTGAAAGCCATCCTAGATATGGAACCACCACAAAAACTAAAGTAGATGGGAGGATTACAAGGCAAATTGTAGTCTATCAGAAGGTTCATAGCACAACTATTAGATAAAATTCACCCCTTTTCGCATCTTCTCCATAAAGGGATAGCCTACAAGTGGGATGACAAGTGTGATAAAGCTTTCTAGCAGATCAAAGATTATCTACTAACACCTCCAGTACTCATGCCACCAATATCAAACAATCCCTTGATCTTGTATATCTCAACAACACCAACAACACTAGGAGGTCTTTTAGCACAACATGATGAAAATGGAAAGGAAAGAGCCATCTACTACATCAACAGAACTTTGGTGGGCTATGAGATGAACTATTCACCAATTGAGAAGGCATGCCTAGCAGTATTTTTTGCTTCACAAAAGTTTAGGCACTACATGTTGTTGCATCAAACCAAGGTCATTGCAAAGATCGATCCATTAAAATACCTGTTATCCAAAGCAACTCTCATAGGACAAATGACTAAATGGGTGATGATCTTAACAAAATTTGACATAGAGTATGTGCAGTGCAAAGCAATCAAAGGACAAGTGATCATAGACCAGCTAGTAGAAGCACCTGTCTATGTTGAGACACTTTTATATATGAGTTTCCTGACAAATCAATGTTCCTTATCAATCTCACAACTTAGTGGAAGATGTACTTTGATGGATCGTTCACCCAACATAGATTAGGAACAGGCATTCTTTTCATCACTCCTCAAGGTGATTGCATCCCGAGGTCATACAAGATATCATAATTTCCTTTTATTAACAATATTGTTGAGTACAAAGCCTTAATCATAGGTCTAAGGATAGCAGTTCAGTGGTAGATTCAAGAAATAAAAGTCTATGGAGACTCACAATTGATTATCAACCAAGTCAATGATGACCATCAAACTAAGGATGACAAGTTCACCCCTTACAAAAAGATGGTGGAAAATATCAAAGACCTTTTTATAGACATAAATTTTGAGCAAATTCCTTGCATAAATAATAGAGAAACAGACGCCATGGAAACCATTGAATCATTGTTAGACATGTCGAACAACATCCTCCAATGTGAATTCTTGGTAGAACAACTTCTTGTACCAACTTTCAAAATCCCTAAATCATAATTTGTGTGTGTCATTGTTGGTCCTGGATCCTCGTGGTATCATGCCATCTTTACTTACCTAAGTAGAGGAACCCTCCCATCCAATATCACCCCGAACCTTAAAAAAATCTTTGTTAAAAATGCATCCCAATTTGTGATCCTAGGTGATACCCTTTACCGTCGAAGCATCAAATGGACATTACTACGATGTCTTAACCAAGAGGAAGCCTTGAATACTTTAACATAAGTACACGACGACATATGTGGGTCCCATTCCAGCAGTATGACATTAGCTAAGAAAATGTTGAGGACAGGGTACTATTGGCCAACCATGAAAAAAGAAGCTCATTGAAGTATATGTGGAAGTGCATCCAATGCCAACATAATGGGGATTTGATTCACGCTCCAACTCAAGAATTACAACCGATAATCACACAATGGACTTTTTGACAATGGGGCCTGGACCTCATAGGAAAGATCACCCCAACCTCATCCAATGGCCACAAGTTTATCATAACTACCACTAAGTACTTTACTAAGTGGGTAGAAGCCATTCCTATGACCTACATAATGGGGAAATAAATTGCCAAGTTTATCTTGAATTACCTTATCTGTCATTATGGTGTTCCACAAACTCTCATCTTAGATAATGGAACCCCTTTTAAAAATCAAGATGTGAAAGAGTTGTGCCAAAGATTCAATATGCAACATTGATTCTCTACCTCGTACTATCCCCAAGGAAATGGTCAAGCGGAAGCTATGAACAAAACTATCCTAAAAATTCTGAAGAAAACAGTTAATGAAGTTGGTTGTGATTGGCATCCACAACTAAATCCCGCTCTTTGGGCTTATCGAACCAGTATCCACATGCCTATAGGTGCAAACCCATTTTCTTTGGTTTATGGATCAAAAGCCATCTTTCCTATTGAGGTTGAACTCCCATCATTACGAGTATCATTACAAAACCTGATAACTAAGGAAGAATACAAAGTGTTTCAGCTGAATGAGCTAGAATTCCTAGATGAATGTCGTCTTGATGCCCTCAGTCATTTACAAGTATACCAGAACCGATTGAAGCGGAGCTATAATAAGAGAATCAAATGTCAGTCATTCCAGGTAGGAGATCTAGTCCTAAAGTAGAATTAGAAGAACCTTCCAAATCAAGACAACAAAGGAAAGTTTGAGCCTAACTAGTTGGGTCCCTTTGCCATCACAACAAGCTACAAATCAGGAGCATTTCAACTGTCAACCCCTAAGGTTGAACCCTTGCAGGAGCCAACCAACAACTTGCATCTCAAAATTTTTTATGCCTAGTCTTGAAGGGTAAAATCATAAAATACAAAAAAATAAAAATTGATCAAAAATCCAAAAAAATGAGAAAAAGGATTGAAAAAAGTAAAGAAAAAAATTGTCCTCTAGTGAGAACCACTTCGGTGGCACTTTGGGCAAGTACCTTGGTGAAAACCTAGCAAACAAGTGCCTTGTGTAAATAAAGCACCTCCATCTATTCTTTGGCTCTTTTGTCCTATCATTCTTTGCATCACCATTTATCCCTCATCTATGTCCTTATCATGGCTTGACATTGTGAGGTATCATAACCCTTTAGCACTACTTGGCATATTCCAAAGGTCAGTTTGCCCTACCTTTATCGAAGTAGTCTAACATGTTACGCTAGGGGAAAATCGTTATGAATCACAATCGAGTTCTTGTATATCTAGAGGTCATCGCAACTCCTATCTTGAAAATCCAAAAACATTTAGAAAAATGTAAAGGAAAAATCCAAAACCTCCAAAAAACATCAAAATACCTAAAAAGGTCAAAACACCAAAAATCCAAAAAATAGAGTCCCCTTGTCAAACTACATCGTCTCTGAGCTTTAACGTAGGCAAGGCCATCATTGATGTTCCCCCAAGACACCCTAGGTCAGTCCTTTAGTCGTCTGTCATAATGAACTGACGTCTTTCATCTGTTCAGATCTTCATCTTGTAAATGGGTTGAGTCAGTTGAACTACATGGTCTCTGCATGTATAACGTAGGCAAGGCTTATCTTTGATCAACCCCTGAGACCCCTAGGATAAGTCTTTAGGTTAGGTTCTTGGTCAAAAATCAAAAATTCTCATAAAACCCCTAAATATTTGTAAAACCCTTGAAAAATCTAAAATATCCAAATATTTTGAAAATACCAAAAACATCTAAATATTTTGAAAATCCCCAAAACATCCAGATATTCAGAAAATACAAAAACATTTGAAAAATTGAAAATAAAAAAATAATAGAAAACATTTAAAAAGACCTAAAAAGCCTCAAAACATTCAAAAAACCCTAAACAACCTCAGAAAATCTAAAAATCCTAAACATTCACATAAACTTTTAAAAAAGAACAAAAACAGCCTCAAAATATTTTCAAAATACCAAAAATAATTAAATATTCCAAAAAATCCAAAACCCATCCATCCCATCTCGCTTTCACCCACAATAATCTTTCACCCATAATAAATCGGTCGTCACCTTCAACCTTTGGTGAAACAAATAGAAAGCAAGTATAGCAACTCGTAAAGTGCTAACCTAAAAGTCAAAATCTAAAGTCTAGATCACAGGTAAATGCGTCAGTGAAGTTTATGTTAACAACTCATCTTAGCATCATCATCCCAACATCAAACAACCATCTGATCAACATGTCCTAGGATGTATCCTTCCTGCGATGGACATCAGTATCAGACATCACTTTAGCTAAACTTAAACCAAGCAAGAGATATAGATAGCACTAACTGTTTGTTTACGATCTTTTCTTATGATTTATCTTAATGACCCATTCCGAGGACCTCTTGACAATGTCTAACCAAATGATTTAGAGAGAAAGGAATGGGGCATCAATCATTATCTTTCATTTTCTATGCTTGTGGGTACTCTTGTAAAATAATCTTGGTGCATACTTGCTTAGTTGTGTGTAAGAAGGTTGTTTAGGGTATGTTGTTGACTATTGCATATGCTTTGGTCCAATATGTTCTAAGCTTCTAACTTACATTCCAATGAGGTTTCCTTATGTCAAGATGTGAACAAGAACTATCCTATCTATTTGTTGAGTCAAAGTCCATTACACTAGATACAACACTGTCCTGGTTATCAATACCTTGATGCATCATGTCTATGTGCTATATCAAACAATAAGGAAAAATGAAAAATCCCAATCCTGAAGTGTGAGCACCTCATCATCCTGCATTTTGCATTGTCTCATCACCATCCCTAATAAAGTCTTGATGGATCATGGACTTGTTGGATCTTTTGAAGCAATCATCAAAATCAACGATCATTCATTCTTTATTCTTCTATCTTCTCTTTGTGCTAACCTAGTATCATGACAGTCAACAAAAACATCATCAATGCATCCACAAACCATCAACATACATGCATCTCATAATCATAACATAATCATAGCATCCATCTCATAATCATATCACATCATACATTTTGCATTATCATTTGAGTTGTGATGAATAATATAGATTTATTATTCTAAGCATCTTAAATTATTGCATATCATAAGCATTTGCATCCGTACATCCACATGCATACATTGTAATCATAAATTTACATTGAAAATATACAAAAAGAAATGCATCCATAACATCTACATCACATATCATTCATTCCATGGCATATCGTGAAAAAGATAATGAAAAAGAACATAATGTTGCATCCATCCATATCATGATCATCGCATATCATATAGACATAAATAAAATGCATCCATACATCATCAAGTATAAGCATATCACATCCATCCATGCATGAAATAAAGTGAACACATCATAGCATGAATCATCTGTATCCGTATCATATATATATCAAAAAATGAATGTCATGGTACAAAAATCTGGATCAGTATATGAATAATGATCATAAGTACAATATCCACGAGACTATCAAAAAGGAGCCCATGAATGTATATCTATGATAAAGGATTGGGAGGAAAAATCAAAAAGTGTTTGTACATCAAAAGCTAGCCCTGGTGGCTGCTACCCTCTCTAGCCTGCCTCTCAGGCTGATCCTTTGCTCGCGGTCATGCATCACTGTGCCATGAAAAATTGAGTTGTCTCAGTGTCATTGGTACATCACGATGATAATGTTGTCTATAATATGCAGCCTCTGTAACTGCCTCTCTATACAATCATGCCGAAACTGTTTGACCATGAGTAGCCACCATTATAGCCTCAATCTGCTAGTGCCTAACAACCTCCTAGTCTCTCTTAGTGGTCATGGCCTGTACCCGCTGCAACACTTGATCTCTCAGCCATGATGACCACCACCTGCTGTCGAGCCTAGTCTCGCTCAGTAGTGATACCCAAAATATGTTGGCGGGCCTAATCCTGCTCACCAGTCAATGTCTACACTTGCTACTGCAACTATTGTATCTATGTGTCCCTTGCATCTGGTGGTGGTGGTGGCACTGCTTGTGGCTGTACCTATGGTTGAGCTTTTGGAGGCTACTGTGCAACTAGGGGAGCCCTCAAAACCAACCCATCCTGGCCATCCTAGCTGCGCTGTCCTATGCCTCTCGCCCCTACCTTTGGGTCTCCCTCGCGGAGCACCCACAAAATCTGTCAATCATCGTGGGGGAACAAACCAAGCGTCATATGTAGGCATAGTCTGTGCTACTGCCTATCCCTGATCATATGCCCAAGGCTGAGCTAGTAACTGCTTGAAGCTCTTGACTGCCTTAGGAGCTGGAATGGTTAGTCCCCATGTGGGAACCTCTCTGGATGACCTAGCAAAAATGGCCCTGTATGCATCATCAATTCTATCCTAGACCTCTCCAAACTGCTAAGCTACCCTGTCTGGTAGATATTTCTCAATAATATGGTGCTCATGACCTTGCATGTATCAGGTTTGCTTGGCGAAGTACAATTGTTGAATATCATCAAACCATGATGGAATCTAAAGCCACGAGCACCAGTGAAAAACTATCATGTCATCAATCATCTGTCACCAATATAAGAGCCCAATTTGTGTAGTGTTCCTTAGGGTAATGGCACCTTTATACCTCCAAATGATGGGATCATCTGGCTCCACACCTGCCATCTAAACAATAGGACAAAGCACAACAATGTGCTCCCATATCCAAATGTGTAGCAGAGTCACCCCTGCACCGATCGTTCTCCCATCACAGTAAACGAAATCATGCAAATCATGATATAGAGGCTAGCATCACGGGCTCCCACACAAAGAGTGTCCTGTGTAGCATGTGATGCAATGCCAAGCCCCATCCTGGGATGAATCCTCTGCTATGTCTATCAGGAGCCACCAAACCTGAAATAATGGTTGCAATAATCAATCAGAAGGTTGACACATGACCTCTATAGGACCCAAGGTCGATTTGTGATGTGGATAAAACAATTTGATCCATCTCCATAACCTCGAGGTAGGCATCAAATCTAGCATCGACATCATAGATCACACGATCTCCATGAATCGACAAACAAAGAATCCGCCAAACATCCTCCAAGGTCACTGTCGCCTCACCCATCAGAAGGTGGAGAGAGGAGGTCTTGCTATGCCATCTCTCGCATGGAGTGGTCATCATCACCAGATGTGTTCGAATCACAAGTGCATACATGACATACTAGAGCTCGATCTCTCCCAGGTGCTCTTGGCGCAACTTTGACTGATCGCCAAGTCTCTCCAACACGGTGGGCCTGTGCTCTTGTAACATTAGTGGTGGAATGACCTGCATCCACGAAGCACACGACGTCAGGAAATTGAGAAAATTTGACTCAATTTGGAATTAATAGGTCCAAAATCACAATAGTGTTGCTATATTCAAATTTCAAATTGCGACACCCAAAGCATTTAAAATTGCAAATCGCAACATGCATTGCCAAACACACGGGAATCAAATTTTAATCTTTGGCATACCCTAACCCTAATTTCTAAATCGACAAGTGCATCACTAAACAAGAATGCATTGAACTTTAAAATTAGAAACCCTAATTTTAAATCACGAATAGCATCACCATATAAATATGCGTCGCTATAATTCAAATGAGTGTCGCCAATTTCAATTTGGGTGTCGCTATATAGTGACACCACCAAAGATTAAATTTGAGAGCGTAATAAATGCATCAAAAAGTTAAATTTCAAATCAAGTTTGAAATTATGTACCGGTGGTCCTACGCCTGGAAGCTGCTGAAACTCTCAAACTCGGTTGAAAATGTGCCTGGGAAGCTCTCGACGTGCCATTTCGTTGGAGGGTCAAAGCTCAAAATAGCAAGAATCTCTTTAGTGTGAATGCACAAATGAATTGAAAGTGGCCCTTCTTGGCTTATTTAAGCTAGAAAATTAGGGTTTTTTGCCCTAATTTAACCTTGAAGATAGGGTTTATTATCATTTTCACCGATTTTGCCAATTTGGACCTAATTTTGCATTTTTTTTTGTATTTTTGGCATAATTCTTGCATCCCAGAGCCTTTTTGGACCCTTGGGGCAGTTTTTACCCTTTAACAAGAAATCAACCCAAAATTCAAAAATTTCGCCCAATTTCTCAAGGGGGTAGGGAATTAGCTTTATCCTTCCGCTGGGGCATCTAAAATTAGAATTTTATTTTTTTTTGATTTAAGTAGCATTTTTAATTCAAAAAGTACCAGTCTTTTAATCAAGTAGCAGTTACCTCAATTCAAAGAGGGGAAAAATGTAGACATTAAAAAATGTCCTAAACGTTATCATGCATTCAAAACAGATTTACTAACATTATTTCCTCTTTAAACCCATCTTATTTTTGCTTAATTAATTTAATTAGCCTAGCTAATTAATTAATTACATCATTTTCATCCATTAACCTATTTAATTTAATCAGGTTAATTCATCCCTTTTCATGCTAACATTTCATCTCATTAAATTAAATAAATCAAAACATTTAATTTAATTCCCTAGATCATCTTATTTAATTAAATAACCCTAAATTATTTAATTAAATATCATCTCTCTCTTCTCCCCATCTATTAAATTATTTAATTTAATAATTATCACCTTATTCCTTCAAATCCCCTAATTGCATGATTAAAACTTATTTAATTAGCAATTAAACTAACTTTCCTCTAAGCAAAGGGAATATTCCTAGATGGAATATTCTTTATCCCCTTTTTGCATAATTAAAAATTTGTTTTAATTTGCAAAATTCCTTTTTTCCTCACACATGAGAATATTCTAAAAGAATATTATTATTCCTCCATCATTTGAAAAAGGGATATTTTCACTTGACTTCTTAACTAAGTTTTTAACCTTCAACCTTTTGAACAAGTCACCTTTGACCTGTGCGAGCATGTCAAAAGTGTGTTTGTTTGAGGCAAGTGTGAACCCTTGATTAAATCTCATCATGTATTCTCATCCGTTGATGAGAATCCATGATCCATGCCTCTCATCTCCTTCATCTTGGACTGTTGATTAATATTTTCAATCTCAACCCTCCATTTTTCATTTGCTTTCCTATAAATAGGTTACTATTTGGAGACAAATGGATCCATCTTTCAATTGAAAACTTATGTTGTTGAACTCACATGCACTCACACTCATACTTTACTCACTTTTAACTTGTTTTAGTTAATTTTAGTTGCATAATAGCTTAGAGCATCCATTAATGGCTTACATGCATCCATCTTAGTTTGTATATGAATTAGGGTTTCCATCTTTTAGCATAGATTTAGCTTAGATTAGCTTAGAAATAGCATAATTAGTTCATTTTTAGCATAAAATCATGGTAACTTAGCTTGCATCATGTACATTTTTAGCATAAACTAGGTTTTCATACATCAATCACAATGCTTTCATCGATTCTCTTCCATAGAATCGACTGAAACAGGCTCACTAATCACGGGATTGGGAAAGGGTCGTCATTTCACATCAACACGACACCAATTCCAAAATGGGATAAGTTTCAAATGGGTTAGAGTAGGAATTTAACTATTTTTGTGTAGTTTGTAACTTTCAGTTTCAATTAAATGCTTAGTTTAATTTTCCAATTTGAATGATCTTGTTTGGTAGATGTAGGTTTATTTGGGTAAATTATGCTTCAATTCATCATGGATTAAGCATAATTGACCCTCACTGACATTTCCTCGTCTCATAGAGTGTAAGGAATAAGCATGATAAGTATAACACAAATAAATTGGATTAGTGTAAACTTGTAGAAGATAAGCATTATAACTATATACGATCATGTAACCATGAAAAAATATAGGAATTAGTAGTAAATGTGATCAAAATGCTAAAGATAATCATCTAAATCATACAAAGGGTCTTGTAAATTTATATTATAAGAATATAAATGTGCTCAATGCCATAAAGATATGCCCTCGAGAGGAAGATTCCATCAAATGAAGTATATATGTATGCCTCATGGAAATAGGTCAAGCAAAAGATCAATCAATTCAATCAATTATATTTTAATCACTAATAATATTATCATAATGTCAATTGTGAGAATTAGAACCACTTTTAAGTAATTGTATCTCATAATGATATGATATAAAGTTTAAGAAAAGTGTTTGATATATATATATATATGAGATGAACCTTCTATAGTCTATTGGTGTACTTGTAGAGTGGGCTCCTCTCATTCTTTTGGAATATTTTTATTGTTCTTTGGAATGCATTTGTAGCACCTTTAAAAGTTGTAATAATATTATCATTATATCAAACCTTTTATTTGGTTTCTTAGTATAGGGATGGGACCATCCTTTCTTACTACACATGAAGTGTGGGAAACATCTTTCTCTTTCTTCACTTGTAATGGAGGATAAGAATTGTAAGTTGTCTCTTCATCTTGATGAACCTTAGAAGGTAATCAACAAGGCTTCATTTGCTCCTTATTTTGCTTTCAATTTTCTCTTGATTTTTTCATTGTAGAGGTAGTTGATATAACTGATGAACCCTATATTTACATTCAAAGGGAGACTCGATATGATGTTATTTTCCTTTGTGATTATAGAAAACTCCCTAGAGAATTTCAACATAATTGAAAAGTGTGATCACTTGACTTTGAAATAGGAACATATGAATTTTTCTTAACTTTCATAATTCTATTTCTAAGAACAAATTTTAAACATTGATGTTCCATAGAGGATAATACCTTTAGTTTCTCTAACCAAGGTCTTCCAAGTAACATAGAATTTCAATCTATTGAGGAAATGATATGTCACCTACTTAAGCCCACTTGGAGAGGCAAGATGATGGTTCCCAAAGTCTTCCCAACAAAATCCTTATGAACACTTTGGGAAGCATCATCTTGCCTTTGTGATTTCCTATTAGTTTTTTAGAGATTCATCCTTGAGGAAAAAATATGTGCATCCTAAAGAAAAATGGGCATCACTATCAAGTCTAAAATGGTAAAATACTTATCTCTTATCTAAATGTTGAAATCTAAGCAACTGAAAAATAAAATAAAAGTTTAAGGGCACAAAAATTTGTATAAATGTATGGATCCATATAGTCATATGGAATCATATAGAAGGATTTCTTTAATATTGTGGCTTCATCCTTGACTGTGTTTTAGTACAATTTAATTTTTTTTTATTATTTATATTTTTTTATAATTTTATAAAAAAATTAAATTAGAGGTTGTGGGGTACAAATCATACACTACACCCTCTATAGAAGTAGAAAATATTTCTAGAATATATTGAGGTTCAAAATATTGGCAATATATTAAATCCCAACTAACATCTTAGGCCTACCAGTGATAGTTGAGACTTGCCAATGGCAACAACTACCAACAACTTCCCCTAAACTAACTTTTCAATGAAAGTGCACTTTTCTATTGGCTGCAACAGTATTTCAACCATTAAAGCATTTTAACAAATTTTTAGCTGATGTGAATGTGACATCAACCCTATACCACCCTCTTGGCCCCTAACCCTAGTTCATTTGCCTTAAAGGAGCCATTTTTTCTTTTTGAAAAAAATTAGACAGACAGAGTCAATTATTTGCAAATGAGATATTATCATAAAGTTGGTTTTGCATACTTTCTAGTGGTGTAGGTTTCAACATTAGATTTTTCTATTGGTTCATTTTATTGCTTGTCAAAGTTAGGTAATCATTTATGCTTCTAAGCTCATAATTTTTTGCTTTAATCTTCAATTTGCGTGCTTCCTACGACATTAGAAAAGTATTTCAAAGCTCTTCAGATCTATCCATGTACTTTTTCTAAAACCTACCTTACATATTTTTAATTCAATCTATCTCTATTTTACATTCTACTCAACTACTAAGACATATTTGCACCTAAAAATGTTTTCTTTGCATAAGATGACTTCATTTGATATGTTTTATATGCATTGAGGTTATTGGTCTTTGATTTTATCATCTGAGGAGGTATCATAGGTTTTTTTTGTTCATCCTTCTATGGTAATCATAGAAAAGGATAATTATGAGTCTTGGCAAAATGACATCCTGACATATCTCGGGTGGCTTAATCTTTTGCCTTATGTTTATGGACTCACACCTGAACTAGACACTATAAGGAATAGATTAACATGGAGCATCATCATTGATCATGTTGTAGGGTTAATTTTTATCACAACCATCCTCCTAGAACATTTAAAAAAGAGACTCTTGATTATTAAGTTAAGTTGGTTTGACAATAATTATTGTTTTTATTTTATTAATACTGGATTAGATTAAGGAAAAATAAATTTAAAGCTTATAAATTAAATTATTTAGAAAATCAAATAGATACCTTAAAAAAAATAAAGCTTATGATGTAAAAATTGATTATGGAAATAAGCATCTAATAAATGAATTTTATTTTTAAAAGTTGCCATATTTCTCTACTTTAATTTTCTAATTTTCCTTCCAGTCAACACCTTGATTAACTCCATTTCGTTTTAGAATTTAAATCTTCCCTTATCAATGAACTACTCTTTCTTTTGGAAACTTCATTTTTAAACTATGCATATAAAGGAAAACCTCATGTGCACCATTATCCATTCTTTTAAATTAAAAATTCATTATTTTCCTCCCATGAGTTAGAATGGAAACTTTCCTCTTTGCTTCTTCGATCTTGACCGCTAATTTTTGCCATCAAATCTCGATCGTTGAATGAGTATACATTTTCTATAAAATATGATCCTTAGCCTCTTTCAAGAGGAAAATGAAATTCATAAATTCTTCGTAGTCACTTTCCTTTCATCATTTTGATTTTTTTTTCTTTATATGCAATTCCAAACGTAGTAATTTATTACGAGGAAGAGAGGGAATAGAGGAAAGAGGTTTTGCTTTCTTGGTTTTAGAGGAGCAAGGAGTCAAAAAGATGAAAGAGCTTGGATTCAATAGAGAGGGTTTGGCCATTGCGATAAGGTAGGCTTTGTGGACTCTCCTTCTCTCCTTAATAGAATTATGGGTATTTGATTTTCTTTTATGTCTTGTTTAAAATTTATAAAAAACGTTTTCCCAAATTAAATCATAATTAAATTTTTGGTTTTAAAACTTATTTCAAAATTTATTAAAATTTTTTACTCAAAATTTATTTAAGTTTTAAATATTTCTTTTAAAAATTATTGAAATAATACTTAAACAAAAAACTTACTAAGTTTTATTTGAAATATTATTTTAAATCTTACTATAAATTATTATTATTTAATTATTTTAAAATCATTATTTTTTTTTGATACGTAAGATCAGTATATTTATATTAATTAATTAAAGTTGAATACAAGTGTCTACCAAGCAAGAAAAGATCTTTCAAAAAAACAAAAAACCAACCACCTTCCCCATCAACTACTAACGCCCAATAACCAGGGGAAAATTCTACCATAAGCACAACAAAACAGCCAGAACATAAGCATTTACAAAAACCGGTTTAGAAACTTCGCCGCAACCAGGGATTTCCACCAAACAAGCACAAACAAACCCTATCCACAAAGCAAAAAAATTCTACCAACACCCACCTTACAGAAACTTGTTCAATTTTGCAAATTCCCAAAACTCAAATTTCCATTCCACTCCCCCTACAACCATCAAGCCAAAAAATTTCTTTAGAAATTCAACCATTGCCCCTACTAACATTCTGTGACACATCAACCCTGGACTGTGCAAATCCAAAAGAAAGGGAAAAATCTTTATCGTGTCCTCCTCTTGAAGTCGTTCCACATCGCAAGGCCTCAGACAACCTTTTCCTTCAATCACCACACACAGAGCATCATCCACGTCTTCAACCAAGTCCTCCCAAAATATTTTCACCAAAATTTTCTTTGCTTCTGCCTTCAGAATCCTCAATCCAGAAGGGAAACCAAGAAGCGCGAAGAGACATGCATATTATCACGCTTGTACTCCCCATTCTCTAAATGACTTGTGCCCAAAACCATCTTCACAGCCGCCACCACTAGCAGATCATTATTCGACAAAATTCTCTTTAATCTTTGGTCTATGATTTCCCTAAATGTAGCTTGTCTCACTGACAACTTCAAAGAAATCGGTGTATCTGCTCCAAAATGAGCAAAAACTGACACAAAAACCTCAATCACAAATTTTGAACCCTTTTCCATTGACCTTTCTGCAACAATTGTGCTCGACTTTGGAGAGAACAAACACCCACAGACACCACTCCCACCTACTATGAAAACCGCATGCCAAAAATGGCTTTGGCCTTCAATAAATAAGAAAATGCAACCCACAAGACCATCGTCATCGTCCGCAAATGGTACCCTGTCCAACATGCAGAGCGTCCTTTCAAGGAGGAGGAAATCCTTCCCCATAATGTTTGCTCATGACAATGTGTGGAGGCAGGTGCGGTATATGTCCTTGGCATCATGCCGAGAGCCATCGATAAGACACCCCAACACACCATTCCATAAACACTACCACCGCACCACATGAAAGCTTGACACTCGTCCACCGTGGCAACCGATGCCACCTCCCTCCGCCACCTCAGAGGGGTGCCCTCCCTACCACCCACTATTTTAAAATCATTATTAAAAAAATTATTTACAAAATTTTTAATTAAAACTCTTGAAAATATTATTTAAAAAAAATTATTTAAAAATTAATTAAAAAATATTATTAATTTAAACTTTAAACTTTATTTTAAAACTATTAAAAATATTAAAATTATTTTTCAAAAAAGAAAATGCACGCGATCTGTTTGCACAGTCGCGGAGCTATACATAGGGTAGGACCTATTCAAATAGGTCATAAGGCTTCCATTAAGGGAAAGGGTAAAGCTACATAACTTATCCCCCTCCCTAACTTACCTTATATAAGCTTTAATGTAATCATTATATAATTTGATATAAATTAATATTAACATAGTTAATACACTAACAATCGCACCTCAGTGTGCAATAAGTACACCGAAGAATTATGGAAGATCTATTGGGGAATTTTTTTGTTTATTTTTTACATATATTTGTGTAGTATAAATGAGGTCAATTGGTAGGCTATTTAGAAAATGATGTTGTTTGTGCAACAAAGATCTCAATGGAGAAATTGATAGCTTCAAATCAAATATGCATCTACTTCTAGGGATCCAAACACAACTAAAAAAAGACCTCTAAATCATGAAGATAATAAGGCTCCATTACCAATAGGCTCATGTTATGTTTGCAATAGGAAGATAGGGAGAGGGAGGGAGATATGGGGATATAAAGAGGGATAGATATAGGGGAAGAGAAAGAGGGGGGTAAGGAAATAGAGATTGAGAGGAAGTTAGAGATAGAGATAAAGATGGAAATGGAGATGGAGACGAAGGAGAGGGATATGGAGAGGAGGATGAGAGATAAAGAGAGAGGACAAAGGGATAGATAGAGATGGAAGAGATAAATATATAGAGAGGGGGAGAGAGGGAGAGATAAAAATATAAATATAGAGATAGGAAGTGATATATAAAAAGGGGTAGAGGGAAAGATATAGGGGTAGAGGGAGATGGATAGATAATGACATAGAGATAGAGGGTGATATGTAAGAATTTAAATATGGAGAGATAGATATAGAGATAGAGCTAGAGATAGTGAGAGATAAATAAGGAGTGTGTATGTATGAGTAAGAGAGAGATATGGAGAGAGATAAAGAGGGAGATAGATATGTATAAATAGATAGAGAGGGAGGAAGATGGAAGGAGAGAAATCGAGAGAGGATAGCTAAGTAGAGAGATATATAAATAGGAAGTGATAGGGAGAGGGAGAGAGGAAAAATAGGGATATAAAGAAGAGATAGAGAGATAAAAATAATTTGGGAAATATAGAGAGGGTATGAGAGAGAGAGAAAAACACAAATAGAAAGCAATATAAATATAAAGGGAGAGATGGAAGAAGAGAGGAAGAGGGAGAGGGAGAGATAGAGATAGAAAGAGGGAGACAATGAAAGAGGGGGAGATGGAGAGATAAATATAAAGATATTGGAAGTTATATAGAGAGAGGTAGAGAGAGGGATATATATAGAGAGAGTAGGAGACATGGAGGGAGAGATGGATTAAATAAGAGAGAGATAGAGATAATGAGATATAAATAAAGATGAAGAGGGACATATGGGAAGATAGAAATGTATGGTGAAAAGTAAGAGATAAAGGAGGTGACACAAACAATTAATAGAGCGAGGGAGAGAGATAGAGAGAGGCAAGAGAGAGAGAGAGATAGAGATAGAGATAGGAAGGGAGAAACAATGAGTGTGTGTGTGAGTGAAAGAGATATAGAGATGTAGATAGGGAAAGAGAAACAAGGTGTGTGTGTGTGTGTGTTTGAGTGAGAGAGATATTCAGATAAATATAAAGAGGGAGAGATATAAATAGATAGAGAGGGAGGGAAAGAGGGAGATAAATAGAGAGAGGACAAAGAATTTGAGAGATACAGAAAGAGAGTGATGGGGAGAGATGGAGAGAGGGAAAGAGGGAAAGAGAAAGAGAAACAAGGTGTGTGTGTGTTTGAGTGAGAGAGATATTCAGATAAATATAAAGAGGGAGAGATATAAATAGATAGAGAGGGAGGGAGAGAGGGAGATAAATAGAGAGAGGACAAAGAATTTGAGAGATATAGAAAGAGAGTGATGGGGAGAGATGGAGAGAGGGAAAGAGGGAAAGATATGGATAGAAATAGGGAGAGATAGAGAGATATATAGTGAGAAAGATAGATGGGAAATAGATAAAGATATGTAAGGAGAGGTAAGGAGATAAAGATAGGTAGAGATATAGAGAGGAAGATAGAGATGGATATGGAGATGGACATGGAGAGAGGGAGAGAGAGATAAATAGAGATAGGAGGGGGATACAAAGAGAGAGGGAGAGAATGAGAAAGGGAGAGATGGAGGGATAGAAAGATAGAGATAGGAAGTTATATAGAGAGAGGTAGAGAGGGGGATATATAGAGAGAGGTAAGGAGAGATACATATGGAGAGATATTATAGAGAGATATGGGAAGAGAAAGAGAGAGATCTCTTTATATCTTTGTCTCCCTCTTTATCTTTATATTTTTTATTCTCTCAATCTCTCTCTTCCTTACTCTCCCTTATTTCTCTCTATATTTTTCTTCCCTTATCTCTTCCTCTATCTATATTTCTCTCATTTCTTCTCTCTATCTATTTCCCTTCTCTATCTTTCTCCCCTTACTATTTTTTCTATCCCTATTTACCTCTCTCCTCTCTCCCCCTTTCCCTAATTATCTCTTGATCTCTCAACCTCTATATATATCTTTGTCTTCTATTTCTCTTTATCTCTCTATCTCTCTCTTTATGTGGCTATATCTATCTATATATCTCCTCTGAACTCTCTTTCCCCTCTCTTTCTTTATCTCTCTTTCTCTTTATCTCTATGTCTCTCCATACCTATTCCTTTATATCTATACCTTTGTTTTTGTTTTTGTATCTTTATCTTTCTTTTTATCTCTCTGTATCTCCTTGTCTCCATCTCTATTTATTTATTTCTATCTCTTTATTTTCTTTCTCTCTTTATCTATTTTCCTCCTAAGTGTTCAATGGGTACATTGAAGAGGTTTTAAAGGTGAATTATCGTATCCTTAATCAAATGCCATGCTACCCTAAGCATACTCCCTAGGGACATGCTATCCTTGGATTGTTGATGAATAAAAAGAGATAACACACCTCACAACTCACATGCAATACACAAATGCAATTTTCAAATTTATTTTTATGACTGTAAACAAAACTCATATTTATTCAAGTTTTGAAATTTACAACTCTCCATAGCCTTTCAATGGCTTCATCTACACAATCAAAATCTGACATACACATTCACTCAATCATTAACCTCACAAGGCTTCAAAATCCAACACTCATAGGAAATATTCTTTGCCTCTATCAACACTCATCTTCTCTAGCCGAGCCCCTTCTCTTCTTTGGTATTCGACGCCTCAACTAACCCTGAGCCTTGGTTTTTATAGCGCACAAGGAATTGGAAAAGACACTAAAACCAATGACCTTTCAATACCAAGGCGATGACAAAAACATAGAAGGAATTGAGATTTGAGAAGTCTCATTTGTGTTGATCCATTCTCCAAGCCGCGATCCATTAAGGAGAATGATTTGATGTAAGCTCAACATCTGGGCTCTTACCCTTCCTCTATGTCTCAACTGTATTCTAATCCCTCATCGCTATTTGAAAATATTTTATGTGGAAGTCTTTAAACTTGAAATATATCATTGCATAAGACATATCCCACCATAGTCCGAACAACTATATCATTATCATTAACCAAGTGTGCCACCAATGGAAGTAAAAGAAATGTTTCTGCTTGCCCATCGATCACATTACTTAGAAATTTCTGAATGATTACATGTAACATTTCCAACATAGCTTCTTCGGCCATACGTATACATTTAAACCTTGTAATCAACATTTACATTTCACAATAACTGTCAGCCACACACATAACACTTTCCAAAAGAATTGATACATAAAGTTTATACTACATCATCCCTCTCCTCTTTAGCGTGGAATGAAATTATAATGCCAAGCCATACAAGGGTAAAATTCCAGTTTAAACAAATACATTATTAGTTGCGGTCATGTGGTTATTCTTAATTGCAATCTTTGGAATACTCTCTACATCTTTTTACTAGTAGGAAGTCAAAACTTCACCAAATCTTACAAAGAACATCAACCAAGCTAAAACAAACCCAAAAAATGAAAAGCTAAATCTACAAATATTTTTGTTCGATGTTGATAGCCCATTGACCCGGGATGTGTTGGAATCAAGCAACACTAAGAGGGGGGGTGAATCAGTGTTGTGCAATTTTTAACTTTATTAAATTGATCTCTCAAGTGCCTATAACATTCAATCAAAAGAAAGATGCATGAACATAAAACAATAAGCCACAACACCATAACACAAGGATTTTTACGTGGAAACCCTGTTAGGGGAAAAACCATAGTGGAGGTCAATACACAATTTGAGTACTCAAATATAAGTGTTTAACAAATGGGAATGCACTTGCATTCAGGCACACTACCTATAGCTCACTACTCAAAATTATGAAGGCTCACTTCCTTACAAAAGATTTGAATTACATCAAAAGGTTGAACTGAGAAAGTAGTATCTACAAATGCCTGATTACAGTTCCGGTTAGGCTCATAGATCAGATTCTGGACCTTCTGTCTGATTCTGCACTTCGCTCTGTTCTATTTCAATTCGCTTCACAAAATTCTTTTCACTTGTGCATAATCACTTAACTACTCTTCTGATATTCACAACATACATCAACACATCTCGAACACACACCAAAATGAATTAACTGATCTCCTATATATATCTGCTACCAAGGATTCAATCGCTATATGTTGGCTTCAATAAAATAGAAAATATTTTCCAATAGTCGGCTCAAATCATTAATAAAATTTAATGCACATCCACCAAAGTCAACCACAACATAAAGAGGATCCAAAATGAAATCTCCAATAGGAAAATACCTTAAACAATTTCTCCTTAAACATTTGCAAGACCCTACTTCACTTAGTCGGCCTTTTAGCACTATTGAACAGAAAATCGAACGACCGAATCTCCTAACTCGTACACCAATTGATGCGACGACACAAAAAACAAGGATAAGACATTATAGATACCCATCGAACTTCCCTAAGATCTACAACCCAAACTGATAAACTGGTAATGCAAATAGACTGACAGATTCAACTTAAGCCGGATACCCTGTTCTTTACTCTATCTTTCAGTATGGTTAGATACTACAGTGCAAATCAGATCAATGACTTATGTTGCCATCAATGACAACACCAAAATCCATATTCCAACAATCTCCCCCTTTGGCATTGATGGCAACACTTAGTGAAAAATGACTAAGTGTCAGAACCTTCAAGACTTCAAAAAACCATAGTTGACAAAAACTCCCCCTGAATTTGATAAGGCATTTTTCACTGCTCTCTCTCCCCCTTTGACATCAATGACAAAAAGATAATAAAATAGTTTTCTCTCTCCCCCTATGAAGTGTAATCAAAAAATTTCTTATGTAAAAACTAATTCATTTTTTTTGAAGAAATACAGCCGGTACTTGTGTTAGAAGATTATTTTGTAATTTTCCTTCATCTCTGGAAGAAACTTCTTCCATACTTCTACTGCAATCCCAGTTATTATGATCATGATGTTATTTTCAGATGTCCGGTTGATAATCTTGATGAGGGATTTTGGAATGGTGATGCCTTCTTCTAATATTTCTCCTTTCCTCGGTATCTCAATTAATTGTTCCAGCCTGCATTCTGTTATATCCTTTACTTTCCAAAAGGTGTCTACAATCCTGTCCCTGGTGTTTTGAACATTCATATGCTCTGATTGTAATTGTTGAATCCTTTTATGATTGCACCATCTTGATGCTGAAACATGTTAAAATTTTATCCAATATTGTTCAACTTTGTTTCAATTTGTTCCAGCTTTTCTCTATACTTGCTGATTACATGAGGCCATCGAAGACAATAGTTATAAATGTTGTTTTTTGTGCTTATGCATTGCCTTAGTTGATTCATGTGCCTTTTTAGCTTGGCGAGAGACAATCTGTACTACTTCTTCAGGTGCAGGATTACTTCTTCTTCCTTGTTCTAAGACTCAGAGTCCATGATTTCCTTGATGCATTCAATCATCTCTTCTGGAAACTTATTTTGCAAACTCTCTAATTTGATATGATTGTGCATGAGATGAGCACTTAGTACGTTTAAGATCATGTCCTCATATGAAGGTCCGATAAACCATATGTTCACAATTTTCTACATTCCATCTTCCTCATGAATAAGCTGCAATAGCTCCTTTTTGGATAAATCACCTTCTTCTTCACTTTCTTCTGTCATTTCCTTTTCTTGTTCTGGTTTGGCTATTTCTAGTTCTTTTCTTAGGGTGTCCTCAATTTACTTATCAAATTCCTCATCTGGTATGTCCACAATCACCTGTTCTTTTCCTTTCCCTTCAACTCTTGGAGTCTTGCATGCTGGTTGAGTACATACAACAATTTCTTTTGCTCTTTTCTTCTTTCTCTCCATCTCACCGGAGGAGGAACCAAATTCAAGTGCCCTTACTAGAATGGGAATACCAATTGACACAAACTTTCTTAGCAAACCCTTAAAGAAACTTTCATATACTTGATCACAGTTTGCCAAATTGTTAGAGTATATGTAAATCTGCTTGCAAATTGGTTCACTCTCTTCCCATATTGTGTTGTTGTTCAGAGGTAAGCAATTTAGAAAATACATCACAAGGAATATAACCAAATTACCAAACTTGAAAGGGTAATCTTCCTTCTTTGTCAATTGCACATTCTCTATCAGTTGATCTTTCAGTAATCCGCAAAGATCAAAATCTTGATCTTCCATTATCATCTTGTGAGAAATGTAAACAACACTTGCCGAAGTTGCACCTTCTTTGTTTTTGAAAAATATTTTGTAGGATACTCCATGCACAATGTACCTTGTCACTGAATCTTTAATTGTGGAGATTATCAATGCCCTTTGATCTCCAATTACTCTAGTTAGGGTTTCAGCTTCTTTATTTCAAAATGACTTCTTCCTTGGCACATCCCCAACTTTCCATAACCCAATTATAGTTGCAATCATTTCTTTTGAGATGTGGTGAGGTTTATCTAGAGTTAGAATATCGTCATTCAATCTGTCCAGAATAAACTTGACCATTTCTGTGTTTACAAAATAGGGGAATTCACTCCAAATATCCAAGCTTTTGTGTTTCACTTCTTTCAGCCATTTAATTCATTGTGTGGCAACATGTTTCTTGCAGCTCTAATCTTCTCATTACTATACTCATCTATGTTTATCATTTCTTTGATTTATTCCATTTTACCTTTCGTACACATGTCTTGAAAATAATTTCTTCAACCGCACATCGAATTAGACTAAAATTTCTCAATACAATTGAAGTACCTGATGGATTAGGTTTCTGCCACCGAATACGCTTTTGAAATTTTGATGCAGAGTGCTCTCCTTCTTCTCTTCGCATAAAGTGGCGAATAAGGGTTTCAAATTTGCTTTTTATAACTCGCACACCTAAATTTTGTTGTAATAAATGCTTTTTCCCTAACTTATCTGGATACCCTGTTGCCATACACTAAGAAGGATAACTCTTCTGTAGACCTTCAACTTAGCATAATACTCTTTCCAACTATTTCAACAACATCTGTAAATCATAAGTGCAATCACTGCACTCATCCACATCCCGGTGTCAATTACCGGTAGGGGGTTTGAAGGATTTTCTTGACAACTCCCCCTAGACTAGAGGCCCAAAACTAATTCCCGGATGAATTACCAGAAGCAGGTTCTAGTGCTAGCTCATTTCCCACAACAGAGGAACTCTTCTTCACCCATGTCTTCTTCATCTAATCTCTTATTTCATCCACAGTCACTTTCCCTTTTCCTTTGTCATCTTTTTGCGTATTTCCGCCTTTGTATGCCAGACCTCTTCTATCCATATTTGTTGCAATTGAAACACACAACATTTCTTTGTCTAGACTAGTCATTCCATTGATTTCCTCTTGATCTACACTAGTTAGCAATATGTCCAAATCTTCCACAGGTATAACATTTAACATTCCTTCCATTGACAGAGTTGTTTTTACTTATGACCAAACTTATTACAATGAAAAAACTAACTGGAGAATGATGGATCACTTGATTTAATTTTACTTCTACATTGAGCAGCCATATGACCAAATTTATTGCAAACAAAACAATATCCATTAAAATTTTGAGCATTAGGTTGTCTTACTGGATGCCTTTTTGCTTTGTTCATCTAATTTCTTTACCTGAAATTCCTTTTTCCAGATCCAAAACTTTCTCCTTTCTCATATCCAAGTCCTCACTTGTCATTTCCATTCTTCTATCCTTGAGTCAGCTCATCAAGCTTAACTAAGCTAATCTTTAACTTCTCCTTGTATTCATTTGCAGTAGCAAGTTCATCCCTGAGAATAACAATCTATTTTTCAAGCTCTTCTTCATTGTTTCTAGATTGTTGTAGTTCAATCTCTAATTGAATGAATTCTCCATTAACTCTATTGCATTCATCAGATCTTTCTTTTAGGGACTGGGCAATATTTTCCTCATTCTTCTTACTTTCTTCAATCTCCTTAGTCATCTTCATCGCCATAGATACCATCTCATGCTTTAGGGTAGCATTTTCTCTGGCAAAATTTTCACATTCTCCAGTTATTTCCTTCAAGGTTTGATTCAGGTGAAAATCATCCATGCTCTTGCTCTCTTTTTGCTTAATCTAGTCACAGAGATCCTTTCTCTTCTCCCTAGACTTAATAATCTAATCCTTCAACTTCTGAATGAATTTCGTAGCATCCTTAAGATTTTCTTTCAATTCTCGGACTTCTGCTTAGACTGATCAAGATCATCAAGCACCACCAAAAGCTGCTGTTGAAGATTGCCAAAGTCCATTACATTCCAAGATCCACCTCAAGCTGTTAAACTTCTTCTGGGGAACTTAGCTCTGATACCAATTGTTGGAATCAAGCAACACTGGGATGGGGGGTGAATTAGTGTTGTGCAATTTTTAACTTTATTAAATTGATCTCTCAAGTGCCTATAACATTCAATCAAAAGAAAGATGCATGAACATAAAACAATAAGCCACAACACCATAACACAAGGATTTTTACATGGAAACCTTGTTAGGGGAAAAACTACGGTCAAGGTCAATCCAGAATTTGAGTACTCAAATATAAGTGTTTAACAAATGGGAATGCACTTTCATTCAGGCACATTGCCTAGAGCTCACTACTCAAAATCAGGAAGGCTCACTGCCTTACAAAAGATTTGAATTACATCAAAAGATTGAATTAAGAAAGTAGCATCTACAAATGCCTAATTATAGTTCCGGTTAGGCTCATGGATCAAATTTTGGACCTTCTGTCTGATTCTGCACTTTGCTCTGTTTTGTTTCAATTCGCTTCACAAAATCCTTTTCACTTGTGCATAATCACTCAACTACTCTTCTAATATTCACAACATACATCAACACATCTCAAACACACACCAAAATGAATTAACTAATCTCCTATATATATTTGCTACCAAGGATTCAATCGCTATATGCCAGCTTCAATAAAATAGAAAATATTTTCCAACTGTCGGCTCAAATCATGAATAAAATTTAATGCACATCCACCAAAGTTGGCCACAACATAAAGAGGACCCAAAAAGAAATCTACAATATGAAAATACCTTAAACAATTTTTCCTTAAACATCCGCAACACCCCACTTCACTTAGTCGGCCTTCTAGCACTATTGAACATAAAATTGAACGATTGAATCTCCTAACTCGTATACCAATTAATGCAATGGCACAAAACTCAAGGATAAGACATTCCAGATACCCATCGACCTTCCCTGAGATCCACAACCCAAACTATTAAACTAGTAATGCAAATAGATTGATAGATTCAACTTCAGCCGAATACCCTGTTCTTTACTCTGTCTTCCGGTATGGTTAGATACTGCAGTGCAGACTAGATCAATGACTTATGTTGCCATCAATGATAACACCAAAAGCCATATGCCAACAAGATGCTCCTACATCAGATATGCTAGGTAGAAATTTTGAGCATAAGCTCACAAACGTGGATTGGAGTGACAAAATCATTCTTTCAGGTTGGAGGAAACTTGCAACGAACTCCATCACTGAATATGTGCACAATGTCATGTCTTCTTTTGCTTCTTCCAGAACCTCACCAGAATACACATCACCTTCACTCTACAGCTTCACTCATCATCCTTCACTCCTCTCATGGATTTGAATCCACCATATGTCATCCTCCTCCTCCAAATACTCTCTACCTTCCTCTTCTCCCTCATGGGCTCAAACCCACCATTATGAACCAACCACCTCCACCAAAATCCCTCACTAAAATTTGCATGTACCTCTCCAAAACTGGCATCTACTACTTCATACACATTATCCAACATACTTAATGAATGTACAATAATACCATCAAACAAATTTACCTTATCTTCCTTCACAGCTACAACATTAATGTTCGTTGCGACATCTTCCACCTCCTCAGTTGCAACTTCTTGTTATTCCTTCTTTGTTGCAATAACAAGATTTGTCATCCACTCTTCAATTGTTAACAACTTCAAAATTAAATTATCTCCATCATCTTCGTTAGCTACTGCAACCTCTTCACATTCCACCGCTGCAATCACATCCCCCTTAATTGCAATCTCATCAATAGCTGCAATCTCTTCACATTCCATTGTTGCATCTTCAACCTCTTCTTCTTCAACCGCTCCTACATTTGCATCTTCTTTCTTGTCCTCTTCATGCTTTACTTCAATCTTGTCCAATCTCTCATACAACCTATTCAATCTCACACTCACATCTACTATCATCCCAAGAGTCTTTCACTCTTGATATTGCCTCCATCCATCCCAAAACATAGGCCTTCTCAAATATATCTTCATCTCATCTGTTGCTGCAATATTTTGCAATCCACATCACTCTTCAAGCTTTTTGTGGCTTCAAGCTCCTTCTCACTACTCAGGACTCCTCTCTACCTACAACAACCCTCTCGAGATTCTTCTACCACCTCACACTTCCTCTATCCACCCACCAGTCTTGGTGCCAAGCTGCCTCATAGTCGGCAATCTGCTTGCACGCTCAAGAACACCCGCTCTGATACCACTTGATGAAAAAAAGAGACAACACACCTCACAAATCACATGTAATGCACAAATGCAATTTTCAATTATCTTTTTATGACAGTAAAAAAAACTCAGATTTATTCAAATTTTGAAATTTACAACTCTCCATAGCCTTTCAATGGCTTCATCTACATAATAAAAATATGACGTACACATTCACTCAATCATCAATGTCACAAGGCTTCAAAAATACAATGCTCATAGGAAATATTCTTTTCCTCTGTCAACACTCATCTTCTCTAGCTGAGCCCCTTCTCTTCTTTGGCGTTCGAAGCCTCAACTACCTCTGAGCCTTGGTTTTTATAGCACACAATGAATTGGAAAAGACACTAGAACCAATGACCTTTCAATACCAAGGTGATGACAAAAACATAGAAGGAATTGAGATTTGAGAAGTCTCATTTGTGTCGATCCATTCTTCAAGCCACAACCCATTAAGGAGAATGAATTGATGTAAGTTCAACATCTAGGCTCTTACATTTCCTCTATGTCTCAACTGTATTCTACTCCCTCATAGTTGTTTGGAAATATTTTATGTGGCAGTCTTTAAACTTGAAATATATCACTGCAAGACATATCCCACCATAGTCTGAACAACTATATCATTATTATTAACCAAGCATGCCACCAATGGGAGTAAAATAAATGTTTCTACTTGCCCATCGACCACATTAGTCAAAAAATTCTAAATGATTACATGTAACATTTCCAACATAACTTCTTTGGTCATACGTATACATTAAAACCTTGTAATAAACATTTACATTTCACAATAACCATCGACCCCACACACAACACTTTCCAAAATAATTAATACATAAAGTTTATATTGCATCATCCCTCTCCTCTTTAGCGTGGAATGAAATTATAATGCCAAGCCATACAAGGGTAAAATGCCAGTTTAAACATATACGTTACCAGTTGCGATCATGTGGTGATTCTTAACTGCAATCTTTGGAATACTCTCTGCATCTTTTTACTAGTAGGAAGTCAAAACTTCACCAAATCTTACAAAAAACATCAACCAAGCTGAAACAAACCCAAAAAATGAAAAGCTAAATCTATAAATATTTTTGTTCAATGCTGATTACCCATTGACCTAGGATGCTCTTGCATCAATTGTTGGCATGAAATGACTAATCAAAAGTTACCTTCTCTCTCACTATATAAATTTTAGTTTATATTTTAATTTTAAAATTCATTTTATTATATAACTTCTTAAAGCCTCCCTCCAAGGAATTCCGGTCTACTTTCTTTCTCTCTTTAGAATTTCAAGCTCCATGGCTGATAAGTTGGAAAGAATTCAAAGGTCCTTTCTCTGGACGGGAATGGAGGAAAAGAAAAGACTTTCCCTGGTGAATTGGGACACTATCTGTCACCCCAAATGTCAAGGGGGCCTAGGGATCAGGAAGATTACTAATTTGAACAAAGCCCTTATTGCCAAGATTAGCTGGAGTTTGATTCAGGAAAGGGCAGAATGGTGTAATATAATGAAGCTAAATACCTTAATCAAAGACATTTTTTTAGAGCTTTGGACCTAATTGATCTTCCTCCGGGCTCCAAGATTTGGAACAATATCCTTAAGAGTAGGTCCATCTTGAAGGAAGGGGTCAGATGGAAAATTGGTAATGGGAGATCAATTAGGTTCTGGGACGACAACTGGATTGGGAGCAGACCCTTTGCTCACAGTCACTTTAATATTTTAAGGGAACACGCTAAAAATCTCATTGGTACTTACATTTCTGATTATACCTCACCTAGAGCTAGATGGAAAACTCTTAGTTGTCTTTCTTACATTGGCCTAACCTTCTGCCAAAGGTTTTGGAGCTTCAAGAGCTTTTGAAAATGGCTAGACTCCCTCTATTTCCCAAGGAGGACAAAATTTTTTGGTCAAAGAATCACTCTGGGGAGTTCACTGTTAAGTCTGCTTATCTACTGCTTCTCAGGTTTGGTGGCGACGAGCAGTGCTGGAGGAAAGTTTGGTTCCATCAACTCATCCCTAAAGCAAACTTCTTCTGGTGGACCTCCATCCATGGGAAAATTTTAACTATTGATAACCTTGTCAAGAGGGGCTTTCAATTCCCTAATTGGTGTACTCTTTGCAGAAGGGAAGAAGAAACCATCCCCCATATTTTTATTCATTGCCAGTTTGCTACCCTGGTCTGGCAGAATGTTTTATAGAGACTGAACATCTCTTGGGTTTTTAATAGAGATATCCACCAATTCATCTTAAATTGGAAATTCCCCTCCAATCATCCTTTAATTAAACTGCTCTGGCAACTTATTCCACCCCACATCTGCTGGTGATGGTGGAAAGAAAGGAATAACAGGATTTTCAGAGAAAAGGAAAATAATGTGGATGGTCTGTTGATAATTCTTAATAAGCTGCTCATGGATAATATCTCAACATGTAAATGGAAGATGCCTACTAATCCTCCGACTGCTTGGGATAGAAATATTGCTACTGCCTGGAATTTACCCAATGAGTTCCTGAGATTTGACAACTCCAAATTAATTATTAGGAAGCATACTAGATGGAGAAACCCTAAACCGCCCTGGGTTAAGCTTAACTTTGATGGGGTGGCTAGGGGAGGGATGTCAGCTGCTAGAGGTATAATAAGGGACCATTCTGGCAGCTTGGTTGCTGCCTATGTGGGGAAATTGTGCGATCATACTAGTAACCAGGCTGAAGGCATGGCTCTCCTCTGGGGTCTTAAGATTGTGCTGTCAATTGGTGTCAAGACTTTGGAAATCGAAGGTGAATCAATGCTAATTGTGGAAGCCACTAAAGGGAAGATGAAAGTGGGATGGTCACTAAATGGTATTCTAGAGGACATTTTCCCTCTCCTAAATGCTCTTCAGGACTTTTCTATCCAACATGTCTTCAGGGAAGGGAATGCAACTGCTGATAGCTTAGCAGCAACGAGTCTTGATATTGAAGGGCTTAGGTGTTGGAGAAATGAGGTTTCTTTGCCCCCCTCGGCTCTGGTGTGTTTAAAGGAAGATCTCAAACATCTAAATGATGAGTCCTAGATGGTGCTTATGTATTTTTGTTGGGCTCCTTCTAACTTTGGTTGGAATTTCTGGCGGGAGCTGGCTTTTGAATTTTTGGCTGTTATGTGAGGTGATGGGTTTCATATGTTTGGCCGATGGCTTGTACGACCTCTTGTGGGCGGATGATGTGGCAAATCTTTCTATCCTCACTAACCGATGGTGTCATCATTTTTTGAACCCCCTAAATTTTTGTGCTCATCTTTTTAAGCTTGCAGATTTCATGAGATTTTTTGTGACGACTAAGTACTACGTAGATATCATGCCCTTACATGCTCTGGGTGATTCGCACGAGGGAGCTACTGCCCTTGTGTGGGTTGTGAGAAGTCACATTTATTGCCTCTATTTTTGACTTTTATGGTCACTTTTCAGTGGCCTTTCCCCTCTCGATGCTTCTAGAATTGACTACCAACTCTTTTGCCCTGGTTCCCCTGTTCTGATCGTTGGCATTTTTGGTGTGGGCTCTATAGGTGGGGACATGGTGCGTGTGGAGCCAGATAGGTGTGATGAGTGGAAAGTGGATGCCACTATTTGGCACATCTGTAAAGAGGGAGGAATTGTGCAGTATATGGAGACCATGACTGGTCACGACGAGGGCTTGTATCACAAGTTTGTCACCTCGTGGAAGGAGGGTAGGTTTTCCATAAGTGGAATTTCCTTCAAATTTTCTGAGGAGGTTATTGCTAGAGTTACTGGGCTACTGAATAGTGGCCAAACTTAGAAGAAAACTATGAAAGTTCCAGACCAGGTTAGTTTGAATAAATTTTTTCGTGGAGATGAGAAACCTGTCAAGTTGCGGGGTGGCTTTGACCACGAGGCGCTGCCGGAGCCATGGGATAAAGTCTGCTTGGTGATCATGAAATATTTCACGCTGGAAGGAAGGTATGGGGTCTACTATTATTACCACTTTAATTTCCTCAACCACCTTAGGAACCATCTGCATATTTCTGTTCCTTTCTTCCTGTATCATGCTCTTGACAACACTATTGCGGAGTTTAATGAAGCCACTATTTCTGGAAAGAATTATACTATCCTTCACCAGGGCCTTATGTCTAGGCTTTATCATTTCCATATGGCGCTTTTCCCTACTCGGCCTATCACTGTGCAAGAAGCCCTGTCTCTCCCTGCTCTCGACGAAACCTCGGTTTCATCTACTCCCCCCTCTGCTAGTATTTTGGACACGCCGGGCCCAAGTAAGAAAAAATGCCTTAAGAATCCTGCTTTGACAGCCCATCCCCATGGAGCTTCCCCTATTTTGGGCCCGGGGGATATGGGTAGGGAAAGAAAATGGCTTGCCCCTACCCCGCGCCCTAAGGCTAAAGCCTCTAAGAAAGCTAAAGTTTGCCATCAAATTGATTCTGAAATTGAGATCATTGAAGAAGCTAACACCCCCCGTCGATCTTATAGATTGGTTTGTAAGTAGGACAAGGTCGGAAGCCTCTGATTTGGACAAGGATCTTGAGAGTGATAGTGAAAGTCACGAGGAAATGGTGGCAGGAGGGGAAGGCCAGTCGGTGTCAGTGAATAGTGCTTCCCATGTGTCAAAAAGTTTAAAGAAGGGCCCTTCTAGTGACAATGTGCTGGAAATTACCCCCCGGTCCTCTGATGCAGTTAAAGGAAAAGCCCCCTTGCAGGAAGACCACAAGGAAAAAGATCTGGCTTGGGAAGAAGTTGGTATGCTAAAGGGGAGATTGGAGAGGTTGGAAAAGAAGGTCTAGGAGGTGTCCCAATTTGCCCTGAGGATCATGCACATGTCAGCCACCAATCTTTGCTTGCTACAGAAGGATAAGTCCGCGGATGGTGCTGAAGATGATGCTGGTTTCAAGGAGCTGCTCGAGTTCCTCACAGTGGATTGGGCAATAACTACACATGATATGCTTGGCAGGAAGGAAAAGAATTAGGCCGCTGGGCATGTTTGCTCTTGTTTATTTCTATGTCTTGTTGTTTGTTTTTTGGCTTAAACTTGGTGGACCCCTGGTGGTCTTTAGACTTAGTTGGCTGGTTTCTAGCTTACTTGATGAACTTTGTTATCCTACTTTTTCTGTTACTTTTTGTTTTTTGATGATGTGCTATGGGTGATGGCTTTCTCTCTGCTGTCACTGTCATTGTGCTGTTAGTGTGCTGGATGGCCTTTGTGCCTTGTACTTATGGGTCAACACCCTTGTTTTGCTACTTTTTATTTCAAAAACAAAAATTTAAAATAGAATTATTCTACAATAATTAAAATTCTAATAAGATAAGTAATTATAAATTAAATTAATTCTAATAATTTTTAATTATTATTAGAAATTTCATAAAAACACATAAATAATAAAAATAAATTTCAAACTTAAATCTAAATTAAAAACTAAAATAAAATAAACTAAATGAAAAATTAAAACATATCAAAATCCAAATATTAATAAATATAATAATTTTAAAAAATAATAATAACAAATAATAAACTTATTAAGTTAATAAATGATTAAATAAAAAAGTAAGAGTATTTTTTTAATTTAATATAATTGCAATAGTAATAAAATATATACCTAAAAAATATAATTAATATATTACAAACAATATTAAAATAAATTCAATATTAATTTTTTTTTATAGAATATTATTAAATAAATAAATTTTTAGAAACTAAAATTGTATTTAAAAAAAATATTAAAAATAAAAATAAACTATATTAAACTTACCAAAAGTAAAATTTTAAAATATATATTAAAAATTACAAGTAACATCAAATTTAAAAAGTGAAATAATCAAAGATAAAAAATCAAATTGTAATTTATTGATTTATTATTATTAATATTATTATTTGAAAGATATATATATTTATTAAAAACTTATTATTATTTATCTGAAAATGTAAGTTTAAAAAAGTTAAAAGAAAAAAAAATCAAATTTAAAAAGTAAAATAATCAAACATAAAAAATCAAATTGTAATTTATTGATTTATTTTATTAATATTATTATTTGAAGTATATATATATATTTATTAAAAGCTTATTATTAAAAAAAAAAAGTCTTATCTTATCTTTTCTTAATTTAAAGCTAAGATAAAATAAGAATGTAGTTGTTTTTTCTTATCCTTTTCTACAATTTCCAATAGTTGATTTTGAAAAGTAGGTCGTTCACTCCATATAGAGAAGACCTTCAGTGTAATAACTAATTTTAATTTTAATTATTATTATTTAATATTAAATATAATATTATTAACTCTTTCAAGTAATATTTTAATATTTAATAAATAACTAATTTAAAGATAAATTACTATTATTTAATATTAAAATATAATATTAATTATTTTAAGTAATATTTAATATTTTAATATAATACATTTTTATATATAAGGTTAATTAATACTTTGAATTAATATTTTTTTTCTTTGTAAGATTTAATAATTAGTAATGGCAAATATAAATAAATATTAAAATATAATATTAATTATTTTAAGTAATATTTAATATTTTAATATAATATATTTTTATATATAAGGTTAATTAATACTTTGAATTAATATTTTTTTTCCTTGTGTGATTTAATAATTAGTAATGGAAAATATAAATAATAAATTTATAAATAAATAAATTTTAAAAATATTGAGAATTTTTATGAATAATAGTGAAAGTGATTTAAAATATACAAAATACTAGAATTCAAAGTTGCCTTTACCAACTAATATACTATTTTGGGAAAAAAGTATAATTGAAAAAAAAGGAAACTATTTAAATTAGAAGCATAAAAAAAATCATTCATAAGTATTATTTTAGGAAAAATCAAGATTTCATTATCTTTCTCCACCAAACAAATATATTACCTTAATTTTGTTGTTAAATGAAGATAGTTAATTTCTTGGATAAGGATAATTATCTATGTCAATTTACTTGTTTTGCAAAATTATCTATGTCAATTTACTTATTTTGCAAAATTAATAATTGAATCTTAATTTGTAATTTCTGTAAAAGAAAATTGCTATTTTTACAAAAAAAATAGTAACTTGTTTTATGAAAATTATAGCTTGATTAATTAATAAATATAATTCTCAACAACCATATGCTCTCACCTCACCTGTACTAGGATCTTGGTGACCAGAAAGTGGAAGGGAAGACCTTAGCGTTCTTAGTTTTCCTTTTCTAAATGTTGAATTAAATAGTACTTATAATTCCCAACCACCGTATGCTTTCACCTCGCTTGGGATCTTGGTGATTAGAAAGTGGAAAGGAAGTTGTTATTTTTACAAGTAGATGAGTATGTCAATTTGTATTATTTTAATTTAATATTGTCTTAATATCTTTTACAATAGCAATGACAAAAATAAGAGTTAGATTAAAATAGTGTTTATTCTTTTCCTTAAAAGTATTTTAATTCATGAAGTATTTAGATGTTATTTCCTTTTTTAGATAGGTAAACTTTAATCAAGAGTTGAAACCAAAAACCAGTAGTGTTCGGTATCAGCAATGCCTCTGGGTCACATTTATGGATAATGTTGTCGCACTTGAGCCATTGCATCCATAGCCTAATATAATTGCAACAACGACGTATGCGGTATCATCGCTTTAAATCATTGGGGAGAAATAAGGAACATTGAAGGTGTTAAAATCCAAGAGACGGGTAATCTCTCTTGGATCGATACTCTAATAAGATAATTTGAAATGAATGAAAATATGCTAGTTCAAATCTAGTAAACCCCATTATAAGATTTGATGGAATTTATTTAATGTTTTTATGTTAATTAAAAGGTAATTGTATCTCAAACGGGTTCAAGGGAGATGTTATTTTAGGAACTAGTTTTTAGATGTTTAGGAAACAAGTAATAGTCATGGAGGCTATTTACTTATACTTTTATTGCTTCCCTCCATGGGTAGTAGTCGCAGAAGAACTTTCTGAAGAAAAGGGGCCCTAGAAAGGGTTGTGTACCCACAAAAAAATAGTTCACATCAAACATAGATTAGAAAATAGAACTACATATTTTACGCCTTCATATTGTTTGAAAGCAAGGTATGTAGGTAGTCTGAGAAACGAAGGAAGTTCCTAGTACCTCAAGCATTCGGGGATGGGGCTTAGGGAAAGTTAGGATAATGATAAATTAAAATATAATTTAATAATTCAACAGTATTGCTCGATCTTAAGGGGCTAAAAACACATAATGTAAAGATAAGATACAATACATTCTTTGTATACTCAAAAGGAATCTCAGATGGATTCACTTGACTCCCCGAGGCCTTAGGATGAATTCCAAGGTGGGAATCAAGATATATAATTATTCTTACATACTCCTAAGGATGATGACCTCGGTGCACTTCCAAGGGAAGTGTAGTCTTTAGTGAGTGACTCAAGACCCAGATGGTCCTAATGAGTCTAATTCTCTAGCCATAGCACATTCCTATCATTTATGGATATATGCTTACCCCATTTGGGTAGATGCCTATCCCGGATGAATGGATGAATATCCTGTATGGATAAGAATTACATAAGTATACAATTGAATAAACACAAAATAAGATAACAATCAAAAAACAAAAAAAAAAGTAGTAATTTTTGGGTTAATGGGTTGGTCTTTACAATTTGTTCTAATGTTGACCATAACACTATGTGTATTGTATCAAACATTGATTGTCCCCACAACTTGGACTATAATTTGGGAGATCCATGAAGACCCTCACATCTCTACATTCCGAGAGGATCTTACTATAGATTGCTTTATTCCCTTTAATGATGCAAATATCATACCCTTTGATGATGATACTTCAGAGGAGCTTGAGTAAATCATTGGTTTCACATGTTTTGATGGGTTAAAGGCTTGTATCCTTGTTTCCATTATTTATATTGAGACCAAATCTCCATATTTTTTGGTTCTTTATTGGATTTGTATCACCACATCCATGACCCATTTTAATTCAATACAACAAGACATCCATCCTCTTCTAGACATAGCTACTTGGGATTCGTATCTATCATACATACCATCCTTGTTTGTGGAGTCTCACATTGTAAATTTTGAGGATTATTTTGAGAATATTCATCTCCTCTTTCATGACAACCACATCATCATTGTTATCCCACCATAATCATCTTTGGAGCTTGTTTTATATCAGTCTTCACAAGATTATGGATTGACATCATCTCATTCCAACATGTGGATCTTTGAGAAATTTTAAGAGGTGAAAATCATTTGGATTTGGATTCCTTATTCATCCAGCTTATGGGTATGGCTTCTCCAATCACCAATGGATCTATTTATTCCTAAAGGGAGATATATTTTTTGTAGGTAGCAGATCATGTTCTATATTTAGGCTTTCATCATTGACACACGAGCTACTTTTTTATGAGGGGGATTCATATTATCATACTTTATCTCCTATTAGGGGACACATATTGTACTTATGTGACAAATGTAAGAGTTGGTATAGAATGTTCTATATCATGCAAGTGTTGGTTGAGGATTGTATCCATCCAAGATATAGGAACTTCTATGAAATCACGAGAGATTAGCTATGAGAGAATACTGTTATTTTATTAAAGGATGTAAATATACAATGACAATAGATTGAATTGAATTATAAATGGAACCCCTTGGTTATATAAGCCACGGTAAAAATAATATTGCATAAGATTATTGCATGTTTCTTAATCTTATGCAAATGAGATATAAAGTTATAACTATCCTTTGTGTACCCTAAGTAAACTTACATAACAAGTGTGATTACGATATAGGTGATGAACTAACTAGGTAAAACACTCCTTCCACACCAACATCACCCTTAAGTGCAACTTAGGGAGAAGTAGAAAAATGTAAATAATGAAAAGGTGATGATGGGTCCCAACTACTATACCATGTTAGGTAACCATGTACAAATACAATCTCTCACAAATAGTGAAAATGAGAATCCAATGGGACAAAAATCCTCCCCCAAAAGAGAGAATATAAAATTCTCTTCAAGAATAATGAGAAGGAAAAAAACCCATGTGAGAAAAGATTCCCCTCTTAAGAGAGAAGAAGAAGAGAGACTATACAACCCCCGTCAAAGTAGAGTCTCTTGCAATGATGTAGTAGATTCTCGACATCGAATGTTGAAGATGATCCAATCTCACTAAACAACATTCCCTGCCTTCAGAAGAAACAAAACCAATATTGTATGTAGGATGTGTTGCTATTCTTGAAAGGAATTTCAGATTAGGGGAGAAATATAATGTGTGATTTCTCTAAATTCTTCTCAAGTGTCCCCATATCCATGCCAAAATCCACCACACTCAAGTCAAGTGTTCTAGGGCACACCGAAGAAGATGATGTAATCCAAAACCTAATGGAGATGGATGTAGAACTTAATTCAAAAACAATAATGGATTCTCAAAAGCTTTACCAAAACTCTCCACATTAATTCCAAATTGTGACAAATGATGAGAAAAATAAATAACAAGAGGATCAAAATACTCCCCCACAACATCTAAAGAAGATGATGTAACTCTATCTGAAGTAGCATCAAAGAGGAGATGAATATCCTCAATATTATCCTCCAAGTTTGCAAGATAGGACTCACAAAATAGATTTGAAATATATATCAAGTACTCATCCCAAGTAGTTGTATTTGAAAGATAATCATTGTCCTACTACACTGAATCACAAGAATCCATGGATGTAACAACATGAGTCTCATCATAAACAAAAATATATGAAGGAAATGAAATGTTAGCATATGTATCTAGAACCTCAGTAGATGAAAGAATACCAATCTATTCAAATGACCATACTGAATCTCCTCAAACGTGTCCACATTAGAAGCCTTAGTGTGTACATTAGTTCTTTTTGCCAATGTTGTATTACTAGAGTCCTCAACCTCGAGATTTTGGCTCATACATGAAGAAGATTAACCTCTAAATTTTGATTAGGAGCCATAGAAACTAAAGTCTTAATAGAATTATTTGTAGGAGGATAAGGATGATTTGTAGAAGTCTCCTTGTCATCAAGGAAACCAAATATTTCCCATCTAGCAAGCACTACAATTGTTTTATCATCAATTGGTTGAAGCTCATCAAGTGGAACAAGATAATCCACAACAACATCCTCTTGGAATGGAGGTTCATTCAAGTCTCCATACATCTCCCAAAGTTTGGTCATTAGGTCATGAGGGTACTCAATACTATCAATGGCCATTTGTGTGTCAATATCACAACTACAACCAATTAATCCTAGGATATGTTTAGTCTTTATGTCCCATATAAATATCTTCCAATATGATGATGGTTCAGGAACTAGTCTATAGAGATAGGGAAAAATATTTAGCCACCTAAAATGTGTTAAGATTTCATATCGCCAAGACTTATAGTTCCAGCTATCCAACCTGATTACAACAAGATACCTTTCAATACCCATGATAAACTACTCAACTTTAGTCACTCAATAAACCAATCAAGAGACTTATCCCAACAAAATCATAAGATTAACACCTAAAATTACTCAATTAAGAATCCCCTTGGCAATATATGATCTTGGAACTTTATGCTTAGTGAAATTACAAGTGTCACTTTCCAAAAACAACACAGTGGACTTGACCTTAGTGCATATAGATGCCAAATTTGGCCACAAACTCAAAGTACAATTTTTAGATAGAATGAAACCAATCTGATCACATCATTGCAAATTATACAAGAAATTATACACCTTCAAAAAAACTACACAAAAATGTTACCTTAGGAGCAAGAACGGATCCCTCAAAGTTCCCAAAATGAGAATGGCTCAACAAGACATGTGAGAATCTACAATTTCTAGAAAAACCAGATACCAAAATAAAAAACCAATTGTACCACTATGAAAAGCACAAAATTCTACCCCAAATAATTATTTTTCTTACATATGAATATTGAATGCAAAAATAAAAATTGCATTGGTGAAGGGGGGCCAAAATCCTTAAGTGCCTATTAACATCAACACTATGTCAGTAGGGAATCTTTTTTGGGTCTGCCAAAAAATACCTATCACTAGAATATGTTGTTGAAATTTTTTGAAGCGTTGAAATATTCCTTTTACAAATAAAATCTAGGAGGAATCTGTGATATGAATCAATGACAAATATTCACAATTCCTTGAAATATTTGTTCTTTTTGTTGGTGTTTGTTGCTTGAAATATTCTTGCCAATTCCTTTAGCTGCTAGCAATTTTCATGGTGGGGACTATGGTGGGGTTGGTAGGGCCAGCAAGCCCATGGGATCCTCATCACATGACAACCTTCAAGGAGCTAGTAGTAAACTAGTGTACCCTCTTAGTTATAGGTCTATTGTATGTAAGGTACGTAGAGTCCCTTTTTTAGTAAAATTTATAAATTTATAAATTAAAAAATATTTTTTTTAGTTAATTTTTCCTACATACCATACCTGTGTGCCTACACATATAGATGCAAAGAATCTTTTGAGATTCCACATAATATTTTGCATGTGATTTTGTATAGTTGGGGGAAAAAATTCTCTAATGGCTTTGGGAAAAGTGCTTGAATTTTGGAAATTTAACAATTGATCTTAGGGTTCTCAGGGGCCTTTTGGACATGATGGTAGGGGTTTGTTTTACCCAAAATACTCCAAAATTGTAGTTACCTTCTGGATCTGGCAGTTGCCTCCCAACTTCAAACCCTCATAGATCTAGAATCAAATGTCTGATTTGGATGAAACAAAAGGAAAAACTAGCTTTCTCAAACACCTTGAACTCAATGATGAGCTCAAATCTACATCAAAAAGCTATAAAATAAACTTGAAATATAAATATACTAATAGGAAACCCCTAAATCTGGTGTTAATTTTAATTTTTTTTATTCTCCATATCATCATTTGATGCAAGAGAAGAGGATACTCAAGTTTTTAAGATCTACCAAGATATGTAACCTAGATCTCTCAATTAAGGCTAATAAGAAACGATTCCATAAGACATAATACCATATAAGAGTTGGTATAGAATTCTCTATACCATGCAAAATTTTATTGAAAAATGTAGCCACCCAAGATTTAGGAACTTCTATGAAAGCACAAGAGAGATAAACTATGAGAGAATAATATTATTTTATTAAAGTATGAAAATATGCAATAATAATAGATTGAAGTGAATTACAAAGGGAAACCCTTGGTTATATAGGCTAAAGTGAACATAGGATTGCATAAGATTATGACATGTGTCTTAATATTATGACTTGATACATAAAGTGATAACTATCCTATGTATACCCTAAGTAAACTTAAGTAGCAAGTGTGATTAGGACCTAGGTGATGAACTAGTTAGGTAAAAAACCAATTTCACACCAATAATAAAAGTAGTCCTTAGGGGGTCATATTGAGTCCTCCTTCTATCCTTATTTCATTGGTACACATTTTATTTTATCTCTTTTGGAGAGTTCTTACCATGAAATTTTCTCATTTTCTTTAGTTATGAGAGATTTATTTTTTGTACATGGGTACTTCATCAAGCCTTATAGGTAGGACCTATCCATGCATTCATCATTAGTTTTTTAGCTTCTCCCTTACTTAATGGGGTGTTAAAGTATTTAATAGGAAACACACCTAATCAACTAATTAATTTGGTCCCCTTAAAACTTTATTACACAAGTTAAACATAGGAGAACTATTCTATTTTTAGGTCATGTTGTTTTTTATCTCATGGCATAAGATGAGGACACATGTCATGATCTAATTTAATCCTCATGTGAATACGAAATTCACCATGCTCCCTTTGGGTTTTTTTTTTGGCTAAGTACCGACCCATGCCTTCAAATGAATATCATTGCCCCTTTTTGATAATCACCGCGACCTCTGCCACTTGTCCGCTCATCGCTCTTTGAAGGAATTTTCTCCTTGCTCTTCTATCAGCCCCTGCTATGCTCCCACGTGTCTTCACTGTGGTTTATTTTGATTGCTTCCTTTCACTCCCTTGTCGGTCCCCACTCGCGTACCATGTAGCTCCCATTCACATAAAGATTTGGCGGACCCCACAGGCGGTGTCTATAGTGAACATTTTTGCTACGTGTCATCTCAGCACAAGATTTCAACGAAGGAAGGAAAAATTGATAACGGGTAGCAAAATGCTGCCACATGTCTCTTTAGTGCATGCTTCTTCAACACAAGGGATGAAGTGAACTATGGGATGCGATATGTTGCCACATGTTCTAACTGCCTATATGAGGAGGCAACACTTGTTTGCACGAGACCATTGCCATCATTCGCAGGGGATGCACCTGAATGGGGAGCGACCAAATGCTATGGCCTAAACCTTTTCTATTGCAACGATCGAGGGTAATCATTTCCGCTACATCATTGCTCAAGGTTCTAAATCTTTTCAGTTGTTGCTCGCCAGCGGTGGGAGGCTTGCTATATATATGACTCCCTAGTTTTAAAGAGGGGTTCCGAGTTTGAAGATTACATGCTACATGTCTTTTAGGTTCCACTAGTTTTAAGAATTATAGGATTTTTGAAGGGACACAAGGCCTTTTTATTGTTTAGATTATTGCAAGAACTCACAGACTGTGCCATTGTTCGGCCTCTCTATTTTCTTATGCTATTGATAAACTTTACACTGTGCCATTATTATTTGAATAGTTTATTTGTTGTACTTCTATAATCTGAATGCAAGTTTACTGGTTTAGATCATGTCTTTTGACTCTTCTTTTCAATAAATGGGTGTGATAAATATTTTATGTCATTGAATGAGCTGTTCATGATGCAATCCTTAAATTCTGTTATTCTAGGACATGGTAAATTGCTAAGTGGACCCTTAGATCATATCCAAAAGATAGGTTTATCGTGCCTTTTATCTAAATTCTGGCGCATCGCCTTAGCTAGATTCTTTATTTTTATATCTGTTTCCTTTTCCCATTCCAAAACCCCAATTATAGAAGAAGCCGACTTCTTTAAAAATCCAGAGGTCACTCAGTTTAGCGCAATAAGTCCCCCATAAGCTGAGTTTCCCACAAAGGGCTGTTACCTTGCCAATTTTTGGCATCAAAACCTCAAATAGGATTTCATCTAGGGTCTCTTTCATTTTATAATAATTAATTATTCATTATTGTAGTCATCCAAATTTACTGAATATAAAAGCTCATTCATGGTGTCTTTTGAATCAAATCAATTCTCAATGTTGAATAACACACCATATGATTTTTCTCTCTTCATGTGATAAATATTTTGGTTGCAAGCAATTTTTGGGAGTTATGGGGTTCAAAAATCAACTCCAATAAGCGTGTGGATCCTATGCTTTTGGACCCAAATGCTTTGTTTTAACCTACATATTGCATATTCTTCGATATAGAAACACACTTTTCATTATGTTGACAAAATTTTAATCATTATTTAACAATTATACCACCTTTTCTTGTTTTGTCAACATAGAGTAATCAAATTGCATGTATTTAGATTGAATTTGATAGTATCAACTATTATTTTGAATTTGAATGCATTATATTACTTGATGCTTTGAATGTGACTATTAATATATCAAACTAATGATTGCATCTAAGTGTGCATGCATATTTCCAATGGGAATTGGGTCACATGGTAAACCTAATTATGTTCAACTAGTTAATCATATCCTAGTTCATATGGTGGAACTAAGGTCACATGTGATGTGGATTTTGTTATTGCAATGTGAATATGTTTCTTAAGTGATGTGAAAATTATTACAATTTCTAAAGTGGGATTAATGTTTTATTGTCTTAGTATGTTAAATGATATTATATTGTAAATAATAGTCAATTAAGTGTTTATCTTGGAGTTTTATTTCTTGGGGGTTTTCAAATGGTTTGGAATGAGTATTTTTATTCGTTTTAGTTAATTTTAAGGTCCTAGTTCATAAGACTATGGGTTAAGGTCTTTGTGGAGTGTATAGATTAATATAGTACTATTTTCTAACCTCCTATATTTACCATTTTTGAATGGTGACGAAATTAGAAGGTGGTTAGGATGAGGTTGGGTAAGGTGTCACCACCCCATCCCATCCTCTAGGTTATTTTGGGTTTGTTGGGGTTAAGGATAAGATTCTCCATGATTCACCATAGGTGAGGACACATGGAGGCCCCTCTTGGAAAGGAATCTAACAAGCAGAGATACTTAAGATTTTTCCAAATGGGGTAAGTTTGTTAGAAGTTTGAGGAGATTGTCATTGGTATGTTTGTTGGTAACATGCACATGAGCATGAGCATATACAACGTTGTCATTGATGTCAACATTGTGGTTTGATGCGAAGATCAATGTATAACTAGCTGGTGAAGCTTAAGTGATTGAGGTGATAGAAATCTAGTATACAGATGTAAGAGTTTTGCTTCAGTACAAAACATATGTGTTGAATATTTGGCTAAGTCCGAAATACAGGTTTTTAGTACACAAAGTATCAATTTTTAGATTTGAATTTCTCTACCTTGAAGAATTTTGGTCTATGGTTCTAAGGTAATTTTGGTGTATGTTAGAGGAATCTAAATCCAAAGTTTCATGTCTTTATGTCCTCTAGTATTGAAGATAATGATGATAGTGTATTGGCTTTGCCAGTGATAGTATTACCAGTACAGAGTACATGTTAGGATTGGTCCATATTCCACCGTGAAAGAATATCTAGTTATGCAAATTTGAGGGAGTGTTTATAGGTGTCAGTGTTATCCATGATCCAAGTGGCAAGTGTCTTGGAGGTCCAAGTGTCAGTTTGTGCATGATTAGCTAGTGTATTTTAGTGTTACTTCACTAGTGGTTTCGACCTAATATGTTTGGGCTAATGTGGAGTTAAAAGAAGTGTTGATTAGTATGATGGAGTTATTATAGGTCCCCTCCAACCTATTTTGATGTGTTACAAGTTTTAAATTAAGGCACAAATCATGTTTTATTGAATCTTGAGCCGACAATTATTATATTGCATGTTTCATCTAATTAGGTTGACCTAATTGATAATGTAGGTGTTTGTGAATGTAATGGGTATAAGTGTAACCTCATTTTGGTGTTGTAGAGATGTGATGTGAACTATAGAAATAGTGTGATGAAAATTCTTAAGTAGAGTATGTGAATGTGATGCAAATGTAAAGTAGAGTAGAGTGTGGAAGTTGTGTAGTATGAAGTGTGTTGATTTAGTATTTTGAGCTCTAGTGGAATTGTATCTCTTGCATATTCTATATGAATTATTAGTAGTTCAAATCTTGGTAGTGAGCCACCCCTCTTTTCTATTTCTCTTATTCTCTAGATAGTGAGTCCTTTGGATAGTGAGTCCAAAAGGTAGTGAGCCATTATGTAATATGCTATGACTGGTTATAATATATTGTGAGATAATCCTCACCATGGTTTTTCCCTTTTTGGGTTTTCCACATGTGAATGGTAGCTCTAGACCTGCTCAAACATAGACAAACAACACAATGTTAGTCAATAAACAAATCTAACCTAGCATTCCCTATGAGATTCATTCAAAACATAATAAACAAGAAATAAAGCAAAGAAACCAAATGAAAGCTATTTAAATCCTATTCAAATACTCAAACCCAGCATCCCATGGGGGAATTGGTGCTACTTTGATGTGGAAAGTAGCCCTTCCCAATTCCTTGATGAACTTTGATGAACTTTGATGAAGATTGGTGCTCCTTGGTGAAATTTGCAATAACCTAGCTATGGTGATGAAATGCTATGAAGACTTGGATGGAAATGGGTGCACTTTACTTCAAATTTGTAGATAATGACTTTGTCTCAAGTTGTGGATCCAAAATCAATAGAAGAATCCTCCATTTATAGGAAATAAGGATGGAGGAATGTAAAACATGAAGGATGTAGGAGTAAAGATGAACCGATAACCATGTGCCACTTGTCAACATGCTATTGAAGAGAGGTGGAGCACATTTTGATCAATGTGCAAATAAATGCAATTAGGTGGAAATTTGAAATTTGAAAGATGGCTTGTGGAGGAAGATGTGGAAGAGGAGTTAATGCCACTTGGCTCAAGAAAAAAGACTTGTAAGAGATATAAATGCCAAGTTGGAGGACAAGTCCCTTTGGGAGGGAGATTTCAAAATGAAAGAATATTCCAAAGAGATTCCCTTTTGAATGAAAATAGGAGAATTAATAAATCAATTAAATTGATTTACTTGTGCAAGCTGCAAAATCTAGAGGATTTGATGGATTAGATTTAGAGTTAATTAGGATTTGATTAACTTAGATGGAAATTAGCTGGTTTGACACTTGATTTAGATTTTTGGATTTATTTAAATCAAATGGGAGGAATAATGAACATTAGATTTAATTAAATAACGTTTGATTTATTTAATTAAAGAGGATGATGTTAGATTTAATCAAATAAAGGTTAATTTATTTAATTAAAGGAAGATGACACTTAGGATTCAATTAAATAAAATGATTTATTTGATTAAAAGAGAAACATTAAGATTAATTAAATAAAATGATTTATTTAATTAACAAAAGATAATGATTTAATCAAATAAGGTTGATTTATTTAATTAAAAGAGGAATTAGGATGAATTTAATCAAATAAAGATTATTTGATTAATGGTTAGAAGAGAGATGATTTAGGCATAACTGATGTTAGTAAATCAGGATTAGGTGCACGATATCAATCAAAATGATTTGAACATCTACACCACATAAAAATCTGGTGTTCATGTGTTATGTTCTTTGATGATTTATTTTATAGTTTCTTTCCTTACTGCAAATTGAATATGATGTTTCAAATGAATGTTTAAATGTTTAAGTGGTTTTAGGTAATACTAATTCACCCCCCCTCTTAGTATTTCGGGTGTTCAACAATTGGTATCAGAGCTTGGTTCCTTCAATTGGTTTGATTGCCAAGGTGGATCTTGGAGTTGAACACATGGCTACTAGGAGATATCCTATCCCTCCTTGAAATAAATTCATATGGTAGGATTTTCAAAAGAAGATTGCAAATTGTTGACATGGAAGGAGAACTCAAATTAGACTTGGATGATTTGGATAAAGCAAAATCTAAGAATAGAGATTTGAAAAAGGATCTTAGTGATGTAGATGAATGCATTAAGATATTGAGAGAGAAACTCAAGAAATCTACAGATAGGATCAAAGAGCTTAAGCAACAAAATGAGATCATTCCCAGCCTGAAATTGTAGATTGAAGAAAGTAAAATAGTTGAAGAATGCTTGAATGCTAAAATGAAAGACAAATATAAAGAATGCTCAAAGCTTGAACAAGAAGTTGTAACCTTGAGATTAGATCTAGAGAAAGAATAGATTCATGAAGACAAATTCAAGAAGATTACTACAATTCTTGATGAGATTATTGAAAATCAAAAGGGATCTAAATACAAAGAAGGATTAAAATTTGAGAAAGGTGAAAGCTCAAAGATAGATCAAACTCCAAACAAGGATGAAAAGAAGAATAACAAGAAGAGTAACTTCAAAAAGGTCCAGAACCAGAATAGTGAATTCAAAAGACCACCAATCAGACAACCAAATGTGCAAAGGTACCCATCTTTTAATGGTTATTATTATTCTTGCAATAAGTTTGGAGATAATGATGTAGAATATAGAAGCAAAATGAATCAAAATTCTCAATCATTTCCCAGTTAGTGTTTTACATGCAAAATATTTGGTTATAGAGCTAGTGAATGTAGAAATCAAATGATGAATGACTATAACAATGGTATGATATTTTAATCTTTCAATGGCTGATATTATACATGAAATGGATTTGGGCATAAGGCTAATCAATGCAGATCTAGAGTAAGTAGAAGTAAGCTTGTTCAAAATGTCAAATGCTACAAATGCAATAGGTTATGACACATTGCTAAGTTCTACACAAGCAAGGACATGAAACCCTTTGTTTCACTGAAGAATAATGATCTGGTGAAGAATGTGGATCTAGTAGAAGTGAAGAAGGAGATGAGTAAGATGGAAAATAGAGGATAATGAGGTTAAGAATGACTCTGTTCTAGCTTCTGGTGCTTTTGTTTCCTCTAGAAACTAAGTGAGAGCTTTGGCTCAAGGAATTTTGAACATAAGATCTTTAAGCCCCTGCCAAAGATATGATGTTGATGCCTTCAACATGTGGATATAAGGTGTAGGTTGATATGCTTGACCTATTGGTGAAAACATCAGTGGAAAATATTATGTTGTAGAATTTTGTGGAGCAATTGAAGGTGACTGTGCTATCACAGTTAGGTTTTATCAGCTTTTGGTTGAACTTCAAATCAGTGCATTCAATGCATTTTAGGTAATTTCAAAAGGGTTTATAAGTGATTTTACATATATTTAAGTCATTTACAAACACAAATTTGAGGAGAGAAAAGAAGATAAGGAGTAAAGTGAAGTGATTCAAAATTCATGCACGAAACCCTAACTGGTAGAGATTCAAAAGGTTTTTATAGATTTCTACTTTGCTCTAGTTGCAGAAGCATTTCAAATTTTTGCAAGATGTATACTCCACAAGTTATCAAGGTTGTAGGCTGTCCTTGACCTAAATTTAAGAGGCGCCCTAATAAGTTAATGATGATTGATCCAGATGGAGCATTTTTGAGTATTTTGTATGGTGTGTTGCATACAAAATATGTTAGGATTTACATTCATGAAAAATTAGAAGAGTATAACCACTCTAAGCTAGGAGGTGTATGGTTTAATGAGCTTATCATAGATGAGTTTGAATTGAAACCTGAGTTCTAGAGCCTGACGAAGAAGAAGCTTGATGTTTTGAATAACTTCCCCATATTTTGCACGTTGATGAGTGGATTAGATATACATTGAGTGGGATTCATGACAAGTTTATGTGGTCAAATATACTATATATGATTAATAAGGAGGCAATTAGGGTTGTAACAGGGTTATGTTCTAAAGGATCAGTTTTGATACTCAAATCAGTGAAAAATAAAATGGTGATGAAATTAACAGGTGAAAAATATGGCAAGAGAGCCTTGAATATCAAGGACATTAAAGATCCTACAATAAAATATGCATTAATGATGATGGTGTAGAAGATATACTTTACAAACGGAGAGAACTATGTTTCTGCTACTACCATCAACATTGGATATGAGATGGTAAAGAAAGGTGCTAATTTTGATTTGTGTGAGTTGTCAAGGGAAAAAATCTTGGAGAATTTATAAAAGAACAAGGACTCTCGATACCCCTTTCGGTTTGGGAAATTGATTATTTTTTTATTATTTTATTTCCTAAATGAGGTCCCCAAAATTAGGAATATTGTATGGTTGAAGGAAATACTAGTGGCTATTCAAATCGGAGACCACCTGATGAGATTAGATGATGAAGACACTTAGAAGAAAGCATTATGGGGATTTTAAAATTTTTTCCAAGAGAATATACAAGGTAGAGAAATGATTTCAAAAAGTGTGGTAGAGAAATAAAAAAATGAAATTATCTTCATGGTGAGTAAGGATTGATGCATAATAGAGGTTATTGAGCCTAGAATAGTATGGATCCCAAAAATAGGGTATGAGGTTGTAGAAGAGGTAATTGTTGGTCTAGTAGATCATATGATTAACATTCCTAGAGATACAATTGAGGGAAGATATGGAATTATGAGGAAAATTTGATGAAAGTACATATGGAGAACAAGAAGAAGGAAATTAGCAAAAATGTTTAGAAGATGACTACATAGGTTGTAGAGATGACGAGACTTCCTAAGGAATCTGTGGAGAAAGATACAAACATTTCTATTTCTTTAGAAGGTGCCCACAACACAAGAAGATCAAGTAGAATTGGTACCCCTTCTTTGGTTGCCCCCAAGTCCTCTAGGACTAAACCTTTTTCCAGTGGAACAAATAGAAAAGAGCCAACCAGTGCTCCGATTAAACAACAGAGTGTGTATGTGAAGGAAAAGAGTGTTCCAATGAAGCAACAAAGTGATCCGCAAAGGAGAAAGAAAGAAAAAGGAAAGAAGAGAGGAGTATATGAGTTTAAATGTAGATGAACATGAGGAAGAAGAGGAAGGGCCATAGTTGGTTCAAAATAGAAAAATAGGTGTCTCTCAAGCAAAGACAAGTGCAAAGAAGGTTAAGGTTGATATTGTGGAAACTGATAGTGAAGCAAAATTGGAGAAGGAGAAACAAGCATTCATGATTCATATGAGGGAGAAGAATTATGAAAGAAAATCACTCAAAGGAAAAGCAAATAAGAAGGACAATTCCCCTCCAATAAGGAAACATAGTCCTATGAAATTAGATGCATTATTTAATGGCATAGTTGAGCATGAGATATTGGAACATAATATTGCATTATATCCCACTATAGATTTTAGATGCATAGGACAATTGAGAGGGGGGTTGAATTAGTTGTATACTTTTAAAACATTGGAAACCCTCATAAACATTCAGATCTACATTAGTTCTCAAACCCTTATCCACCATTAAATTCTTAACATGCATTAACAAAATGTAAACATGTAAAGCAATAATGCAAACACATTAAACACATAAGAACACCAGATTTACATGGAAAACCCAAGAAGGAAAAAACCATGGTGAGGATTAGCTCACTAATATATGAATTGCAACACCAAATATAATAAGGTTCACTTCCCAAAAAGATAAAGAAAGGCTCACTTCCAAATGAATCACTATCCGGAAGAAAAAAGAAAAAGGGGTGGCTCATTGCCAATTTGAACTGCTAACAATGCATCTCTCATATGCCGAAGGTATAGTTCCACTGAAGCACAAACAACTCATCAAATAGACTAAAATGTAGACACCTTCTACTCACTACATTAGGAAGTCATAGGCATTAAGGCTTACACTCATATCAACACGCTTGATCACTTTCACATCTTTTGCATCACACACTTCACTCTTAGTCCACACAAAAATTCTACTTGCATTTATACCCTCTGTGACCTAAAAAATATCAATTAGGTAAGCCTTAATGAAATGCATACACCTCAACCATGTAACACTAAATAGGTCGGCACCAAACACTTCCAAAACATAAAGAAGTGAAGAAAAACCATGCCACTACTTAAATAGGACCTAAATCTACACAAACAAACTTCTCAACACTTCCTCAATCAACAATTATCCTCCGCAATTGACACTAGCACGCCAAGTCGAACAAACTTGTACTAACACTAACAAGCGACTCAAAATGCATTTCTCAAGGTTTAAAAACATCTCATAGACCACACAATAACACTCCATACTATTCAAGGTCCACTACTTTAGTTGATTGCTGATAAGGTAATTAGGGAAGTTTACTTACAAGACAATAAGCTTCTCAGGGTTGTGCAAGTGTATGATATGTGGAAAGGGCAAGGACAAATTGGAGGCCTATTTTTGCATCATTTCTTATTGAATGGTAATGCATATATTTCAGTATTTGATGCCATAAAAAATACTTTGGAGATGCAAAGTTCCAAATATTTGTAGCAAGCACTTGAGAGGCATGTGGGTGTGGTAGGGGAATACTTAGCTGAGAGGATAAAGAAGAAAGTAAATGTACTATTAGCTTTGTTTTCTCATGTCCTCAATGAACGTGTTTGAATTGTTGCACCTGTTCCAGAGTTGCATGAATGGTGGATGTTCATGATAATGTTCTGGTGATTCTAGCTAATCCTGTGGGGGACGCTCATGCTAATATCAACTCTTCTCTCCACCCATGCCATATTCATATTCTAAATCTCAATACCTCTCCACCTACATAGTCTGTAGTGGGAAAATTTTAGGAGCAATAGGGAGATAATGAGATTCAAGTTGATGTAATGGAAGAGTAAGGAGGATACTGTTATAGTGTTTTTGTCATATGATATTTTGTTAAGGGGCTCATCTAGTAAATTTTGTATATGTCATCAATGGGTCTATAGGATCTTCAAATAGGGGATGTTCCACAATACATAGACTCTATGGGTAGGGGATGGTTGTATAGGGTTTTCAAATAGGGGTTGTGAAAGAATACTATATAAAGGAAAATACATAAAATCTATGGGCAGGGGATGGGAGATTTTTTGTCAGCTACAAGCATTCATGTTGATGTATCTGGCTAGCAAGAGCCATTGATCCTAAATTTTGTAAAAAAATATTATTATATATTAATATATATACAGGTTAAATGCATTTCACCTAAAAAAACTCCATACTATTCATACAACATTTTAGAATACCCCAACACCATCAAAATATACTGCACAACTACTGTAACCACTTGAAACACAAGAACACCATTCTATGTAACCAAACATACTGATACAGACATCCAACACACCAAAAAACCTTTTGGAAAAACTCAACACCTAGAAATTTAAAGGAAGGTAGATATAACCATTATAAGCATGTTCCCAAATCCACAACACCAAAAACTTTACTACAAAGAATGCATAGCAATCTCATTTCTCTTAGACAATACTGCTTCATAGTTCACACACTAGTGAACACAAATTATTATACCACATGATCTAGAACCTGAAAATCTAAATATAAATAATTTGAACACTTCTGATTACCATGTCCAAAATTCATGGGCATATCTTCAAGCATGAAGAAATGCAGAGACAAACACTGAACACCACTCTATCACATTGAAACATCTTTTATTCAAATTTTCTCAAAAGCACTTGGAAACCAATCACCAAAAACACCATCTCAACATATGCAACACCTTCTTAGCATCTCAACCATATAAGAGGTTGATATCCACAAACACTTACTCATCATTTCTACATACTTGAACACACTTACTTCCTCAGGGGTTGGCATCAATGCAACAATACTTTGTTGACATCAATGAAAACACGAGTTTCCAAAAATCTCCCCCTTTGATTGACAACAAAACATCAATAACAACAACAACCAACAACAACGCATACTACTCACTAGTATACACTACTCACCTTACACAAACATTTATTCTCTCCTTTTCTTCATATGCTTTTTCAAATTTCTCCCACTTTGACATCAATGGAAAAAGGACAATACATAGTTTCTTTTCTCAAATAATACATTTTCATACTCTCTCCCCCTATGGTCTTTAGATCATATCAACTTCTACACTATGGTTTTTCAACCTCTTCAACTTTTTGTCCCTCTTTGGAAACATACAAAGAGAAACACCTACATACTCCACTCATTCTCTTGTACTATCTTCCTGCATACTCCCCCTTAGGAATACACAATATGCTTTATCAGATTGCATCAACCAACAACTACTAGTACCTACTCCCCCTGAGAGGTATCCTTCACCATCAGTCCAGGACCAAGAGATATATCTTGAAATGCTTCCTGGAAAGATGCACACACTTATGCATCTAGTTGAAAGAAGGAGGGGTAATAACACCTAAATTCTCCTGAAGATACTCAAAAGTATCTTTTGGAAGACCCTTTGTGAAAATATCAACAACCTAATCCTTAGTAGGCACATACTCCAACTTTACCTCATTCTCTACAAATTTCTCTCTCAAGAAATGATATTGGATTGAGATATGTTTTTTTCTTGAATGCATTACCAGATTCTTTGAAATATTAATTGTACTTGTATTATCACACAAGATAGGAATAGGCTTATCATATGAAACTATGATATATTTCAATGTTTGCTTCATCCACACAACCTATGTACAACATGATGCTGCTACAATATATTCTACTTCTACAGTAGATAATGTCATTGAATCCTAATTCTTACTCAACCATGAAACCAACTCAATTCAAAGAAATAAAGCACCACCACTTGTACTTTTCTTATCATCTACACATCCAACCCAATCTACATTTGTATATGCACTCAAAGAGAAGTCAATATCATTAGGATACCAAAAAACATAATCTAGAGTTCCCTTCAAAAATATGAATATCCTCTTCATTGCTACAACATGAGATTCTTTGGGATCTTCTTGAAATTTAGCCACAAGAAAAACTAAATGCATGATATTTGGTCTAGTAGCAGTAAGGTACAATAGTCCACCAATCATTGATCTATACTTGTTTTGATGTCTTAGGAGATTCATCATTCTTACTCAACTTACAACTAGTAACCATAGGAGTACATACCAGTTTAGATTCATCCATTCCAAACTTCTTCAACAATTCCTTAACATACTTAAACTGTGATATGAATATACCTTTATTTGATTGACTAATCTGCAAACCAAGGAAAAAATTCATCTCCCCACACATTGACATCTCAAATCCTTCCTACATTTCTTTTGCAAACTTCTTGCACATATCTTCATTTCCTCCAAATATTATGTCATCAACATATACCACCACAATTAAGATTTATTCTCCTTCAACTTTGAAATACATATTGCTATCTGCAGTACCTTTTCTAAAACCTTGCTGCAACAAATACTTATCTAACCTTTCATACCAAGCTCTGGGAGCTTGCTTCAATCCATACAATGCTTTCTTCAATTTGCAGACCATATTTGCATCTTCTGACAACTAAAAACCTTCTGGTTGTTCAATGTATACCTCTTTTCCAATTCACCATTTAAGAATGCATACTTCACATCCATCTGATATACTTTGAAATCCTTATGTGCTGCAAAAGCTAAAAAATCTTGATAGCTTCCATTCTTGCAACTGGAGCAAAAGTTTCTTCAAATTCCATACCTTCAACATGTGAGTAACCCTTACACACAAGTCTAGCCTTATTTTTGACAATTTTTCCATCTTCATTCAACTTGTTCTGGAATACCCACTTAGTACCAATCACATTCTTGTTTTCCGATCTTGGGACTAATTCCCAAGTTAGATTCTTCTCTATCTGTTCTAACTCTTCCTTCTTTTCTTTGACCCAATTTTCATCTTTGCATTCCTCAATCATTGATTTTGGTTATTCCTCAATCACTGATTTTGGTTATACCTCAAAAATTAAACATAAATTTACTTGTTCCTCTATCATAGCATCTTTTCTTCTTGTTAGCACACCTTTTCTCTTATCTCCAATGATTTGATCTTCTGAATGATTCTTTTGCACATACTTAGGAGTCTTACGATTCTTTTCTGGAGCTTCTTCCTCTTCAACTGTCACCTCTTTTCCTTTGTCTTCAATATCTTCTTCACTACAAGGGGATTCATCAAATTCATATCCTTCTATTAGTACTAAAATTTGGTGTGGTTCTTCATCCACTTTGATACTTTCACTCTCAACAATCTTCTTGAACCTTTTATTGTAGCACCAGTAGGCCTTGCTTCTTGTAGAGTATCCAAGGAAGATTACTTCATCAGATCTTGCATCAAACTTTCCTAAGTTTTCTTCATCTCTTTTGATATAACATTTGCTCGACCTTTATTAAGAATGTATACTACAGTATGAATTGCTTCTCTCCAATAGACATCCAAAATATTAGCTTCCTTCATCATTGTCCTAGCTGCTTATTGGATTGTTCTATTTTTTGTTTCCACAACTACATTCTGATGAGGATTTCTATGGGTTGACAAATGCCTCTTTATTCCACGATCCTCACAAAATCTATTAAAATCATTTGAATTAAACTCACCACCTCTATTAGATCTCAAACATTTAATTTTCATATTATTTCATTCTCAACCATAGCCTTAAATTGTTTAAACTTGTCTAGAGCTTCTAATTTTTATTTGAGAAATGTAACCCAAGCCATTCTAAAATAATCATCAATTAATAACATGAAATACCTATCACCACATGAGATTCTAATTTTGGTAGGTCCACAAAGATTTGTATGCTCTAACTCCAAGGGACTTGTGCTAGAATATTCTTTTGTCTTGAATCTTGCCTTTGTTTGCTTTCCAACTTGATATTCTTTGCAGATTGCATTGATAGGCTTTATAATCTTTGAAAAATCTCTCACAAAATCAGTTTATCCTTGCTAGGCTATCAAAACTTATATGACCCATTCTTCTATGCCAGCCAAATTCTTTGAGACATAAAACACTTTGCACCATAACCTTTGAGTTGATAAACATTACCTCCTGTCCTTGTTCCAACAACAACCATAATACCAGAGCTTCCTTTTCTAATTTCACAACCCCCATTATAAAATACAAGATTATATCCTTTGCTACACATTTGTCCTACACTCAAAAGATTATGTCAAAGACCCTTGACATAAAGAACATCATTTGTATTATGCTTTCCATCAAAATTAATTGAACCTTTTCCACAAATTTTAGTAAATCTATCATTCGAACTTAACAAGATCAGCTTCAACTTATTTGATCATCCATTTTGCATCCTAACAATGATCCATAGTTCCTTCTAACATTTGAAGTTCCTTCAATATTTGATTAAAGCATTTTAAACAAGCATTCCATTGTCTCATCATTGTGTCTTTTTCAACATAATAACTCTTCTTGACAAATTTACCCTTATGATCCTTTTTTTGTCATTAGTAACTTTGATTGGACATTTAGATACACAATGACCCATCTTTCCACAATTGAAAGGTATCTTACCTCTATATTTTGTAGTACCCTTTTTCAATATCCTCGTAAATTTTACTTCCACCTCATCAAGATCATCTTGATCTGATCCATCATCCTTTTCCACTATGCAAACTTTAAAACCAATTTCTTTGCTTATAGTATCTTGAACAAACTCTCTCATTTCAAAAGAAGTTAAAGCACCAAACATCTGATCTCTAGAATAATGATCCAAATTCGGAGCTTCCTCAATAGCAAAAAATTTATGACTAAGCTTTAGGTAGAGTTCTTAATACCTTTTTCACAACTTCACTTTCATCTAGATTTCCACCAAGACCATTGATGGCATTTACAACTTCATCAACTCTGAGAATCTAGGCAAAAATATCTTCATCTTCAGATATCCTCATGGTTTCAAATTTAGCTTTGTAGATCTGCATCTTTGCTTGTTTGACTTATCATCTCCTTCATAGATTCCTTCCATCTTTTTCCAAACATCTTTTGTAGACTTGTAGCTTATAACCTTCACAAGTTTTGAATCGGTAAGACCACTCAAGATTGTATTCCTTTCTTTACCATTGTTCTCATATGCCTTGATCTCATCGTCAGTTGATGGTCCATTTGTAGGCATAGTCTAACCTCTTTCAATAGACTTCCAAACACCAAATCTAAGGGAGACTAAGAAAGACTCCATCCTAGCTTTCCAGTGGGTATAATTTGTTCCATCAAACAAAGGAGCTTTGACACATTTCCTGTGCACCATCGAGATCTACCTCAAGTATTTGAGCTTCTTCTTGGGAACCACAACTCTGATACCAATTGTTAGATGCACAAGACAATTGAGACAAGGGGTGAATAATTTATATACTTTTAAAACATCAAAAATCCTCATTAACCTTCAAAAGTTTTGAATTAGTAAGACCACTCAAGATTGCATTCCTTTCTTTACCATTGTTCTCATATGCCTTGATCTCATCGTCAGTTGATGGTCCATTTGTAGGCATAGTGTAACCTCTTTCAAGATACTTCCAAACACCAAATCCAAGGGAGACGAAGAAAGACTCCATCTTAGCTTTCCAGTGGGTATAATTTGTTTCATCAAACCAAGGAGACAAGAAAGCACCATCTAGCTTTCAAGTAGTAGCTTCTTCTCCTCAAGCTGACACATTTGCATGGACCATCAATAGATCTTTTCACATAGCTCAGCTTCTTGCTTAACCACAACCCTTACCAATTTTAAGATGCATAAGGATTTAAACATGTAAAGTAGGGGTGAAACACAAAAGAACACATATTTATGTGGAAAACTCTCATTTACACGATGAGGTTCTCACTAATATTATCCAACACTAAACACAATAAGGCTCACAACTAAGGGCTCACTGCCCAGAAAGATAAAGAAAGGATTCATTGCCACACACTCACTATCTAGAAGAAAAAAAAGGAACGGGTGGCTCACTGCCAATTTTAACTACTAACAATACATCTCTCATATGCCGAAAGTCATAGTTCCACTAAAGCACAAACAACTCATCAAACAAACTAAAATGTAGACACCTTTTGCTCACTGTATTAGGAAGTCTTATAAGCATTAAGGCTTGCACTCAGATCAACACACTTGATCACTTTTGCATCTTTCATCTCTCTCACATCTTCACTCTATTCCATCCAACAACCAAATGCATTTACCAATCACCTAAAAATATATCAACCAATCAAATCACATCTGTATACCCTGCAATCCATGTAACTTAATAATCCAAGCACCAAATCATCTTAGCCACATAAAGAAGTGAAGCAACTGATCCAATCAAAATTCGATCCAATCCAATATATCCAAACAAAAATTGATCCAAATCCAAACCCCATCACAATCCAATTTCATCCAATCATAATCAAGTCATTTGTCAAAAACATCTTTATAATCCACTCATAGCACATTTGCATGCCCGTTCAAACTAGGTCACAAGCTAAGAGACAAATGGAACAAAACAAGGTCAAAATTCCCAAGCGAACATGTCTCAAGACCTTAATAACAATACAAATCCCATCGATGGTGTAAATATTGCTCAAGGTCCTAACAATGTCCCCCAAGATCCTCATAATGGTACTTCATCACACTCCAACACCAAAAATCAGATCTCACCACATGGTGAAGAGAGTATGGCTAATCAACCTGAACTCACACTTGAGGAACATTTTAGTAATCCTCCCAATGTGCAAATGACCGACCGTCTGCTTGAAAAGCATGGGGAAGAAATTTTGGCCCACCTAATTGAGAAGGGTGTCAAACCCCCCTCAGGAGTTGACTTGTCCAAATATAGGAGTCCCCCATCTAACGTGCTCCAAAGTTCACAAAATGCACCAGAAGGTTCATACTTCCCCAATGTTCCTCCAGTTGAGGGTTGGCATCAACTTGAATTTGGTAATGCTGTTCTTTATCAGGTTAACCATCCCCCACATGCTCCAACCTCAGTTATGGGAAGTCCTCAAATGCTTGATCCCAATAATCCTTTTGCCTATGGTATGCCACAAAATTTTCCACAACCCCCACCATTAACGCTAACAACACCCCCTCTTTCGAATCAACCTACAGTCAACACTGGGGGCACACCCTTTACCACATTGCTTCCACCTCCTGGGGCCACAAATCTACCATCTCAACAGCTTCACCAATCCAACATTCCGCCTCAATTACCTCCACAAGGCACATCCCAGCTGAATGTTCTGAGTGGTACCCAACAACCCCCTTTACAAAACGCTTCTACGCTACCTCAACCATCTCATCAGCAACAACCCATACATAATGCTTTGGTCTCTTCACAACAACCACCCTACCGACCACAAGGCAATCCATCTCGACCTATTGCTCAAACCATATCCCCTTTTCTCGCATCCATTTTGCGTCCACAAACTCAACCCCAACACAACACCCCATCTCGACCCATACAACAGTCGATATCACAACAACAACCCCCTCAACACTACTACTATACAATCAGCAGCAATTTCACTAGCAACCGCTTTATGCGACCTCCCAACAATCACAACAATACCTTCAACACCAACAAACCAATGCACAACATCCCATCCAAGCTCCTCAACAGCTCACCCCACACTTTTATCAAATAAATCCATACTATACCCCACAACAACATCCCCCGTATCAACAAAATCCCCCTTCTTACCAGCAAGGCATGTCATCATCCAACCATCGAAATCCGTATCCTTTATCATCCTATCATCAATATCCCCCCAACCCACCACCGGCTGACTCGGATCTAATGGAAATCAAAGCCGCTTTGAAAGACCTTCAAGCCGGGACCGGCAAACAATCGTTTAAATTTGAAGACATATGCCCATATCCATTTGATCCCTCCATCTCATTAATCCCATTTCCTAAACATTTTGAAATACCAAAGTTTGACAAATATAAGGGAAACAAGGACCCTAAGGCTCACTTGCAGGAATTTTACTCCCAATGTCAAGAGGTCATGTACAATGACAACTATCTCTTATTCCTATTCCCACAAAGCCTAACAAGCCACACCCCTGATTGGTTCATGACCCTCGAAAAAGGATCCATAAAAACTTTTGCAGACATGTCTAAAAAATTTGTATCCTACTTCTCTTTCAATTTGGAGGACACAAACACCTTAGATCTCCTCAAAGAGAAACAACGTGAGGGGGAAACCTTTACTAGCTACCTACAAAGGTGGCATGCATTAGCAAGCGGAATGAAGACCCCTCTGAAAGAAAAAGACATGGTCACTCTTTTTGTGGAAAACTCTCATCCCGACATGGCCCATAATTTTAGGTTACATTGTGTCACCACTTTCGCGGAGATAGTGGAAAAGGGACCCATCCTTGAACATGCCCTTATTGCCAAGGGACACATCAAAATACATAGTCATGATAAAGAGAGGTCATTTGGTGATACACCATGATTCTAGAACAAGAACAAGAATGCAGTGAATGACGACGTGACAGACACTAAACACGTCCAAGTGGCTAATGCATCCCAAAAACAACAATCGTCTGTACCTAACGCCATCTCTGTACCACAGGGGGCACCTCGTCCTCCCCAACAGTCCAATCAGAATAACCAAGGGAACACTAAATGCCAGTATGCTCAATTAGGAGAACCTCTGAGCGTCGTCTTCAATAGGCTGTTACAAATCAACTATCCGATCACATACCCTGTCACCAATCCACTCGACGAATCCAAACCTAAGCCCGCATGGTTTAGGGAAAATGAATATTGCGAGTTCCATAAAATCAAAGGACACTCTTTGAATAAGTGTCAGGGTCTGAAAAACTACGTCCAAGATCTCATATATCGAGGTGATATTAAGGTTGATCCCATTCAAGCTTCGTCGTCTAATGCTCAATTACAGATATATAAAAATGACTTTCCAAACCATAATCAAGGCCTGAGCACCTCCAACAGTAATCCTCAAAACAATAGCACAAATAACATGAGCTATAAGAATGTACCCCTTAATTACGAGGGTATTATTCATTACATTGAGTAGGTAGAACCTCGTGTATCCATAATACATGTCAAGGCCAAAGACCCTCAATGTGTTGTTACTACACAATGAGCTCGCATCACTGTTCCTGCAGCCCCCGCACTCGCCCAATCAACTCCTATAAGCTCTCGATACAACATCCTTGATCACTTAGGAAAGACCCCTGCACATATCTCCATTTTGGATTTACTTAAGTCTTCCCCTGTGCATCAAGAAATCCTCAACAAAGCCCTACAGGAAACCCATGTACCTAATGACATTGATCCTACACAATTCCAAGCTTTGGTAGGACACCTAGCTTCATCTCATCAACTGCACTTCAGCCAAAACGATATGCCAAACATCAATGTCAATCATAATCGCCCCTTACATATTGAAGTCGTGGTGGCTCGTCATAAAATAAAAAGGGTTTTGGTAGATAATGGCTCTGCTCTCAACTTGTGTACTCTAAAATTCATAAAACAGGTGGGGTATACCCAAGCGGATTTAAGTAATCAGATCATCACGATCAAGGCCTATGATAATACATAAAGGAATTCAGAGGGGATTATCAATTTTCTTATCCAAGTGGGACATGTGGTTCAGTACATTACCTATCATGTCCTTGATCTGGACTTGCCATATAATATCCTCCTTGGTCGCCCATGGCTCCATGCTATGCAAGCCGTCCCCTCCACATACCATCAGTGCCTAAAATTCCCAGTCAACAGACAAGAAGCCACCATCTACGCTGATACCCAACCATTTGAATATTGCCGCACTTTAGAAGCGTCATTTCCCCATCTACATCCACTAATCCACTAATCCACCCTCCATTGCGATAACTACTCCATCTTCCACCACTGATCCTATAGTCACCAAAGTCCAGATCATTGACAAAGGGTGCGGTGAATACGAAATGCATACTACTCTCAATATAGCCACCATGCCACCATCACCACACGAGTATGGTCAACCTTCACATGCTACTCCAAAGGAAGACAAGACTGTCACCTTCAGTGGTAAAAACATCCCTACCACCACTTTCAGATCCCCAAGTGTCAAGATAGATGCACCAGAAGAGGACATAAGCCAATGGGTCTACCGAGAAGAGCCCGAACCAGAAACTCCTCTAAAGGAATATTTTCAGGAAAAGTACCCCTAGCCAACAAAGTTCGTGGAAAAACATAACTATCAAGGCATGGGCCTAGGTAAAGAAGAACAAGGACGGTTGCAACCCATTGATACGTCAAAACTACCAAAAAACATAGGCATTGGGTATGATAGAAAGCAGAAAGGCCCTGAAACATTGTCTAATACTTCCAATAGTGTCGCCATGGACAATGGCTCATTGGAAGACATACCCGGGGAGGAATCCATCATACGTGCGTACGATGACGTCGATCACACTGACCTATCATCCATGTTCGAATGCCTATCCATCTGCACTATTAGCCTATCCCTTTGTCACCCTGAGCTTATTGATTGGGACCTACGTAATAGCACACCTGTCAGTATGTTTGCGGATACATATGTCAACCTTATGGGATTGGGGGAGGATGAACACTCCAATTGCAAAAATAAGAATAAGAAAGGTAAAAAGTGGTCATCTAGTGAAAACCTCCCTGAGGCACTTCCTGACCTTGAAAAAGTAAAAATAAAGGATGTATCTGATGGTGAAAACCTCGAAGAGGCGCTGGAAGATGGAGATGTTCATCTTCCCCTTATGGGAACTCAGTTATTTGCCCGATCATCTATTCTAATTGAAGAGACTCAAGAAGTTAATCTAGGTATTGCAGAAAGTCCTAAAATCACCTATGTAGCTAAGTCACTCTCAGAGCAAGAGTATCCAGTCATCGTGTAGCTACTCCAAGAGGGAATCATTAACTTTTCTTGGTCACACTCAGACATGCCAGGCCTAGACCCCGCCTTAGTGGTTCATCATTTAGACGTTTGCCTAGACGCCAAGCCTGTCAAACAGAAGCTCCACAAGATGCACTCGCAGGTCACATTATTAGTCAAGAAGGAATTGGAGAAGTTACTAGAGGCAGGTTTTATCAGACCGATTGACTACTCTGAGTGGATTTCTAATATAGTACCAGTTGCCAAACCAAATGGAGACATTCAGATCTGCACAGACTTCAGGGATCTTAACAAAGCCTGCCCAAAAGATGACTTCCCTCTACCTAATATTGACATGTTGGTCGACCTGACAGTAGGACATGAGATGTTATCCCTCATGGATGGCTTCTCTGGTTATAATCAGATTCGAATCGCACCTGTGGACCAACACAAGACCGCCTTCACAACACCTTGGGGCACTTTCTGTTACAATGTTATGCCCTTTGGTCTCAAAAATGCGGGGGAAACATATCAGAGGGCAATGATGGTCATCTTCCGTGACCTCATACATATCATCACAGAGGATTATGTCGATGACCTATTAGGGAAATCTAGAACACGAGAAGAACATCCTACCATCCTAAAAAAGATATTTGAATGGTTAGAGCATTACAAATTGTGGCTAAATCCCAAAAAGTGTGTCTTTGGAGTCACGTCAGGAAATTTGTTGGGTTTCATAGTCTCTCGCAGGGGCATTGAGGTTGATCCCGCCAAGGTAAAAGCTATTCTGGACATGCCACCTCCACGCAATCTAAAGCAGTTAAGAAGCCTCCAAAGGAAGATGCAGTCCATCCGTCGGTTCATAGCCCAACTAGCAGATAAGTGTTAGCCATTCACTCATCTTCTGAAGAAAGATTCCACCTTCCGATGGAACCAGCAGTGTCAGATGGGTTTTGATAAAATTAAGGAATATTTAGCTCATCCACCGATCTTGATGCCACCTATTCCAGGAAAACCCCTCATGCTCTACATCTCTGCTACTTCAGTCACACTGGGGGCATTATTGGCACAACATGATGAGCCATTCAAAGAGAGGGCAATCTACTACATCAGTCGAACATTGGTCGGCTATGAGTTAAATTAATCCCCCATGGAAAAGGCATGCCTTGTGCTAGTCTTCAACACACATAAATTCCATCATGACATGCTCAGCCATCCGGTCAAATTAATCGCTAAAATTGATCCCTTGAAGTATTTGTTATCTAGAACCACTCTGACTGGCTGCATGGCCAAATGGGTCATGCTCCTAAGTGAATTTGACATAGAGTATGTAGAGCGAAAAGCCATAAAGGGATAGGTTATAGCTGATCAATTGGCTGAGGCACCATTACTAGATGCTTACCCTCTAGACATCAAATTTCCAGACGAAGAAGTCTACACGGTCACAGAAGCACCAATTTGGACACTATATTTTGATGGCTCATACACGCATAATGGATCAGGCGCATGAATTTTATTAGTTACCCCTCAAGGTGACTACATTCCAAAATCATTCAAGATAACATTCCCTTGTACCAACAATATGGTAGAGTACGAAGCTCTCCTCACAGGCCTCAAAATTGCAAAGCAGTGGCACATAACTCATTTGAAAGTCTTTGGTGATTCTTTGCTAGTCATTAGGCAGGTTAATGATGAATTCCTCACAAAAGATGATAAACTGTTACCCTATAAGCACATGGTGGATGATTTTAAGAAATATTTCACTTTCATACAGTTTGAACGAATTCCTAGGGTACAAAATAAAGTAGCTGATGCAATGGCCACTATCGGCTCCCTGATTGACATGCCTAAAGACCGAACATAATGTGAGTTTCTCATTGAACAACTTTTAATCCCTGCATATGACATCCCTGAGACCGACATGGTGTGCGATATCGTAGGTCCTGCCTCCCCGTGGTACCAAGACATATACACCTATCTCCGTGATAATATCATACCCCCAGAACTTACACACAACCAACGCAAATCCTTTGTTCATCACTCTTCCTGATACATCTTTGTTGGTGATACGCTTTATCGTCGCGGGTATGACAGAATCCTCCTTAGATGTCTGAATGAGACCAAAGCCCATGCTACACTAACGAAAGTACATGGTGGTGTTTGTGGAGCTCACTCAAATGGTATGGCTCTGGCCAAAAGGATCCTACGAGCTAGATATTATTGGCCTACATTGGAACACGATGCTTGTGAATTTGTAAAGAAGTGCCTTCCATGCCAACAACATGCAGATTTGATTCACGCCCCGACACAAGATCTTCAACCCCTTCTAGCACCATGGCCCTTTTCTCAATGGGGTTTTGACTTGATTGGAAAGATTTACCCACCATCATCCGACTGCCATACATTCATAATTACCGCCACTGAATACTTCACTAAATGGGTGGAAGCAATACCACTCTCACAAATCACCGGTATCTAAATCTCAAAATTTATCCTTTACCATATTCTCTGTAGATATGGTATCCCATCCACCATCCTCTCTGATAACAAAAAACCCTTCAAAAACCAAGCCATGAAACACCTCTGTGACACCTTTCATATCCAACACCGTTGGTCAACGCCTTATTACCCCCAGGGCAATGGTTAGGCAGAAGCAACCAACAAGACCCTTATCCGCATCCTCAAAAAGGTTGTCAATAACATTGGATGAGATTGACACCTCCATATTCATCCTGCCCTCTGGGCATATTGCACATCCATCCGCACCTCGACAGGTGCCACCCCCTACTCTTTAGTATATGGTGCTGAAGCTGTCTTGCCAATCGAAGTTGAACTTCCATCATTGAGGATTTCTCTGAAGAATCTTATCAGGGAAGAAGATGCTCGTGTTGCATGGCTTGCACAGCTGGAATTACTGGATGAACGAAGAATAAAAGCCTATGATCATTTGCAAACATACCAAAACCGCCTCAAACGTAATTACAATAAAAAGGTCCGTCCTCGACAATTCCAGGTTGGTGAACTTGTTCTTAAGGAGAACCAGCATACTCAACAGGATCGTGATAAAAAGGGAAAATTTGAGGCAAACTGGTTAGGACCTTATATCATAGCCACCAAATATGGATATGGGGCCTACAGGTTGACTACTCTTGAAGGAGATCCCCTTGACGAACCCATCAATATCATGCATCTGAAGAAGTTCTACACCTAAATCCGCTCGGCAACCCCACCTAATCAAAAAATCAAAAAAATCAAAAAAAGTAAAAAATCCAAAAAATAGTAAAATAAATCTGTCCTATGGTGAAAACCACCTCTTGGTGGCACCTTGGATAGGTATGGATGGTGAAAACCTGGTAACATGCTTCATCCATAGAGGGCTTAATCATTATCTACTTGACATCCTAGTTATTTTATGCTTTCATCCACACAATCGTCCTCACCCATCTCATCCTAGGCCGCTTGGTATATATTGATTGAGCATTAGACGACCCATCTAACCTATCCCTCATCCTGAGCTTTTTAGTATCCCACTCTAGGCTTATGTCATTCATTCCCTTTGTCGGTCAGCCCATGTCATCGTATAGGATCATCCAGTGTGTCGGTCTCCATCTAGATCTCACCCTTCCGTATCATTAGTCAAACTACGTTGCCCCTGTGCTTTCACGTAGGCAAGGCTGATCATTCGATCTTCCCCAGCGCATTTTGGATCAACTTGTTTTGGTCCTCCATCACTTTGTCTTCACTAGTCCCTTTTCGCTTTTATCCATGGTCTTTTCATCAAACTACGTTGCCCCTACGCTTTCACATAGGCAAGGTTGGTCATTTGATCCTCCCCCGGGGCATTTGTCTGTTGTGTCTTGTGTCCATCATCGGTCACCATTGTCTTCTTTCCGCTTTATCCATGGTCTTTTTCATGAACTACGAGGGCTCTGCGCTTTCACGTAGGCAAGGATAATCTCTGATCGACCCCCGAGCCCTTAGGTCTGTAGGTTATGTCATTTCTCCGCCTTGTGTCTTGCCTCCTTTGTGTTGTGTCATCAAGCCATGCCCTTACCTAGCTAAAACTTAGCAAACAAACTCCACTTGTATCATGAGAGTTAATTAATTTTGAAACATCTTGCGTCATAACGATCATTTAGTTTAGTTTATCCATCATCTGTGGTCTTAACAGGATGCATCCTTCCTAATCGACCTCATCAACCCCATCCATCCCTTTGATCCTATGGCAAAGGACATTTGAAATTAATTGTGATCTTTTGATACTTTTGGCTTTTGTTTATCATTTGAGCTCCCTATCATCACTTGTCAAGGCCGCCATGATCCATCATATTATGGCGTGTTTTGATTGGTCCACATAGGGGCATATCTTGATCTATTGTTTGATTGTGTCTTCTTGGTTGTCCCACGTAGTACCCACCAAGATCCTTGTGGTCTTGTGTTACGCTGGGGCATCCTTTTGTGCTTGTGGTTATCTCAATACCTGGCCCGACCAAGGTCTTCGTAACTTTGGGGTGTTGGGATAGCCTTCTTGTCTGGTGTGTTTGTTTCATGCATTAGACACTAATCTACCTCAGTCCTCCATACCTTGGTGTATCGTGTCTTATGCTATAGAAAATATCAATGCTCCAAAGATGGCAAATTGTATTAGGATTGCATTTCATAATCATGACCATTGCATTACATTCATCCTATGATTTTGGTTGTGCAAATATTTCTCCTCCATCCCCTATTCTTCTCAGGATACTAAAAGGTTTTTGACAGGTGCACACTCACACCACGTCCGCATTCATCTTCCACTATCACCTAAGACCCTATTGACACTTATCATGAAATAATTATATTTTAGATCCATCCATTTGCACACTATCTTAGGTTCATCCATAATATCGTCACCTGCAATATCAAGTGTTAGGTCCATCATCAATACCGTCATAATACATCCATTACATCCTGCATCACACATATTAGTCAAACATGCACAATAACCATCATAAGCATATAAAACATAAGCATTTGTCGCGTCATCATAAGCATATCCACATCTACCTTAAACATATACATCATAGGCATTCATCATACATGAGAACAAAAATCACCATACATTACATCCTACATCACACACATTAGTTGGCATGCATAAAAACCCCTCAAAAACATAAAAATATATATATAACAACATCTATACATGTAACATCCACAAAAGTCATCATAAATAACTGCCATCATATGACCGTCCACATATGCATCAACACAATTATCTATAGATCTCAAATCCATCACACACATAAAACATGAGCTCAATAAGAGCTATTGTATATATAAATGTACCACAAGTCCACAGTACATCTCATAGTCAAGACTAACATATAATAATTCCGTCAATGTCATCACAATCTGTGACCATCGTATACAAAAATCATCTAATCAAAACACTAGTACAAGGTCCTGTAAATATCCACTGCACCTCTGCACTATCCATCTACCCTACACCTGTCAAAAACTCAGTAACCTGTCACCTCACGAATGAACTCCCCACATCAGATCTCTGTGGAGAATCAGGTATTGCTCCCTTGCCTGGTGAAACCCCTGGTGAATCACTGTAACCTCGGGTCCATGTCCCTAATGACTGAGACGACGTTGGCATCTGAGGTGTTTGCCAGGTGTAACAGAATGTCCGCTGTGCCGGATCAGGAACTGCATGATAATATGTAGCCATCCAAAATCCTGCCTCTCTCATGCTCTCCTCTCGCTCTGCAACCTGGGCCCAAGCGGAATTCTGCTCCTGACGATACCTGTCTCAGTCCCTGGTAATGGCTCTCCTCTCCTGCTCCCATGCCTCCTGAGCCAACCGACTCTATGCTAGCTCTGCCTGTAATCGATCCCTCATCTCCTCTGTAGCCGTTGCCCATGCCACCACTTTATCTCTATCTCTCTCCATACCCTGTATATCTGCTCCTGGCATCCCACCCTCACCCTGACCTGCTAGTGCATGAGCCATCGCCGCATCCCTCTCCACCTGTAGAGTCTGCACCCGTATCTCTGCTGCATCTCTCTCCCTCTCAGCCGCCTATGCCCGAGCCACTGTTGCATCCCTATCCCTCTGAAGAGCCTGTGCTCTTAGCTTTTTCGAATCCCGCTCTCTCTGGAGAGACGATACCTCTGCTACTGCCTCCTCTCTCCTCCTCTGTAGTGACTGTATCTCTGCCTCTACCAATGCTCTCTCACTCTGAATGCGTGCCTGCGTCGCATCCCTCTCTGCCTCCATCGCCTGAGCCTGTGCCTATGCTACATCCCTCTCAGCCTGCATAATCCGTGCCTGCTCCCTGGCCTCATCCTCCCTCTCCTGCATTAGCCCCATCTCTCCAACTGTCTGCTCAAGGAACTGTACTCTATCCTAAAGCTCATCCCAATCTCGCTGGAGATCTCCTGACTGCTGACCAGTACATCCTGCCCTCTGATCTGCCCCCTGCTCCGTTCCTCCCTCTGGCTCTCCCCTGGCCTGTAAAATCATGACCTCTGCCTGCAATCTATCATGATCCCACGTCACACTGGTCAACTCACCCTGCATCCTCTACAGCTCTGTCTGTGCCTTGTCTCTCTCCCTCACCGCCTCCCTCACCTGTCCAGCTACCTCGAAAACAATGGCATCATAATCTCTCAATGCATCTCGCTGTACCCTGGCTAGCTCGGCCTCAAGAGACCTCACTCTCTGCTCCGCAATCTGTAATCTCACCTCTACTCCTCTCGGCTGTACAGTGGGATCCTCCGATACCACATAAGGAACCAATGCTAATGACTCTGCCTCCATAACATCTCCTCGGCCACATCCCTGTCTACATCCATCGCATCATCCTCCCCACCCATCTGCTCCGTCTCATCCTCCCCGCCCTCCTACTCCTGTCGCTCCTCACAGTCCTCCACAATACGGCGAACCCAAAATCGTCCCGCCTGCCCCTATCTCTCCACCACGAACCGACGTAGTGTCGACCTCCTCTCCTCCTCTGGCACTGCTGTAACATCCTCATCCTCTCTGTCCTCCTGCTCCTGTCGAGCCTCGTGACTCTCCACAGTAGGCCAAACCCGCAACCGCCGTGGTTGACCATGTCATCCTACCACAAACTGTCTCCTCCCCTCCTCTGATGCCTCCCTCGCACCTACCACCTCCACATCCTCCACATCCCCCTCATCCTCCCCATCATCCACATCCCTCACCTCCTCCACCGTCTGCCCCCCTGGGCTCTCTGTGGCTGTCCCCTCCCCTGCGCTCTCCCCCGCTGCTGACCATCTCTCCAACCTCGCCTCTGATGTCTCCTCCTCCTCCTCCCTGGTCTGCTCGCCTGCTCTGTCTCATCCTCCTCGGGCTCCTCCTGTCCCCCCTGATCAACCACTACCATAGCCTCTCGTCACTGCTACACCCCCCTCTCCTCTCTCTCCGTAGTCTCTGCTCATCCCCTAGTCCAAAACCCACTACCCTCAAAATAGGCTGAACAGGAGTAATCCTATCCCATAACCTATTCTGGAACCACCTCCGATATCTCTCGGTCACAACTGGCACCTGCTCTCCTCCAACTCTCCCTGGATAAGGTACATGTCCTGTTGCCCTCCATGACGCCCTAGCTGCACCTAGTGCCACATGGCCTCCCCATGGTATCTCTCTACTGTACTGCTGGAACATGATAGGCGCTGTCGGAATATCCTATATCACTCCAAACTGCCTCAACACTCTGTCTGGTCGATGCGACTCTACTATGCGCAACACATTCCCAATAATAAAACACCTGCTCAGAAAGTAACCCTCATGTCTCCTCGTATCAGTCCATCCCCGAAACTGGCACAACTTATATTTTCGCCACTCTATATCCCTCGGATGTAGATCATCAAACGCTCTCCTCCACCCCTCCATATCTCCCTGCATCTCATAGCGCAGAACCAAACCTCTACCCTCCCCATACCTCCATGCCACGGGCTCACGATCATCCACTATCCCCGCCCTCACCACTATCGGCCTCGTCACTGCAATATGCTCCCAAGCCCAAATCTGTAGCAACGTCATATGAGTCAAGCTCGCTATCCTCCGGTAACAGATCCCGTGCATATCTCTGTATAGATGAGTCAATACACATGAACCCCATGAAAATGGCCCCTCTCACCACTCGACAATGTGTCGAATCACCTCCATATACCGAAAGCTACATGTATGTCTGCTTCAATTTGGCAACAGTATCCCACTAATCAAACCGCATAGGAACAATGGTAAGGCTAACACTCGCACTGACGAACATTGGTCCAAATCCAACTGCCCCTTCACCTAGGGCAACTCCTCGCGTCCAAACAATACTCTAATGGTCTCCTATAACTCTGCCCCTGTCGACACCACCTCGCTCACTAACCGTCCGGCTATCGGTAGCCTCAGGATGCGCCACACATCCTCCAAAGTAACGGTCATCTCTCCTATAGGGAGATGAAACGTAGATGTCTTTGAGCTCCATCTCTCTATCAACGCTGTCAACATCGCCTGATGCGCTTTGACTATTGGAAACTAAATACAATGTCCTAACCCCGCATGATCCAAGGCTACCTGATCCTCCTTGTTCATCGCTACTATCGTCGCTGCCATCACCTCTGATTGTCGCTCATGTGTCCGTATCTGCTCCAAACTCTGCACACACGAAAATCTTCTAATTATTTCATTAATCTTTTTCTCATCTTTCTTTTTTGTCTTCCACCTTTTTTCCCTATCTTTTCCCTTTTTTTCCTCTTCTTTTTCATCCCCCTCGGCCGGGGCGGTTCACTCTCATGGGCGGTTCCGCCTGAGCGGGCTCACCGGCAGGAGGCCCGACCACTCATAAGGCTCGCCCAAGGGTCCGCTTTGGCCAGGCGTGTGGCTCCGCCCGGCATTTGGCGGCATGCCTCAGGCTGGTCCTCACTATGGGGCCGCGCCTGAGCGGGTCCACTACTGTACGGTTCCACTGGTGGTTTGCCCGCTTGCGGGGGTAGGCAACGCCCGCAGCCGGGGCGGCTCCGCCCCAGGTGTGGGCGGCTCCGCCCGTGGCCGAGGCGGATCCGCCTTGGAGTGGGGTGGCTCTGCCTTGCCTCGCTTCTTCTTCCCCCCTTTGTTCTAACATTTTTGACCTTTTTTTAACATCTAACCTCGACCCATTTTCTTAATTATGCTAACGAACAAAACCCATGTTTTCAAATTTTCAAAACCTATCAAAAAATATGTTAAAAATGTGTAAATTCAATATATGGGTTTTGTTACCACTCACATGATGTGCGACCTCGCCCTCGCTGTATAATACGCGCACCTCATCCGCCCGATGCACAATCTCCATATCGTTGTCGGTTAGCATCGTCTCTCCTCGGTCGCTTTTTCTTCTCTACTCTCCTCCTCTCAACTGCTACAGTCAAAATGACTAAGGTAATTTTTGAAATTACCTTTTTAACCCTCTTCTTCTCAAATGGTATTTTTGACATTTTTTTTATCTTTTTCTTCCTCCAACTAATCCCTAACTTCCCGAGGCTACCATTTGCAAATTGTGCGTCGAATCACATCCGTTCAAAAACCAAAATTGCTTGGTTTTTTGAGCTCTATCCAATGGTGTCTTTCTTTTCTTCCTATCAAGACGTCATCTGGGGACCCCTTTTTCCTTCCCCAATCGCCCTCTCGAGGGGGCATACCCTCCTGCGATTCCTCCATTCCTTTGGCTTAGTCATTGGGGCATCATCAACCTTTTCCATACTAGGGGCATCACCATCTATCATTTCCTCCCTCATTTGCATTTTATTTTTCTTCAAAACACTGTTATTCTAACAATATTTCGAAGAGGGGCAAAATGTAGACATCTAAATTTAATCACTCCCATATGATTAAATTTACTCCTTTTTCGTCTATCATATTAAATATTAATTTATTAAATTAATATTACACCTTTTGTCTCATATCTGTAAAGTATTTAATTTAATAACTAAATGCTTTATCTTTCACCTTCTTCCTCTCTAAATTAAATAAATACACCAATTTATTTAATTTGGTCATTTTTGACCCTTTTGATTTAAAATCAATTTAAAATTCTTCATTCTCTCTCTCCTTGTCACATCCTCCATGATCTTGCTCTAATCTGAATTAATTTAATTAATTCATGATTATGATGTGCATCCTCTTAATCAAAGATTAATGTCACATCCTCCTACATTTGCCACTTGCCTCTAATCTTCCATTAATTATTCTAATCAATTATTTGCACAACCCTAACCAAGGTCATTAGCCATATTTAACACCACCTTTATAGTCAACCTTTGCATTTATCTCTTTTTAGCATTGACCCTCTTTCCCATGTGAATTTTTAATTCACATTTATTTATCTTAGATTCCCCTCTTTTATATGTGAATTTTTAATTCACATTATATCTTTCCAAGGCTTCTAGAACCTTGGACTTGTCACATCATCCACATGTGACCAAGTCCCACCTTTTTGGAGCCCACATTTTATCCTTTAGACTCTCCTAAGAATGTGAAATTTTAATTCACATTTATTTCTCCAACCACCTCTCCTTTTCCCATGGAGATTTTTGAGGAATTCCAAAATTCCTCAAATGTCCCTTTCACTCTCACTTGGGGACAAGAAATTCCTTTTTGAGGAAATCTTCTCACTCCCCAAGGTACTTGGAAGGTACTTGTCCTTCCTCCACCTCATGTACCTTTTTGCCACCTCACTTACACCTCATCTCCTCCTAGCCACTTCACCATCCACATGTCAAGATGTGAGGGCTTGTGAGTTCTCAACCCACTATAGCCCTTCATCTTGACCTTGTTGGATGAATCTCAACCGTTGAATTCTCTAGAGAATTCAAATTCTTCTATAAATACCCCCTCCTCAAGGGCATTTTCAACACTTTTCATTAGAGCAACCTTATGCTGTCAATTTGCATTCTCAAATATTCACTATCATTTAGCCATCCACTTTGATCATCTTGCATTATCAATCTTGCATCTAGCTACACCAAAAAGCCATCTAAAGAGCACACAAAGTCATCCAAATCAAGGGCCAACCAAGGAGTCTTCAACAACAAGGAAGGTATAATCATTTGCATCTTATTTCATCTATTTTCCTTGTTTTATCACTCTTTAGGCTAATCATTGAAGTGTTCTTAGTATTTTTCCACTTGTATTTTTAGTTATTTTGCACATTAGAATAGGGTAAAATTCTAAGGTACACAGATACATACTTGAACACACTTTCTTCCTCAGGAGTTGACATCAATGACAACACAAATGAAATTGACAAGTTAATAATAGAAGAGACAATAGTTAGGTATATAGTAACATTTAATGTCAACATGAAGAATATAGAAAACCAACTGCCTGAAGATTGAGAGGCGCATTATATGCAAGAAGAAATGAAGCAATTAATGAAGATGTAAGATTAAGGGCATATGCTTTGGAGAAGATCAGTGCTCCTCTCACAGATGGGGATAGAGCTAGATTAGCTCAATTGTATAACAAATAGTTCAGGAATAAACAAAGAGTCACTACCCTAATGAGAAGGGATAAGGATGATATGGAAAGGCTAAGGAATGAGACAATTGAGAAGGTTGTAAATATAGAAAAGGAGTTAGGAATGACTCCAAATAGTGAAGGAAAAATGAATTATGATGTCTCTATCCTAGAAGTAAATGAACCAGAAGATGCATAGTATGATGATGCTATAAAACATGAGAATGAAGCAAAAATGGAAAATGTGCAAGATGGTACCCCTATAGTGGAAGAGAATGTTGCTAGAAATTATGAGATGCAGAAGGAGGATAAACAAACAGAGAACATCACACCTCCTCCAAAAATAAGGAAGAATGCAAAGTAGGAAGAAGAGGTTGTATAAGATAACCCGCAGATATTTGAGGTACATAATATAAAGAGAAAAATAATGAAAAATATGAAGATCACATTGGTGACAAGGAAAAGGCTTATGAGAAGATGGATGAAGAGAATATGAAGACTATTGGTGATTCTTCTAGAACCTCTAGAGACTCCTTGAAGATCCTATTGGGAATGCAACTACAATTTCAACTTGTATCAACTCAGCTGTTACAAATTCCAATGCAACAAGGGCAAGTTGATATGGACAAGATATCTCCCTTGTATAAATTACAACTTGATGATGCATTCCATGCCTTTTCTAGAAAAGAGATCTTACAAACCCACTAGAAAAGTACTAAATTGATAGATGAGGTTGTGAATGTGCTGTAAGAGAGATTTCATAGTGCTAGTGTTGGTAATTTTTTATCCGATGTGCAATAATTGAGGCTACTCCAAGACTCTTTCAAAGAATACTCTAGTGGTTTCGAGGAGAAGCTAGAAAAGGAAGTGAATAGGAAGGTGAATGAGAAAAGGTTGGCAGATATGACAGATAAGTGTGCTATTGCACACAGTAGGCTACAAAACAACCTTGTAGATATTCAAAACTATGTAGAGGAAGCCAAAGTGTTGTTTCAATTTTTGTTGAAGTGGCCCTGTTCCACTAAAAAAATTAAGGATGAGATGGAATCTATTGAGTCCTAGATTGACAAGGAATTCGGTGCATATGACCCAAATAATGATGCAGATGGAAGTACAAGGTCAACTATAGAGAATCTACATGAACAATTCTTCCAACGACAAGAACAAAAAAAAAGATTATAGTGTAGTTTGGACATCTCAAAGACCTAGTGAATTCCAAGTTCACACCCATATTTGATGCTCTGACTAATGCAAAGAAGGAAATAAAGTTGAACTCGATACCTAGTACTACAAAGGAAGGTGAAGAACTTCTCATGGAATTTGAGATACAAAGTTGCATGCTTGGTTTAGCCAAGAAATATTGGGAAGATGGTAAGAAGGATTGGGCAACACACCTTTCTAGATTGTAGGCATCCAAAACAAGTAACCTACCCTCTTCTAGTTGATTGTGAATATTTCTTTCTTGATTATGCAAATTTTAGAGTTCATTGTATATTGCGAAAGATAATTGATAATATACCAGTGCAAATTTTGATCAATTTTAATGGATAACACTATTAGGAGTTGTTGAAAAAGACAACTAAGAGGGGGGATGAATTAGTTGTAGCAAATTTAAACTTTTTAAAACATTCACAAGAACTTAGATCAATCACAAATCTTTAACTCTACTAAAATGATTAAACATTAAGTGCAAGTGTAGAAAATGAAAACCATCACACAAACACAATAACACCAAATTTACATGGAAAACCCAATGAGAGAAAAACCACATTGAGGATTAATTCACACTATAGAGAATATCAAAACTGATTACAAAGGATCACTACCAAAACAAGGACTCACTATCCAAATCAAGGCTCACTATCCAATAGGGTTAACCACCCAGAGGGCTCACTGCCACAAAGATACAAAGAAGATATAAGAGATATGTTATAGAGAGAGGACAACTCAATGCAACAAAGATTTTCACCACAATTTACTCAACCACTTGTAGACATGCATGAATGATAGAGTCCACCTTCAACTCACTACATCCAAAAACTCAACATTTAAGATTTGCACTGATCTGCCACACTCACATCACATACATCTTTATATTTCACGATCTCTTTTCCACACACCCACTCTTACCATTAGCTCATTTTGTATTTATACCATCTTCAACTTTGAAACATATCCAAAGTCAACCATCCATCATTAAATTCAAATTAGGTCAACGTCAAAACATCCTAGGGTGGAATTAGAATGAGGGCGACCCAAACACACGCTTGATGAGGACCCAAGTAGGTCCCAACACACTTCATCAACTTCGAAGGTAGTGTTCAACACAAGGTCAGCCAAACCAATGTAAACACATAGAAAAATTAAGCTCATGTAGCCCTTAGCATGATCAAATCCTTCCAGACACCAAAGTTATCTTCAACATGATCATAAAAAATTAACTCTAAAACTACAAGTCATAAGACTCAACCAAAGAGAAATTTGGACCAACAATATTTCTCTCGGACCTCAGCCAGAAGCACAGAAAACCACAATTCACAACTAGTGAACATAACTCATACTGTACAATGAATTAGAAGCCAAAAACCTAGATATAGTAGCTTCCAACAACCATGATCAACATATCTGAACCACACAAACATAAAAAAAATCCTAAAGTAAAACTTGGAGCAACCACTAATCACCTACAACCTTTCTTCATTACAATTTTCTCAATATCCTGGACATATACAACCAATAACCTGCATCCATGACATCAATGAAAACAACATCCAGTTGATAACCAATTGACCAGTTGACATCAATGATAACACCTTCATTCTTGAAACAATCTCCCCCTTTGTCATTGATGACAACACATGATGTGAAAAACCATCAAAGACAACATACTAGCAATGAACACACTTCTCATGATTTTGCTTTCTATTTCTCCTCCTTAGTAGATAATATTATTCACATGATACTTTTCTCTTTTCATATTCTTCCTCTCCCCCTTTGACATCAATGGAAAAGGAAAAGGATATTTTACATTGATTTCTCCTTTGACATGAAAAAATCATATAATGACAACACTTTACACTACCTACTCCCCCTAAGAGGTAGCCACCAAAACATCAGTTCAAAAGAAAGATAGATCCATAGACCCATTAGATTGATGCATCTTCATATGCATCTAGTTCAAGAAAGGAGGGTCAATGACCCCTAACTTCTCCCTGAGATAATCAAAAGTATCTTTAGGAAGAGCCTTTGTAAATATATCATCAATCTGATCCTTCGTAGGGACATACTCAAGCTTTACTTCATTGAGGGGCAATGACCCCTAACTTCTCTCAGAGATACTCAAAAGTATCTTTAGGAATATCCTTCGTAAATATTGTTACCTATTTTTTAGAAACAACTCAAAACAAGTAGAGCTGAATTGCATTCATCATTAAAAGGTACACAAGTAATTTCAAAGTTCTCTGCTAAGTATTCATAGCTGTACAAATCTGATTACTTGTGAATTTCCAGTGCGATCATGCAAATTTTTGTAATAGAAGAAACTCATAAATTTTCATAAGAAATGTTGTTTTATTCATATTGTAAAAATGAAAGTCCCACACAAGCCGTGGGAGTAACTTAATTTGATTTTTTAATCAAATAATGAATACAAGTAAAGTTGTAAACTACACAACTGAAGATAATGTAAACATGAAAAAAGGGAGTGATTCATCATTTCCTGTAATGATGAATCATTTTTACTCAATATCTTCAAGTTGTTGTGTTTGAGTGTCTCCAGGTTGTTTTGGCTCCAAAATCCATGGTTTCTTGCAAGAGTGTTGAAGGTGATGTTAGAGCAATGATAAATTGCATCTTTCCTCATGCCTATATTACCAAAAAAAATGTAATCTACACCTTATTAGGCATTCATTAGATGATTAAGTCATCGAAAAAGTAGATGTTCAGAGAGCATAAAGTTCAATGGAAGCTTTCAACTTCAATTATTTTTGCTAATTTGTTTGTTTAATGTGCAGGAACAGGTATAATAAGATCATTTCAACCAACATATATTGTTATGAGTGGTGAGAAATGTGGCTCCCATAAGGGTTGAGCCCAACTCATAAACAATAACGTGGGACAACAGTATGGAATAAAAGTAATCATCATTCTCCATGAATGAAAAGTTGATCAAGCAGCCATTATTGGCATGATAAATAAACTATCTCATACAAAGAACATTCATCATAGTAGCTGAAGCAAAAGAGACCTAGTTTTATCACTTGAGCACATACATCATGCAAGTCATACATGAGTTGTAGGCAGTTATTACAAGTCATTAACATGCTCACAAGGTACAAAGCAATAACAAAAAATATATATGGAGTACAGTAGAATTTCGCTATGCACAATGGAGCATCATCATCTAGTGAACAAGCATACATATTTCAATTGCCAGATCAAAGCAACAGAGGAAACAATGAATAAAACTTTTGAGTGATTGCATTGGAACAATAATGTCAATACATTTAATCATTTATCAAGAGAAGCATGTTATAGTTTTGGTCAAGTGAATAAAAAACACAGGGGCAACCAAGAGGCACGAGATCTCATGAAGGAAACAAGTGCAAGGCATATTAATGACAGTGATGGTAGTCTTAACAGTTTGAAAGGAAAGTTTAATTATTCCATCCATTATCTTATGTTTTCATTTTTTGTCCATACCAAGGAGATTTTTAGATATGCTTCTATAAAATCTATAAAGCATGTAATGCAATAGTCATGGTTAGTACAAGTGATATTACAGTTCAAAGGCATTCATCATGCAAACACTAAGGAAGCAGTCTTAAAGGAGAAGTGAGAAAGAATGAAAATTCTCAATAGCCACGAACTGTTCAATAAAAGCCATGTTAAATACATGCAAGCCCATGGCTTGGAATGAAACCCTTTACATAATGATACAAAGTCTTCTTTGTTTGTTCATTGGAAATACAAAGGAAATGGATGAAGGTAAAAGCCGCGACCAGAGACAACTTTTTATTACAAATGGCCCAGACCCACTTGGGGTTTCCATCAAATCTCAAATACATGGGTTATGGAAGAACTTTTGACTCATTCCAGATGAGGAAAAAATCATAAATAATATGGCAGCGGCCATAAAGTATGGCTATGGAGTTTTTTAGCAGCAAATTCATGGAAATATAAAGACATATATTCATTCTTATATCGTTTTGAGCTCAAATCAAGATTTTACAAACAAAAATATAGTTTTGAAGGCTGCAAACTTACCTTCACTTATTTTGATGGAGAAATATAGTCAAACCTGTGGCCAGTAAAGCTTCACAAGTCCTTCAAGTGGCACCTCAAAGAGTATAAGAAATATCATAGAGAGAATGAACACAAAAAAATACATCAGAAAAACACAATGGCTGCGGCTGTGAAAGCCTAAAAGGCCCTCAAAGCTCATCAAAATGTTCAGATTTGTGGTAAAAAGACTTACCCTGCAGGAATTTTTAGGAAAATCTTCAAAAAAGCAGCAAAAATGGAGTATATTCGACCTTCAATACTAGCAACATGGCGGTGCAGGGCTTCTCCAGAAAAGTGAAATGTGAAATGATGAGAAATTATTAGGATTTGATGCCTTTTGTTCGCCCTAATCCGATGAATGGTCTTGACTTATCAATTTTTGACTTATGTTTTAAAAATTAAAATCATTTCATTTGAATTGGGCCATGGTATTGACTCTTCAAGTCAATTGACCTAATCATATTAGGGGAGAGCCATGAGTTTGTATTGTAAATTTCAAAATTATCATTTGAGTTTGAAGTGAGAATTCACTTCACTTATAATCCTTTGCATGATTATAGACAAAAATAATAATACAATTACATATTAAGGTATTATTATCTTAATATTTAACATGCAATTAGAGGAGGGAAAAACGATACATTAAATATTAAAATAATCATATCGATTATTTTTAATATTTAATTACCCTTTTTTCCAAATTGTTCAAGAGAAAGGACAAGTGAAGTGAACTGAGGATCGTGCAATCAGTGTAAGTGGAGATTTTTTTTTTCATGCATTTTGGGGTACAACTGAGGTCATTTACATATAGTTTTCGGGTCTCCATCAATCTAACTGATTGAGAGGAGGAGTTGAGCCTAATTTTGGCTCTTTTCATGCAATTTTGGGCCCTCTTTTCGAGGCTTTTCTTATTTGCTCGTGAGAGGAATTTGAGGAAGATATTTTCACTCTTAGATCACTTTCAGTGCTACTTACATGCATTTAGAGGCATTCTCAAGTTACTTTTTAGTTATACACATTGTGACACAGAGTTCTGAGCTGTTAAAGCTCAGTTACAGCATTGGTGGGCCCTCTTTTCACACTATTTTCTCTTTTTCTCATGAGAGAGGTTTCAGAGAGATATTTTCACTTCCAGTTCACATGGAGTTCCACCTCTTGGATGCTTTATGCATGCCTTTATTGTATTTAAGGAAAAAACTTTGTCTTTTTTCCTCAGTTCTTGTTTTTTTCCTTTGCCTTCAGCAAAGAGACCTCATGTAACTCAGTTTTCACAGTTTTATGATATTTAGCAGATTTTATAGGTTATCTTAGAGTATCATTTGTAGAGTGTTCCTTCTTTTGTCATTGCAAGTTAAATATCGTCCTTCTTAGATTTAGGTGTTTTTTTTTACGAATGTTTTGGATGCAAATTTAATGTGTTTGACATCAGAACCTTTAAATTTCTCACATTTGTGAATGCATGTACACGAAAAAACAATCTTTGTTGCAGGTCATAAATTGTGCTTTTAATATATCCTTATCTTTAAGTTGTGAAAATAACATTTTCCTTCATAAAGAATGAATTATCAAGACTTTTTGTGAATCATTGATGCAGTTGAATTTTCCAATCTAAGTTGTGAAAATAAGCTTCGTAAGGGATCAGTTGTGAATCAGTTTGTGCTCTTTAAGTCAATTAGGTGCATCACCCAGTTTTAGATTTCAGTTCATGTTTTATTTCAAGCCTTTTTTCCCTTTTCCAAAGAAGTTACACATAATTAATTAGAAGATTCAATAGGAAGTCGGCCTAGAATCCGAAGGTCTAGTTTCATATAGGGTACCCACAACCTAAAATTAGTCCAATGTTGCACAAGATTGCAACATTTTACAACTTTGCATGCGGGTGCAAATCCCTGTGACAACAAATATATCAACAATCTGATCCTTCATAGGGACATAATCAAGATTTACTTCATTCTCCACAACCTTCTCTCTCAAGAAATGATACTTGATAGATATATGCTTTGTCCTCGAGTGCATCATTGGATTCTTTGAAATGTTAATTGCACTTGTGCTATCACAGAAGATAGAAATAAAATCATCATACACAACTGTGATATATTTAAATGTTTGTTTCATTAATAGAACTTGTGTACAACAAGATGCAGTAGCAATATACTCAACTTCAACAGTAGATAAGGAAACTGAATCTTGCTTTTTACTCAACCATGCCACCAATCTGCAACCAAGAAAGAATGCACCACTACATGTACTTTTCTGTCATCTACACATCCATCCCAATCTATATCTGTATAAGCACTTAGTGTAAATTTAGTATCCCTAGGATACCATAAGCCATAATCTAGAGTTCCATTCAAATATCTGAATATTCTTTTAACAACATCTACATGTGTTTCCTTAGGATCTTCTTGGAATCTAGCCACAAGACATACAACATGCATAATATCCAGTCTAGTAGCAGTCAAATACAACAAATCTCCAATCATAGATCTATATTTTCTTTGATCATCCTTAGGTGAATCATCATCTTTACCTAATATGAAACTAGTCACCATAGGAGTGCATACCAGTTTGGAACTATCCATCCCAAACTTCTTCAACATCTCTTTCACATACTTAGATTGTCAAATAAAAATTCCTTTCTCTATTTGATTAATTTGTAGCTCAAGAAAGAAATTCATTTCTCCAAACATAGACTTCTCAAATTATTTTTGCATTTCTTCCACAAAAATTTTACACAGTTTATTTCCTCCAAAAATAATGTCATCAACATATACAACCACAATCAAGATTTTGTCATTCTTAATTTTAAAATATAGATTACTATTTGTCGTACCTTTGTTGAAACCTTGATAAATCAAATACTTGTCTAACCTTGCATACCAAGCTCTAGGAGCTTTCTTTAATCCATATAAAGCTTTCTTCAATCTATAAACCATATCCGGTTGATCTGAAAACTGAAATCCTTCCAATTGTTCCATGTAGACCTCTTCTTCTAGCTCACCATTCAAAAATGCAGACTTGACATCCATCTAATATACTTTGAAATATTTATGAGTAAAAAACACGAAGAACATCTTGATAGATTCCATTCTTGCCACCAAAGTAAAAGTATCCTAAAAATATATGCCTTCTACCTGTGAATAACCCTTACACATAATCCTTGCTTTGTTTCTGACCACTTCTCCATTCTCATTCAATTTATTTTTGAATACCCACTTTGATCCAATAATGTTTTTGTCTGTCAGTCTTGGGACCAATTCCCAAGTTTGATTCTTCTTAATCTGCATAAGTTCTTCTTTCATAGCTTCCATCCAATTCTCATCTTTACATGCTTCACTTATAGTCTTTGGTTCAATCTCAGAAAGTAAACACAGATTTACCTCACCAGCAACAACTCTGGTTCTTATCAATACTCCTTTTGTCTTGTCTCCAATGATCTGTATTTCTAAATGATTTTTTTTCACATACTTAGGTTTCTTAGGGGACACCACTGGAGCTTCACCATCTTCTTCTTCATTCTTATTCTCTTGCTCATCCTTCTCATTTTCTTCCACAATTTCTTCAATCCTTACGCAATCATGTTCATCAGATACATATCCATCAATATCAATTGAATTATTCATTGCTTCATCAACCTTGACATTTGTACTCTATAATATTCCTTAGTCTTTTATTGAAACATATGTAAGCTTTGCTTTTAGTAGAATATCCAAGAAAAATTCCTTCATCACTTCTTGCATCAACTTTCCTAAGTTTTCTTCATCCCGTCTGATATAACATTTGCTTCTAAATACCTTGAAATACTCAATAGTGGGAATTCTTCCACACCATAGCTCATAGGAGGTCTTTGTGCTATTTTCTCTTGCTTGAAATCGATTGAATACATAAACAACAATATGAATAGCTTCTCTCCAATAAAATTCTGGTAGACCTACTTTAGTAATCATTGATCTAGTAGCCTCTTGAGTTGTTTTGTTATTTCTTTCAACAACTCCATTCTGCTGAGGATTTCTTAGAGCATATAACTGTCTTTTTATTCCATGAACTTCACAAAAAATATTGAGCTCATGGGAGGTGAATTCACCACCTCTGTCATACCTTAAGCATTTTATCCTCAAATTTACTTCATTCTCAACCATAGCTTTGAATGTCTTGAATCTATCTAATGCATCTGATTTCTCTCTAAGACATGTAACACATGTATACCTAGAATAATAATGAATTAAAAGCATAAATTACCTTTCACCTTACATAATTCTCACTCTTATAGGACCACATGGATCTGTATGAATTAAATCTAGTAGTCTAGTACTATATTGTTTGTTTGATCTGTAATGATTTCCTTCTTTCTTTCCAAACTGACAATTCCTACAAATAGCATTAACAGGCTTTGTAATCCTTGGTAAATCTCTCACAGCCTAAATTGCACTAATCCTCACCAAGTTATCAAAATTCATATCACACATTCTCTGATGCCATAACCAACTATCATTAATTTGAGTCATAAAGCATCATCCATCAACACCCTTAAGTTGATAGATATTTCCTTTAGATTTCTTTCTTGCAACAATCACTGTTCCTGAATCTTTCCTGATATCACATATTTCATCCTTAAATACAAGATTATATCCTTTATTACACATCTATCCAAAACTCAAGAGATTATGCCTTAAACCCTTAACATAGTAGACATCATCAGTATTATGCTTTCCATCAAAACTTACTGAACCTATCCCACAAATTTTAGCACCAGTATCATCTCCAAACATAACTAAGCCACCATCATATTTTTCAAGTTTAACAAACTTACTCTTATCACCGATCATGTGATGTGAACAACCACTATCAACAACCCAATAGCTCTTTTCCTATTTAGCATGTAGGGAAAAGATTAGAGTACCTTCATTTTTCTCCTTCTTGAGAGGGTATTCCTTCACCTATTTTTCAGAATTAGCAAAAGTAGGTTCATCTTTTATAGTCAATAACAAGCATTCATTGTCACCAGGATCTCCATAATCAGATTCTTCATCAGATATACTAGCATCCTCATTCACATAACATGCTCTGTTGATCTTCTTTCCTTTCTTTTCTTTATCATATATTTGTTTATTCCTCTTGGCTCTTTTCAGACACCTTGAAACATAATGTCCTATCCCTCCACAATTAAAGCATTTAAAGGGTAACTTACCTTCATACTTACTAGAGCCTTTCTTCATCCTTCTCACAAAGTTAGCTTCTACTTCATCAAGATTTTCTTCATCTAGATCTTCAGTTTTTTTAGCCTTAAAAGCAGTTTCTAATTTGGATCCATTTCCCAAATTCAGCTTTCTCATCTCATAAGATGTCAGAGTTCCCAACAACTGATCTTTAGTGTAAGTCTTGTAATCCATATGTTCTTCAATAGCACATACGCCCCGTTCGGAACGGGGACCCTTTTTTTTTTTGCCTCGTCGAGTTGCTTTTGTCACCACCTCATTTTGCATGCCCCTTGTTTTGTGTCTTGGATGGTCAATGAGCTTTAGAGAAGTCATCTTGAGTTGGCCACCCTCAAATTTTCAATGCTTTAGGCCTTCACAGAGTTCCCTTAGTTGTTTTCCTTTTCTCTTTAGAATTGGCATCCTTGGAGCAGCGTAGGTCCGACCAACTGGGCCACCCTGTGCAGGTTTCCTTCGCTCCACGGAATTCGCAACCTTCAGAGCTGTTTTCCGTTGCCAAATGCCTGAGCAACTAACTATTGGCTTCCGTTCACCTAGCGGGCTTCATCCTTCCTGCGACCATTTTCAAAATGACTAACCACCAACCTTCAATGCCTCTGTATGATCATTAATGAGGGGCATTAAATGACAAAAAAATCTATAAATAGCCCCTCCTGAGCTGTCATTTTCACTTGTTAGTTGTTTAGAAGTGAGTCAGAGCCCTCTCCTATCATTGCCTTCGCACCCGCTAAGTTCATTTGACAATTCAGGGAATTTGCTTGCTGTTTGATCGATCACCTTTATTAGGTCTTAAAGGTCAGTTTTCCGCCGCGCGCCCTATTTCAAGTTTTCATTGATTTATATATAAAATTGATAAATTTGAAGGAAGAAAACTTGGAAATTAGCTAGAACAGACCTAGGCGCACAAAACCCACCTCGTAGAATTTTAAAACTTGGTGAAAATCATCTCGTTGGCTGCGTGTAGAACTTGGGGTCTCCGCGACCGTTCGTCAACCATAGCATCCATGCTCTGCAGGTCCAGAGGGTGTTTGTCGTTGTTCCCTTCATTAAAAAAACCAAACTTTGAAACAAATAGCTGATATCCCCTATGGACCTGCGTTCATGGAAGGACGCCTCCTCTTTGCCAATTAGTGATTAAACCTAAGAGAACGTTCATGCAAGCGGCCTTCTACTCGGTCAGATCCGATTTTGCGGACCTTTGACCTGCCTTCATCGCCGCTCAATCAAACATCTCAAGTGGCCAAATTATAACTTCCATTCACCCTGCGGGATCCGCTCAATTGATTTCTAGCCAAAATCCTGTGACGAAGTACCCAAGTCTAAGTCCCCACAGACTCTTCCTTGTGGGCCTCTTCCTACGGGTTGCCATTCAATGTCCGCTGCTTCATAACGACCTTTACATCCTGAAGGTTCGCTCATCGGACTTCACAACCTTCATCACCACCCAAGATTTTAGCAGGATTAACCTACCTTGTGCACGTTCGGTCAGGTGGGTTTCCGCCTCCCTTTCGCCGACGCCATAACCACTATCCAATGACGAGACTCTGATGTCTCCCCGGTGGGCGGGTCCTGACCGCGTCATTGTCGTCTATTCTTCTATGCTTTTAAACAACCAAGTGTAAAACTTTTTTTTGAGGCCCCCCTCCTTGCAGACTTCTGTCCATGAGCCACTGTGGTGAGTTCGCCATCCTAAATGGCCCTTGATGACCGACCTTTCGCCCTTCAGGTCCCGAGCCCCGTTGTGTCTGCTTGTATGCATGGATGAAAATGATTAAGTGCTGAACCTATTTGTGGGCCATCCCTCGTGGATGACCGCTAGTGGAACTCCATCCTGGTTCTTCCATTCTCAAACAAAAAATGATTCTCATCAGCCCGCTACACGGGACTTGGCCTCCCCATCTCCTTTGGACTGTCCAACAATAAAAGAATAATGCCTTGAGTCCTTGCAGACCCGATGCTATGGGTTTCTCCTACTGGACCACTATCTAACATTCACTGTTCCAAATGGCTATGACCCAACATATCCCTGCATCATCCAACCCAAAAAGCCTGAGCTCTAAATGAACTGCACCACTGAATTTCAAAGCCGCGGGTCCTGCATGGCAGAACACCGCCTTGCCAATGCCGTTTAAACAATGAACCCTCAAAAAACCAAGCTACTCTTTGATCTCGCATGCTTAAAAGGTGGTCTTCACTCCTTCAAAACTTCAAAACAATCTTGACCCACGTGCCTAAATGAACTGATATATTTGGTGGATCCTACCTAATGCCTAAACTTTGCTGTGGGTTGGGACATGCAGGCCACCGTTCCTTGATTGTCATCCCTCATGTAGTTGCCTTCAAAACAACCATCAACCCAGGGAAGTGCACACCCCTGGGCCCACCTTGTAATAACTCCCTCCAATGAAAGGTTAATATCAATCTGGAAGAGATATTCAAATTCTCAAATGATGAATTATCTAATGTAACATCATTTTGCAGGATTTTGACTAACGTTCCCATTGTTTTATACTTGAAAATGTTTTCTACTCTCTCTCACTCGCAGGATATATGGAACTAGGTGCAGGATCTTCATAGGTGGCTGTGGAGAAAGACAAGGGAAAGAAGTCAGCCAAAGCACCCTGGGGAAAAGAGGACAAAGATCAAATGAAGTACAAGTTCCAAGGGGAACCCCTCAACTCCAAGGTCACCATAGATTGGAAGGAGGTCTCAGATACAAATATCGGGCACATAAATATTGATTAATTCAAGCAAAGGGTCCGGATCAACCCCACAATAGAAAATGTGAGAAAGATTAGATGCAATGGGTTGGTCAAGGCTGCTAGTTTCCTGCCTACCCTCGTTGCTCCCGAGCTTGTAATGGCCTATAGGGAGGCATATTAAGAAGAGTCTAGAACAATAGTGGATAGAGATGGGAATGTTTTGGCTGATCCATCTACCAAATCAATAGGGAAGGGTTTTTATATCCCTACATTCGGCGAGATGGAGGAAGCATCCAAAGAAGATGCCAAGGAGATGTGGGATGTAGACCCCCTCAAGTGCAAAAAGATCATCAATTAGTACTAGTTAAAAGAAAAGAGGGGCAGTGCAGCTAAAGTACCTCGAGAGCTCTTCCACAACGACTTCTATGAGGATTACCATGACTTGGTAACCCTATTGAGCTTATGACCTTACCGACTATAACCTACTTCCAGGAGTGGATGTTATACTTTGTGGAAGAGATCCTTCGAGGCAAAATCAAGTTCTACTAGGCAGGAATAATTAGCAATTGCTTGCACGAGCAATTTGTGGCTATGAAAAAGACCTTGCGATTTTACATGACATCTTACTTGGTCTATTTACTGGCTAATTGGATGCAATACAAAGGCTTGTTTAGAGCTCCAGATGAGGCTCCAGGCAGGGAATTCAAGGTCTGTGACAGGTACCCTCAACTTCAATACAAGAATTTCAAGAAGGACTACTACAGAGTCAACAATGCCTTCATAGGCCATGCTATCAGATTGATTGGGGGTGACTTCAAATGGAGAGTCTCCCATAGTGCCAATGGTTACATCCATATGTTTGGATTCTTGTTCCTACAATTTTTTAAGTTTACCTATATTCAGGCCGAAGGTTTCTCAAAAAAACCATACAAGCTGCCCCGGTACCCAAAAGACCAGATAATATTGCTAGAGCTCTCTCCGCAGCTGCATCACACACACACCCTCCTAAGTAGAAAGCATAATGCGGGGATTCCCTATCCCATCTCCTTCGGCCAAGGGATTTATGAGCTCCACACATCCTTGTGTGTAGACCATTCAAATAAAGAACTTGTTGACTATAACCTTGAGCTCTATATTTCCCAGTAGTGGATGGACCCATATAGATGGCTCAGGAAGATGGCTAGGCATGAGTACGCCCATATACATGACGTTGAGGGATTTTGGTCCAACTGCAAGGATGAAAAATAAGTGAGAATGAGCCGCTACATGCTCATGACAACGTATTTTTTCAAGAGGGTTAACTTGTTCCTTGTACCAGAACAAGTGGTGGAGGATGAAAATATAGTGATTGATCCTCGATATGATGCAGTTTCTAATCTCCCATTGCCATTAATTTATTGGGGTGAAGAAGAGGTCAATGACCTCGATATTCTGACAAAACTGATTGAGGAAAGAACAAAAGAATGGATTGACAGGCAGATCGCCCAATTGAAGCTACAGGGAATCACCCTGACATATAGGGAACTTGAAGAGGAACCAGGAAGTAAGACTGACAGTGGGACAACTGCTGCCCCATCTGGAGAAACTTCAAAATATCCTCCAGCCACCAGGTTGAGAAAGAGAAAAGAGATGGCTAAAAGACACCCTAAACCTAGGGTGTACTCTAGAAAATCCTCAGAGGGTGAACCATCCAAGAAGCCGAAAACATTGGGAAGTTTCATAGAGATTCCCATCATCCAGGAGGACCCATTCCATGAAGGAGAAGAGCTAGAGGCCAAACAACCAAAGTCCCCACCTGCTACCTCTACTCTCGCAGTCATCACAATTGCTGACATTGCCACCACTGCTGCCCCACTACGTGCTTCTTAGGAAGTAGTTGCTACTTCTCCACCTACAGTGGATATCTTAGTCCACCTTGCTTCCACCCCACCCTCTATGCAAGGAATGGTTATAGACTACTCCTTTTCCACTACCTCTCTGCTCTCCTCTTCCTCCATGTCTCCATCAACATCTCTTCCACTAGCTACAACAACAATGCCAATTCCCACTCTATCACTCCTGAAGGTCTTCACTCGCCACATGTAGAATATCCCAATGGAGTTGTCTGGGTTATTAATGAACCTAGCCATACAAGCTACCTTGGAACATTTTTTTGCAAATCTCCCCACTCCTCCTCCTCCAATTGAGCCACCATAAATGAAAGCAATGGTGCAAATATAAGAAGAATTGGAGCGACAAGAAAGGGAAGCAAAAAAAGAAATGGAAGAAGAAGTGGATGACTACCATGAGCATCTTGAGTACTAGCACCTAGTAATTGATAAAGTGGCACGTGAGGGAGAGGAGGAAGAAACACAGTCATCTGAGGAAGAAACTGAGGAGCCAGGTACCAAATATATTGTGGAAACTTTTAACTCAAACCTCGAAGAAGAATTGGCTTAACAACTCAAGAATGTTGGAGAAGAGGTGGAGAAGTAGCCTTTTGATGAAGAGAAGAACACAACAGAGGAAATGGAGGAGCACACTAGGCCTCCAATTGGGGAACAAATTAAGAGTCTTGAGTCTGATAAGAAGATGCCTCTGTCAGAGGAACATGAAGAAGGGCTCAAGCACAATGAAGAGGTGTCGTCGTGACATGAAGAAGAGGAAAGAAAGAAGAAGATAAACTTGAGGAAGAGACTGAAGCCCAAAGGATCCCAAAAATGGAGCATCATGAAGAACACGGGCATGACCGAGAAGAAGAAGATAACACTGAAGGGGAGGACAACCCCAAAGAACATGCAGCTGCGCAATCCCTGAGAAAAGAAACAATATTCATCCAGGATTCTGATGAGGAAGAAGGAGATAAGATAGAACAAGAGGCTCTGGGAAGCAAAGAAATTGAAATCCAACACGCCCGCAAAGAAGAAGGTGATCATGAATCACCAAAAGAAGGATCTCAGATGCCAGAATGGCTAGAGAAGCAATTGGAGAAGAAAACCTCAACTCCAAAGGATCCGAGGGCAAGGTTGGAGGCAATCCTATCTCCAACCCAAATAAGTAGTAAGAAATAGAAGAAGCTAAAGGTCAGATCTCAGCTGACCATGGATGTATCTAGATCTAGAACTGTGCAGATAGCCACTCCAGTTGTGGGAGAAGAAGGGGTAAGCTACAATGTCTCCACCCTCGATTTGGGAACAAAGACAAGCGAACAAAATATTGACCACCTCCAAGGATCCGTTGCCACCATTGTGCACCAAATGCACAAAGATAAGATTTCCAAGGAGGAGTTAAAAGCACAGGTGGCTGGCTTAAAAACATACATCGAACAATGGTCATTAGTCGAAGAGCTCCCTACCAATTCCTCATCATCGCCATAATTGTTGTCTAAGGACCACATTGACAAGTTAGAGAAAAGAAAGAATTGGACAAAGGCCGCAAAGGATTGGTTCTGAAAAGTCCTCTACAATGGAAATATGGGCATAGGCCACACTGTCAGGACTGCCAACAAGTTCCTAGAGGTGCAAAAGATACTTGAGGGAACAAAGAAGTTTTGCACTGACTTCCTCGAGTTGTACAAGATTACGTATCCCAAGCTTGAGGCCATTCTCAAGATACCTGATAAATCCTGGGAGAAGGAGTTTGCTCTGGTAAGGGGTGACCATTGGCTCATAGAGACATGGAAGATGGGCTTAGATCAAATAAAGGAGGTGTTGGAACAAGTGCTCCATGAGGTGGAGTTGGATATCGACTGGGTCAAGGAAATCAAGACAGACTGTGGAGAATATCTGAGATTGATGATAGATCTTGATGTGCCTGCTAGTGAGTTGGACCCGAAGAAATTGAAGCTATACTTCCACAAGAAAATGGAGAATGGGACCGTGTATGCACTTACAATAGATTTCATGGGATTTGCTGCATGAGCCTTCACTCAATTTGAGCAATTAGTAAAAAACATGCAGAAATGTGACAAAGACTGAGATGAAATTACAAGAAAATCAAGGAAATTAAATTTCCAAGTGATCTAGTCAGATATATTGGAGTGGAACAAGCTCCAGGCATTGATTATAAAGTTTTGGAATATGCCACCATCAAGAAAAGTGAAGGAAATCCTGTAATTGATGATGAGTTCCTCACCAAGTACTTGCAGCAAAAGGAAATCAGCTGGAAGACAAAAGAGCTGCAGTGCTGCTCACTAGAGGACAAAATAGGCTAAATGACAATGATGTAATTTTAAATTGCAATATATTTGGGAGTAGGTGAAACCCTAATTTTTAGTGAATCTTGGCCACACAATGCAAATCATTCTAGGCCATTCATTTTTCTTTTTGGACACTATAAATAGGGGGTCTCCTCTCATTTTCAAGAGAGAGTTGAGTTGTAATGGAATGCTGCTGGAATTTTAATAGAAATTCATTGAATTTGGTGGATTCTTGAGTTCCTTTGCATGTTTCATGATTCTTCTTCTCTTAGTTAGTGGATTTGAGTAAATTAGCTTTGTTGTTCTATATGTTTTAGCTTGCTTTAGTAGATTAGTTAATGCTATGCATTGATATTGAAGAATTTTTTTGTATGTTGGCAACCTTTCTTGTCCATAATTTTTGCTGTTTATTGATGATAAATAGCTGTGTAAAGTTAGTCTGGGCATAAATTGAAAGCTGCACCAAATTTCTATCTTTTATTCATACTTATGGTGAATGAATGGTTGAATATCTGTAGTCCTTAGAAGCTTGCACTAATTTCATGAGACTATGAAGTAATCTAGTTAAGTGGAATTTAGTTTTAGGAAGGCTTTCCACAGTAGGGTCCTCCATTATCACTGTTCATTGCTAGTTTTAGGTCTAGGAACTCTCTCTCTTCCCTGCCCTTTTTCCTTATTTTTAGAAGTGACCTTGAACAAGGTTCATTGCACATTGTAATGCCAAATTCTAAGCTGAAATAGGAGTTCTAGACTACTGTTTGAACCTACAACAATCGTGTACCAACTTTCCCATCTTAGGAACTCCATTGGAAGATCTGATTCTCCTCCAACTTCACTTTATAAGTCTTCCCTATGATTACTAGCAAAATCACATCAAAACAACTTAGGCATTCCAAGCAAGTCATGACTTAACACTCGAGAGACCTTGGGGTGATTTTCAGCAACTTGTTGTTGGAGATTTCCTTTCAAGAGAGGTAGTGCACCTATGCACTACCCGTGTTGAGAAAGTGCTAAAACACCCATCAACAATACCTTTTCGCTGTAAGCATCAGGGAGAGTTCTAAGAATCTTCTTTATAATCCTGGGTTCATCTATTGTAGCACCAAGTCCTCTCATTCCAGCTACTACCTCATCCAATCTATGTACATAAGTTTTAACATTCTCATCTTCAAACATATGTAGGAGCTCAAGCTGTGTCTCCAAGTTCTACAACTTTTCCTCTTCGACCCTTTCATCACCTTCATGTGCCATTTCCAAGGTATCCTAGACTTCCTTAGTAGTCTTCAGGTTTTGAACTTTAATCAACTTGAAATGTACAAGACTATTCTTGAAAATGTACTTCGCCTTATTGTTCGCTCCATGTTCCTTGATCTCATTAGCTGTACTCAGACCATTAGTAGGAGGAGTGTAAGTATTCTTGTAAGATTTCTTCACATCATATCCACAATACTCCAAATATTCTTCCATCAGTATTTTCCAGATAGCATAATTAGTTCCATCGAACCTCGAATAATCATGAGTAACTTTGCTAGCCATCCTGGACCTTCCTTAAGTGGTTAAGATCTTCTCCAAGGAACCAAGCTTTGATACTAATTGTTGAACAAGATAAATGAGAGGGGGGGTGAATTAGTTGTAGCAAATTTAATTTTTTTAAAACATTCACTAGAACTTAGATCAATCACAAATCTTTAACTCTGATAAAATGATTAAATATTAAGTGCAAGTGCAGAAAATGAAAACCATCACACAAACACAGTAACACCAAATTTATGTGGAAAACCCAATGAGGGAAAAACCACGGTGAGTATTAACTCACACTATAGAGAATATCAAAACCGATTACGAAGGTTGACAGCCAAAACAAGGACTCACTATACGGATCAGGACTCACTGTCCAACAGGGTTAACCACCTGGAGGGCTCACTACCATAAAGATACAAAGAAGAAAGAAGAGATATGTTATAGCGAGAAGACAATCTCAATGCAATAGTTATTTCCACCACAATTTTCTCAACCACTTACAGACATGCATGAATGATAGAATCCACCTTTAGCTCACTGCATCCAGAAACTCAACATTTAAGATTCACATTGATCTACCACACTCACATCACATACATCTATATATTTCACTCTCTTTTCCATACACACACTCTTACCATTAGCTCATTCTATATTTATACCATCTTCAACTTTGAAACATATCCAAAGTTGGTCCATCCATCATTAAATTCAAATTAGGTCAACACCAAAACATCCTAGGGTGGAATTAGAATGAGGGTGACCCAAATACATGCTTGATGAGGACCCAAGTAGGTCCCAACACGCTTCATCAACTTCAAAGGTAGTGTTCAACACAAGGTTGGCCAAACTAGTGTAAAACACATAGAGCAATTAAGCTCATACAACCCTTAGCACAATCAAATCCTTCCAGACACAAAAGTTATCTTCAACATGATCATAACAACTTAACTCTAGAACTGCAAGTCATAAGAATCAACCAAAGAGAAATCCGAACCAACAATATTTCTCCTAAACCTTAGCTAGAAGCACAAAAAACCACAATTCACAACTAGTGAACATAACTTGCACTGTACAATTAATCAGAAGCCAAAAATCTAGATATAGTAGCTTCCAACAACCATGATCAACATATCTGAACCACACAAACATAGAAGCAAATCCTGGAGCAACCACTGAACACCTGCAACCTTTCTTCATTACAATTTTCTCAATATCCTTGACATATACAACTAATAACTTGCATCCATGACATCAATGACAACATCAACCGATTGATAACCAATTGACTAGTTGACATCAATGAAAACACATTTATTCTTGCAACAGGAGTTGGTTAGACTCTTGAAGAAGTTTGTTACTCTCATGCATATATGTATATATCAGTTAGGGGGAGTATGCGAGTAAGTTAGGTAAAATCATGTATATATGAAAGGGGGAGAAGGAAAAATAAAATCAAGTAGATGTGAATGATGTCAAAGGGGGAGAAAAGAACAAAAAATATGTGTGCACCATTTTCCCTTTATGTCAAAGGGGAAGAAGATTTGGAGAAGATTTTTGTGCATGTTGCCATCAATGACAAAGGGGGAGATTTTTGGATGTTTGAGGAGATTTTCATTGGTATGTTTGTTGGCAACATGAGCATGAGCATGAGCATATATAGTGTTTTCATTGATGTCAACATTTGATTTGATGTGAATATTGATGTATAGATATCTGGTGAAGCATAAGTGGTTGAGGTGATGAAAATCTAGTATATAGATGCAAGAGTTTTTCTTTGGTACAAAATAGATGTGTTGAATATTCAACTAAGTATAGAATATAGGTTTTTAATGCACAAAGTATTAGTTTTTAGATCTGCATTGTTTCACCTTGAAGAATTTTGGTCTGCAGTTCTAAGGTAATTTTTGTGTATGTCAAAGGAACCTAAATCCAAAGTTTCCTATCTTTACATTCTCTGGTATTAAAGATAGATGACAGTGTATCGGTTCTACCAGTGATAGTGTTACTGGTACATAGTACATGTTAGGATTGGTCTGCATTCCACCATGGAAGAAAATCTAGTTATGTAGATTTTAGAGAGTGTTTATAGGTGTGAGTAGTATCCATGATCCAAGTGGTGAGTGTCTTGGAGGTTCGAGTGTCAGTTTGTGGATGATTAGTTGGTGTATTTTAGTGTTACTTTACTAGCGGTGCTGACCTAATATGTTTGGGGTCATGTAGAGTTAAAGGAATTGTTAATTGGTATGATGGAGTTATTATAGGTCCCCTCCAACCTATTTTTATGCATTACAAGTTTTGAATTAATGCATAAAGCATGTTTGATTGAATCTTGAGCCAACAAGTTATTATATTGCATGTTTCATCTAATTAGGTCGACCTAGTTGATAATGTAGGTGTTTGTAAATGTAATGGGTATAAATGTAAGTTCATTTCAGTCTTGTAGAGATGTGATGCGAATTGTAGAAATAGTGTGATGTGAATTCTTAAGCAAAGTATGCGAATGTGATGTGAATGTAAAGCAGAGCAAAGTGTGGAAGTTGTGTAGTATGAAGTGTGTTGATTTAGTAATTTGAGCTCTAGTGGAATTGTATTGTAAGGAAGCTAAGGTAGTGGAAAAAATTCCTATACTAATCTTGAGAGGATAAAAATGCAAAAAATTACATATCTTTAACAGTTACAAAAAATTAAATAGAAATAGACACAAATATCATGCATACCACAAAACAATGATTTACGTGGGGAAAACCCTTTCAAGAGAAAAACCCCAGACTCCAAAAGCTGCCCAATATATTATTTAGAAATCAAAAGATTATAATATACTTGTAGAGCAAGCTTCTCACAGGAGTATCACCACCATAGATCAAGAGACAACACAACCACTATGAGACTCTTAGAATAGACCCACGTCTACATACAACCCAACCGCTTATAACGAGCTTTTTGGAACCCTCTAGAATTAGGGTTTTACAAGGTCATTTTTCATTTGACGTGTTAATGGAAAAACCTTGACATGTTAGTAGGAAAAAACCTTGACGTGTCAGTGGAAAAAAAACCTTGACATGTCAACGGGAAAAAACCTTGACGTGTTAACGATTTTTTTTTTCGGGGTGATGCCTTGAACCCCATATCTTGCTACGAGTGTATAGTATTTGCATGATCAATCACCACATACCAACATACATCCTATCAATAATAAATTTTATATAATTGCAAGGTTGAGACACATTTTACCAAAAAATCTCCCACTTGTCGAACACCTTGCAAGAGCAATGTGGGGGTGTAACCATCATCTCTTTAATTGTTAGGGGCCAAAAGGCCCATAGTCTCTGAACACCATTTGAACTTCTATGTGTTCATAGGCTTAGATAAAGAATCATCAACATTCATCAAAGTCTCTACCTTAACCAGTTTCACCCTGCCATCTTCAACCATATCTCTAAAAAAATGATACTGTATACCATTGTGCTTGTTCCTAGCATGAAATGTCGGGTTCTTGACTAGACATATCACACTTTGACTGTCACAATAAATTGTCATTGCACCTTGTTTTATTCTAATATCTGAACAAAGTCTCTTAAGCCAAATGGCTTCTTTACAAGCATGAGTAGCTACCATATACTCTACTTCAATAGTGGGAAAAGCAACCATAGCTTGTCGCTTACTCATCTAACTAATTGCACTACCAAATAAAGTAAAAACATAAGCAGTGGTGGATTTTTTACTATCAACATCACTTGCCCAGTCTAAATCCACATAACCATGAATATCAAGGGAAATATTGTCTTCAATCATATTACTATGATAACATAAGGAATAATATGAGGTGCCCTGCAAATATCTGAAGACTCTTTTAACTACATCCCAATGAACTCTACTAGGATTAGACATATATCTAGAAAGAACTCTCATTGCTTGAGAAATGTCTGGTCTAGTAAAAACCATAACATACATCAAACTTCCAACTGCACTCTAGTAAGACACTCTGCTCATGTCTTCCATCTCTAATGGAGATGTTGGACAATCTGAAATAGATAAATTTTTTCCAATTGAAATAGGAACACACAATGGTCTACAATACTACATACCATACCTCTATAAAATTGAGTTGACATACTTGCTTTGGCCAAGCCATAACTTTCTATTCACTCCATCTCTTTTAATTTCCATCCCAAGAGTGGGTTTAGTTGCACCAAGATCTTTCATTTCAAATTTAGCAGCAAGTTGAGATTTTAGTTCTGAAATCATACCTTTCCCTCTACCAATAAATAACATATCATCAACATATAATGCAATAAATAGGAAATGATCACCACCAGTTTTATAATAAATACAATGATTTGATTTAGAACACTCAAATCCCAAACTTAACACATATGTATCAAATTTCTGGTACCACATCCTAGGACTTTGTTTTAAGCCATACAAAGATTTCTTCAATTTGTAAACCAACTTACTTTTACCTTTCACCATGTAGTGCTCTGACTGTGTCATATAAATATCCTCCTCCAAATCACCATGAAGGAAAGCAGTTTTCACATCCATTTGCTCAACCTCTAAATCATAAGCAACAACAATAGAAAGCAAAAATCTAATGGATGTCATTTTTGCAACAAGAGAAAATATCTCACCATAATCAACACCCTCAACTTGAGAGTAACCCTTCACAACCAACCCTACTTTGTACTTCTCAATACCTCCATATGAACTGATCTTTTTCTTGAACACCCATTTACAACCAACAGGTCTTCGTCCTTCAGGAAATGGTAGAAGATCCCATGTATCATTCTTTTCCAAAGATGCCATTTTTTAATTCATAGCAATCTTCTAGGATTCTGCATCATTCATACCTAGTGCCTCTTCTACAGATCTGGGTTCATCCATGTTAGTATTCAAAGCAAAAATACATCTCCAATCATTAGGTGAATACCTTTCAGGTGGTTGTCTATGTCTTGTAGACCTATGAACAAGCTAAGTTGGAGGTTCTTCCTCCTCTTCTGAAGATCCAGAACTAGATGAGCTCTCCTCAACTTCTTGTAGATATCCTTGGGCCTTGATTCAACTTTCTCAGGTGTAGAAGGAAATTGAATCACATCTTCCTATTTACTTAGTTATGGCTGCAATGTAACATAAGAAGGCTTAGTTTCTCTAAAAATAACACTTCTACTATGTATTACCTTTTGTGCAACAGATCCCAAAGCTTGTATCCTTTCAAACCATAACTATATCCAATGAAGATACATTTCACAACCTTATTCTCCAGCTTTGTTTGCTTCTTCTTTGGCACATGTGCATATGCATCACAACCAAAAACTCTAAGATATCTTAATGAAGGCTTGTGACCCAACCATGCTTCTATAGGCGTCTTATCAACAAGAGTTGATGTAGGAGACTTGTTAATCAGGTAACAGGTAGTGACAACAGCTCCCGCCCAAAAAAATTGTTCTAGGCTAGCACCACTCAACATACTCCTAGCCTTCTCCATCAGTGTCCTATTCATTCTTTCTGCAACTCCATTTTGTTGTGGAGAATACATAGTTGCCTTTTGTCTATGAATACCACAATATTTACAGAATCTATCAAAATCATTAGAGAAAAATTCACCATCATTATCAATCCTCAAGCATTTTATTTTCTTTCTAGTCTACAACTCAACCATTGTATTAAATTCTTTAAGTCGATTGAAAACTTCAGATTTACTCTTTACAAAATATACGCATGTCCTACTATAATCATCAATAAATGAAACATAATATGTGGATTTACCAATCGAAGAAACATCTACATGACCAAATACATCAGAATGAATAAGATCCAATACACCACAAGATTTATGAGAACTCGAGTAAAACTGAACACAATTTTATTTTCCATAAATGCAATGCTCACAAAAATCAAATTCAAGATTACAATCAGACAAACCTTCAACAAGGTTTTTATTTTTCAATGTCCTTAGAACCTTTTCTCAAATGTGGCCAAGTCTTTGGTGCCATAACATAGTTTTCTCTGTAGGTAACTTTGTCTTAGAATAAGGAGCACCCTTGGGTACCCAAAAGCCATCACCATCTACTGAAGGTGAAACCCTCACTTCTACAAACTTTCTTTTCATAGAAGTACTATTGCACTCAATAGTGCATGCATCAAGCTTATACAATGTCCCATATCTGATACCTCTAACAATCACCATAGCACCTCTAACCATCTTGCATCCTACATCAAAAAATACTACCTACACACCCACATCTATTAGTTTGCTCATAAATAACAAATTTCATGCTAATTCAGGGATATGCAACACACCATTAATCCTTTTTATCCTACCATCAGGAAACTTGATTTTAACTTTACCATGGCCAACAATGTGTAAATAAGAATCATCACCCAAGTACACCTTATCTCCATCAAATTCTTCATATTCACAGAACCAATCTTTATTAAAGGTCATATGAAAAGATGCACCTGAGTCAATTAACCATGCATCATTACCTGCATGAGTTGCCAAAGCAACAATGAATGCACCACCATCTTCCTTCTCAGACTTAGAATCAAAATCAAAATTCTTATTTTTCTTCTTCTTTTCTTCTTTGCATTCCTTACGAACCTGTCCAGACTTACTGCAGTTCCAACAAATAACTTTGGACTTTCCAGGAGATTTAGATCTCCCCTTGGACTTGGATTTGTTACACTTCTCATTCTTCTTTTTTCCTTTGGTCTTCCACGAACATTTAGGGCATCCTTGGTAGTGATGGATACCTTCCTCATCATATCTTTAGAAAGAAAAGAACCCACCACATCTTCAGTCTTCAATATAATAGAAGTACTCCCAATAGCCATAACAAGAGAATCCCACGAATTAGGCAAAGAACAAAGCAAGATCTGACATTTCTCCTCCTCATCCATTTTGAAACCAACTAATGCTAATTTAGCCACCAACATGTTAAATGTTTCTAGGTGGTTTGTGATTCGTCCACCCTCTTCCATTCTCAAGGAATACAACTTCTTCCTTAAGAATTTTTTTTCACTAAAGATTTGGCCTGATACATCTCACCAAGCTTCTTCCATAGTTTTTGTGTAGAGGTCTCTTCATGGATATTAATTAAAACAGAGTCTACCAAGCACAATCTGATTAGACCCTTGGCTTTATGGTCCATAACATCATATTGAGCAACTTGAGTAGGATCTGCAGGCCTTGAAACATTCTCATCAACAACATCCCACAGATCTTGATCTATCAACAAATCCTCCATCTTTAGCTTCCAAATCTCAAAATTATTTCCAAATTTTTTTTCCACCTCTATTCTCCTTGATGAACTTGCCATCTGAAAATTCTTGCAACAAGATCACAAAGTGTCTTCTACACAAGCTCCCACTCAAATTTGGATTAGTTCAAAAAACCCAACAACCCATAACTAAAACCAAAGGTGATCAAGCTCTAATACCACTTGTAAGGAAGCTAAGGTAGTAGAAAAACTTCCTACACCAATCTTGAGAGGAGAAAAATACAAAACTTTATAGATATTTAACAGTTACAAAAACTTAAACATAAATAAACACAAATATCATGCATACCACAACACAATGATTTACATGGGGATAATCATTTTGGGAGAAAAACCCCACACTCCAAAAGCCACCCAATATTATTCAAAAATCAAAAGATTACGATATACTTGCAGAGCAAGCTTCTCACAGGAGTATCACCACCAAAGATCAAGAGACAATATGACCACTATGAGAGTCTCAGAATACACCCATGTCTACATACAACTCAATCGCTTATAACAAGCTTTTTGGAACCTTACAGAATTAGGGTTTTACAAGGTCATTTTTCATTTGATGTGTTAATAGAAAAACCTTAACGTGTCAGTGGGAAAAAACCTTGATGTGTCATTGGAAAGAAAAAAACTTGATGTGTCAATGGGAAAAAACCTTGACGTGTCAATGAATTCTTTTTTTCAGGGCTATGCCCTAAACCCCATATCTTGCTACAAGTGTACAGTATTTGCATGATCAGTTGCCACATACCAACTAAATCCTATCAATAATAAATCATATATAATTGCAAGGTTGAGACACATTTTCCCAACATGTATCTCCTGGATATTGCAGATGCATTATTAGTAGTTCAAATCTTGGCAGTGAGACACCCCTCTTTTCTATAATTTCTCTTATTCTCTAGACAGCGAGTCCTTCAGACGATGAGTCCAAAAGGTAGTGAGCCATTCTATAATATGCTATGACTGGTTATAATATATTGTGAGCTAATCCTCACCATGGTTTTTCCCTTTTTGGGTTTTCCACGTAAAAATATGGTGTTCATGTGTTATGTGCTTTGATGATTTCTTTCCTTCAAATTGAATATGATGTTTCAAATGAATGTTTAAATGTTTAAGTGGTTTCAAAGAATATTGATTCACCCCGCTCTTATTATTTTGGGTGTTCAACAAGGTTGTTGCACTATGTTTTCATTAGTGTTGTCATTGATGTCAACCTATATCAAACTCTAGTGTGGATATGATGATAAGGTGTTTGTGGTGTTGAGCAGGTGTTGTAGATGCAACATGGTCACTTGGTTTCCAAGTGATTTTGAAAAAAAATGTATAAAGAGTGTACAAAGTGACAGGGGTGTGTTATGTATTGTGCTCTACATTTCTTCATTCTTGAAGATGTGCTTGTTCAGTTTGGATGTGATGTTTGAAAGTGTTCAAATGTGTTATATTCAAAGTTTTAGGTTGTAGATTATGTGACAGTAGAAGATGTGTTTGATAACTTGTTTGGCCTGTGCAGAAGGTTGTCTGGGAGAAATGGAATTGCTCCAGATTTCTTCATAGTGAAGTTTCTTGTCTCACAAATTTGGGAATATGCGAATAATTCTTGTATCTATCTTCCCTTGGAAGGTTTGGTGTTTAGCTGTTCCAAAAGCTTGGTTCATGTGTTGTGTCTTAATGTAGTTTGCTTGGTTGCACATGATGAGAATGTTCTCAATTGCAGGTGTTTGTGACAATGTGTTTGAATATTCTATTGGTTTTGGAATATTCCAAGATGTTGTGTAATGTTGATAAGTGGTTTGCAAGTTGGAATAGAGGACTCTAAACCAGTATGTACTCCCATGGTTACTAGTTGTAAATTGAGCAAAAATGACGAATCTCCTAAGATAGATTAGACCAAGTACAAATTCATGATTGGTGGATTACTATATCTAACTACAACTAGAGCAGATATTGTGCATGCAATATGTCTTGTGGCAATATTTCAAGAAGATCCTAGAGAATCACATGTGGTAGCAGTCAAAAGGATATTCAGATACTTGAAGAGCACTATGGACTATGGTATTCTAAGGATACCAACTTCTCTTTGAGTGCTTATACAGATGCAGATTGGGTAGCTTGTGTGGATGAAAAAAGAAGTACAAGTGGAGGTGCTTTCTTTCTTGGAAAAAAATTGGTTTCTTGGATAAGTAAGAAGCATGATTCAGTGTCATTATCTATTGTAGAGGCAAAATATATTGCTACAAAATCTTGTTGCACACAGGTGTTGTGGATGAAGCAAACATTGAAAGATATTAGAGTATCATATGATGAACCTATCTCTATCTTGTGTGATAATACAAGTGCTATCAACATTTCAAAAAATATGATAATGCATTCAAGAACAAAGCATATCTCTATTCGGTATCACTTTCTAGGAGAGAAAGTTGCCAAGAATAAGTAAAGTTGGAGTATGTGCATACAAAGGATCAAATAGCAGAAATTTCCACAAAGGCTATTCCAAAAGATACATTTGATTATCTAAGAAACAAGCTAGGGGTTATTTCCCCTCCTTTCAACTAGATGCATAAGTTGGTGCATTTGTCCAGGGGTGCAATTAAAGATGAATTATTTGTCTTGGACTGATGAAGACTACCTCTCAGGAGGAGAAGGTAGTAGTATATTTGGTTGGTGTAGTCAGGGGGAGCATATGTTGTACCTAAAAGTGTGTGAGAGAGAAGTGAAGTGTGCAAGTGTTTCCCTTTGCCATTGATGTCAGAGGGGGAGAGAAGACTAAAAAACATGGGGAGAGTGAAGTGTGAAATAGGGAAATAAATTTTCAAATGAGGGGGAGAGCTGCATGAGAGTTGGAGATTAGAGTTGCTTTTGTTGTTGATGGTTTTTAAACAAGTGTTACCACCAATGACAAAGAGGGAGATTGTTGCACTATGTTGCCATTATTTTTTTCATTTATGTCAACCTATATCAGCCTCTAGTGTTTATGATGAGAAGGTTTTTGTGGTGTTGAGCAAGTGTTGCAGATGCAACATGGTCACTTTGTTTCCATGTGCTTTTGAGAAAATTTGCGTAAAGAGTGTATAAGGTGATAGGGGTGTGTTCTGTATTGTGCTTCAAATTTCTTAATGCTTGAAGATGTGCTTGTGTGGTTTGGATATGATGTTCAAAAGTATTCAAAGGTGTTATATCCAAATTTTTTGGTTTTGGATTGTGTGACAGTAGACAATGTGTTTGATAGTGTTTGGCCTATGCAAAAGGTTATTTGGGAGAAATGGAATTGCTCTGAATTTCTTCAAAGTGAAGTTTATTGTCTTGTGGATTTGGGAATATGCCAATAATGCTTGTATCTATCTTCCCTTATAAGGTTTTGCGTTTAGCTGTTCTACAAGCTTGGTTTAGGAGTTGTGTCTCAATGGTAGTTTGACTAGTTTGAAAGGATGATAATGTTCTCAATTGCAGGTGTTTGCGACAATATGTTTGAATATTATGTTTGTTTTGGAATATTGTAGGATGTTGTGTAATGTTTCTAAGTGTTCTGTAGGTTATTTCTAGATCTAGTGAAGTGTGAATGTGGTTGCTTGTTAGTGCTAATGTCAGTTTGGCTAACCTAGTGTGTTAGCGCTATTTACGAATGTGCTTCACAGATTGTAGAAGCCTGGTGTAGCATGTTGGTGTAGATTTGGGTCCTGGTTAACCCTTGGTGTGGTCCACCTTCACTTCTTTCCATCGTGGAGGTGTTTGGTGCTGACCTATTTGGTGGTTGCACATTTGAGGTGCATACATTTCATTGAAGTAGACTTGGAGAAGGTTATTTGTGGTTTTGGAAGATATATATGCAAGGTCAATTGTTGGAGAAGTGTGTGGTGTGGGATTTGGTTCAAAATGATGTGTATGTGATCAAGTGTTGTACTTTGAGTGCGAGAATGAACGAATATGACTACCAAAAGCAGTAAGCAGAAGGTGTCTATATTTTAGTGTGCCTGAAGTTGCTGGAGTTAGTGAGATGAAGGTTGTAGATGGTGAAGAGTTTTTGTGGTGGATTCTCCTATTACTTTGAGGTAGTGAACCTCCTTGTAACAATTTCTTTCCATTCTCTTTCTATCTAGGTAGTGAGCCCTTCTTTCTTTTGGACAGTGAGTCCTTTGGGTAGTGAGCCTTTTTGACAATGAGCCCTTTGTATTCAGTGTTGTTATTCATATATATGTGAGTTAATCCTCACCATGGTTTTTCCTTGATTAGGGTTTTCTACGTAAAATATGGTGTTCTATTGTGTATGATTGTTGTTGTGTTGATGTTTCATTTGTTTGCATTCATGCTGATACATAATAAGGGTTTGAAGGCTAATGAGGGTTTTAAGGTTTTAATATACAATTGATTCACCCCCCTCTTAGTTGTTCTATGTGGCTAACATAGGTGTCAATAGGGTACGAGTCCTAGGGTTAGTTATAGATTTCCTTTTCCTTTTCTATTTATTCTTTCCTCTAAACTTGAGGGAGGACTTTTTTACATTTTGAAGATATTTTTCAAGTATTATGTGAGAATAATGAGTGGAATATTGAGCTAATATTGGAAAAGCTAGGAGAATTTGGGAGAGGTATTCATCAAGATTTATAAGCCTTGTTTGAAAAATCTTAATTAAGGCAGGTTCTTAAACCCTTAGTAGTGGTTAAGTATAAATTCATGGATAAATCTCTATGTTATTAGTGTTTGTTCACGTGTGTGAAATTTTATGTTCTATATATTTTATTTTGGGTATTTGTTATGTGTGTTTTGTTGAGTCTTGGGTGGGATCTCCAAAGTGATTGAGAAAACCTTATGTATATGGGGTAGAGTAAATAGGTCCATCATGGGGAAATTTGCAGGGTAAGAGTACCCTTATTTATATCTTGTGAATTTGAGAGGTATGGAGATGTGGTGGGTTGTGAAGAAGAAATGAGAATTATTACTAAGAAATGATGAGAGAAAAAGTCTTAGTATTTTTTATAATCTTTCCTCGATGATAGTGTCCAAAACCTCCCTCTTCATGGTTCCCTTGAGGGTGCTATTGTGTGGTGTTTTCCTTTGGTATATTGGGAATTGTTATATTTTAGTATGTTGTATTTTTGTATTTTACTATGTGTAGAGTGTTTATATGTTCTATTTTTTACCCAATGAACCCATGTTGGAGTTTGGACTAAATTTTAGTCCTATGAATAGGAGGTGAGCTCCTATTGAAAAAAAAGATTTATGTTTATGTATGTGTAGATTGGGAGGCTTGTTTAAAAGTTATCCTCAACATGAAAGTCTATGTTTATATATTTTTTGTCAAGATGTACCTAGTTGTATTAATGTTGTGATGTACTAAGATAGATTTCAATGCGTAGTAAATTGTGTTATGTGTAATGTATCATTTAAGTTAGAAATATGTTATTTAAATGCATAACACCTTGTTATAGCAAGCATTTTCTCAACATTTGTATGTAGTTATATGGGAAGAGACAATAATTGCATATATAATATTATTGTTGGAAAATTAAATAGAAAGAAAGGTTTAATTTTTTAATTTTTTTTTTATTTGAAGATGAACTACCAAACAAATTGTTCATTTACATATTTAATTTATTTTCTAAGTGTATGAATGCATGGTAGATAAGCATCTTTCCCTTTTATATTGTTCTCTAATTTTGTGAAAATAGTTACAGGTTTACATAGATATTGTTGAACACCCAAAATACTGAGAGGGGCGATGAATTAGTATTCTATTAAACCATTTAGTCATAATCCAACCAATTACCAAAACATATTTAACTGTAGCTATGAATGAGTACATGAAGGAAATCACAACACCACATAACATAGGAACACCAAGATTTTTACGTGAAAAACCCAAAAAGAGAAAAACCATGGTGAGGATTAGCTCACAATATATTATAACTAGTTATAATATATTATGGGGCTCACTACCAGGACTCACTATCCTTATAAGACTCACAACTTGAAATAGGTACAAGACAAAAGTGGCTACACAGCTGGTGCAGGGGCACCATAGGTTCTTAGGCCTCCAAGAGGGGTCAAAAAGTGAAATTTTATTGTGCTTGAGTCAATTTCATGTAATAAGGTCTTATAAGACCATTTCATAGGTGTTTGGGTTGGTTTGAGTCATTAGGGGGTGAATTAGTATGCAAATGCAAAAAAAGTGTCAATGTTGTCAAGTTGCACAAAACAACTTTGCATTTTTATTGTCAAGTGGAAGTTAAAACATTGGAAGATAGAAAATTAGTTTGTAACCATTGGGAGATGAAGGGACACATCTTTTAAAACTTTGTATCATCGACCCAAAGGGTTGGTTAAAGTTTCTTTGAAGAATAAGCAATAGAAATTTTTGTTTTTCTACATTTTGCAATGCTTCTTTCCTGATCTGGTGAATAGTAAAGAATTGTACGACCTCACCATGGCTTGAAACGTATTAGAATTGGTGGTGCCATGAATCTTCTTTATTCTTCCTTTTGTAGCACTCAAATTCATTACGTTTCAAGCAAGTTAGAGTCATTTTACCTTGGGCAGCTTGAAACCCTAGGTAGGGTTGACTTTGAGAGGAAAAAATGCATATCTCACCATTCCACCAGTGAAAAGGCCTCAAAATTGGTGGAATGGCTAGGAGTAGGTTGGTTTTTTTTTTCCAAAAATTGCAGGAGCAGGGGAGTGTTTTGGTACGTGCTATGGTGCAATGATTGCCTGATATTCTCATGTATTAGGCTGAAGAACCCATGTAAAATTGTAAATTTGCATTGACAAAGACAAGGAAGGGTTGGATGGTAGGTGGAGGATGCTGGTAGATGTGTGGGGAATTTTTTTGAGCCAAGGAGTGGTTGGTTTGTCTTTTGGAATGCATTTTGCAATCAGACCCTAGTTGGAACCAAGTCCAAATTGCTCTTTTAGGCCTAATCACAAGTAAGACAATCAATTTTTGACCCTAGTGTTCCAAAGCAACCCTACCCCATTTTTAGATATGTGTTGAAGGGAAAAAAGGGTATCCTAAATTGGACTTACATTTTGAATATCAAATTTTCATCAAAATTTATGACCAAAAAGGTTGATTTGCTGATCTTTTAGGTCTAGTAGGAAAGGGGACAGTTAAATTTTGAGCCCCTCTATACAAAGCAACCCTACCTTATTTTTTGATATATATAAGAATGGTCAAATGGGTATCCTAAATGGGTCTCCTTTTCTATAAATCAGGTCTGGATCAAAATATATGTCCAATTTTCCTTTTTGAAAGACTACAAGGAAGATCAAGGGTTTGTGAAGGAAAACCCACATTTTGATGAACAAAGACACTTTTTTTAGGTTGGTTTGAGTTTTTCCACCCTTGCTCTACATCAAATTAGTATTAGAGCCCAAATATTTGGGATTTTTTTTTTTTAGAGTTTATGAGTTATGTTTTTGTAGGTTGAAGGAATAACTTAGATGCCAAAAGACTAGGCCAGGGAAAAGAAAGGGGCCTAAGATGAGGTATCACAAAGACAAGAAGAAGCAAGGTGAAAGAGACTTACTTGAAAAAGAAGAATGTAAATTTTGAGAAGCTTTATTCGTGGAGACTTATAGAGTAAGGAGTTACCAAGTAAGAAACAAGAGAAAAGAAGAGAGAAAAGTGAGATGGAGAAGAAAAATGAGAAGGAAGAATAGATAAATGTTCAACAAGATATAATAGACTTGAGACAAGCCTTGGAATAAATGTAAAAAAAATGGAACTTGAGATACAACAGTGCCTTGAGAAGGCAAACAAGAAAGTGGTTGACATTTACCAATATGAAAGAGGATAAAGTGGCCTATTAGGGAGATCATTTAGAAGAGAAGAAGGCAAGAGAGGATAACAACACTAGATATTGGAAAATTTTTGTTGGTGATGAAGAGAAAAAAACATCTAAGAAAGAGGAAGGTCATGGATCACAAGTAGATTCTAGTGCTATGTTGGTGAGTGAAAAGGAGGTTGTACCAATCATCGAGAAGGAAGAAAAAGATCCAAAAGTGGGGTTCAAGGTGATGTTGATGAGTCAAAAAGAGTTTCCACTGTCCATAAAGGAGGAGAAGGTGGATTTTGAAATCATGATCAAACCCTGGATTGTCATGACAACAGTTGACATATTTGATTTGCCATGGGAGATCTAAAACATGTTGAAAGACAATATGGACATACATGTGGATGAGTTTTCACCTTCTTTATTCCCAATGCAAAGGATCAATCATTTGCAGTTGTTTGAAAAGAGTGCATTTGAGTCTAATGTGCAAGTTAAGCAAGGTGAGTTGCAGGGTTCAAACTTTCAGTTATTTGAATGCAAGGACAAAGCTTTCCATTTAGTCCACCATGGTACACATTTACCATTTGAGTTTGAGGATGCAAGGAGCTTTTTGTTTGCTACTAGGATAGTAGAGATGGATGTTGATGGGGAAGATCAAGTTGCTATTGTGGATTTGCAGACTAAGATACTTTATTTAGATGTTGTTATGTTGGAAAGGTCATTAAAAGAGTGTAAAAAGCAAAGAAAAGAAGTCATAGCCAGTGATGGTGTTAAGCAAATAGTTTCAGAGGACAATGTTTCCATCGTTATCATCCAAGTGGAGGAGAAAGAGTATCATCCATTTTATGGGAGACTGATAAATTTCATCTGTCATTGTACAAGGTATCTCTAGAAGGTGAGTTGCAACATAGTTTATATAGCTTCCTTTGCCAAGTGTTCAAGAAACCTATAGTTAAGATGAAGCAAGCATGGGTCTATTGCAAGGAAGGTAATATGAAGGGATCAAAAGACATCAGTCAAGAGCTTTCAACCATAGTTCTCATGTTGCTACTCTCCATTCAAGTGGAGCTTGAATCTCTCTTCCTCGAGAGTATGGTGCAGGGGCACCATAGGTTCTCAAGCCTCTAAGAGGGGTCAAAAAGTGAAATTTTGTTGTGCTTGAGTCAATTTCATGTAATAAGGTCTTATAAGACCATTTTATAAGTGTTTGGGTTGGTTTGAGTTATTAGGGGGTGAATTAGTATGTAAATGCAAAAAAATGTCAATGTTGTCAAGTTGCACAAAACAACTTTGCATTTTTGTTGTCAAGTGGAAGTTGAAATGTTGGAAGATGGAAAATTAGTTTGTAACCATTGGGAGATGAAGGGAAATTTATTTTAAGACCTTGTATCATCGACCCAAAGGGTTGGTTGAAGTTTCTTTGAAGAATAAGCAATAGAAATCTCTATTTTTCTACATTTTACAACACTTCTTTCCTAATATGGAGAATAGTACAAACTTGTACACCTCACCATGGCCTGAAACTGATTGGAATTGGTGGTGCTATAAATATTCTTTATTCTCCATTTTTTAGCACTCAAATTCATTATGTTTCAAGCAAGTTAGAGCCATTTTACCCCGGGCAGCCTGGAACCCTAGGTAGGGTTGGCCTTAAGAGGAAAAAATGCATATCTCACCATTTCACTGGTGAAAAAGGCCTCAAACTCAGTGGAATGGCTAGGATAAGGCTATTTTTTGTTTTCCCAAAGTTGCAGGAGCAGGGGAGTGTTTTGGTACGTGCTATGGTGCAATGATTGCTTGATATTCTCATGTATTAGGCTGAAGAACCTATGTCAAATTGTAAATTTGCATTGACAAAGACAAGGAAGGGTTAGATGGTAGGTGGAGGATGCTAGTAGATGTGTGGGGAACCTTTCTAAACCAAGGAGTGGTTGGTGTGTCTTTTGGAATGCATTTTGCAATCAGACCCTAGTTGGAACCAAACCCAAATTGCTCTTTTAGGCCTAATCACAAGTATGACAGTCAATTTTTGACCCCAGTGTTCCAAAGCAACCCTACCCCATTTTTAGATATGTTTTGTAAGGGAAAAAGGGGTATCCTAAACTGGCCTTACATTTTGAATATCAAATTTTCATCAAAAGTTATGTCAAAAAGGTTGATTTGCTGCTCTTTTAGGCCTAATAGGAAAGGGGACAGTTAAATTTTGAGCCTCTCTGTACAAAGAAACCCTACCTTATTTTTGGATATGTGTAAGAATGTACAAATGGGTATCCTAAATGGGTCTCCTTTTCTGTAGATCAGGTCCGGATCAAAAGATCTGTCCAATTTGTATTTTTGAAAGACTACAAGGAAGACCAAGGGTTTGTGAAGGAAAAGCCACATTTTGATGAACAAAGACACTTGTTTAAGGTTTGTTTGAGTTTTTCCACCCCTTCTCTACATCAAAAACCAAAGTGTTAACTGATGTAAGATGCACCTTCCTTGTGCTGAATCCAGTTCCAATGAAGTTCTAAATACAAAATACTGCTTTGCTTAGTAGTCACTCAACATACACAATAATTTTTCCCTTATTCTAATCTCACACATACAAATTCACAAGTTCGCACAATATCATATTTCATACACATCACCATGCACTTCCTTATCGCATTATGCAACTCAAGATTGTTTCACATATATGCCCTATTGCATTCACATACATCAATTAGGTCGACCTATTTAGATGTAACCCATTTTCAATTCAAAAACACTTTTTTGGCTTCATACTTGAAAAAAAACTTCTTCGCACTAAAAAAAATGTGAAAAACTTGAATTTAGGTCATAATGGATCTAAAATAGAACCCCTTAACATCCACAATACATATTAATCTCCATAGCACAATTTCAAGTATTGGGTCGGTTAGGAATTATACTTAATCACAAAATAAGCCAATCTAACTGACATCGATCATCCATATAATCGTATAAGCACACACCATATGGAATATATGTAGTACTGACACCTATAAATCATCTCCCAAAGACGTAGAGCCTGAATCCAAACACCAAAGGAATGCGAACCAGATAAATCATATAATCTTGTACTATATAAGCTAGAATACAGTTTGTCAAACTTCTGTCATTTGTAACTTTCAACTTGATTGACCAAAATCACTGAAAACTTGAACATATATGTATTTAGTAGTCCTAACCAAGATACTATAACCACATAAGCTGATATTATAACATGGGTGAATCCAGACCAAATTACCAGATCAAGGTGATAACAAAAAGGTTTATCAGAACAAACAAAACTATCAACAAATGATGTTGGCATCAATGATAACACATCAAAGGGTTCCTTATTCATTCTTTCAACAATCTCCCCCTTTTTCATTAATGGCAACCTGTGCCAAAAATGAATCTAAAAAATTCAAATTCAAACCTGTCTTCAAAAAAACTTGTAAGATTCCCCATTCAACTATACATCAAAACTTCCTCCAGTAAAAGTTCTCCTCCAAACACAATATCTAAACTTCTTCAAACTTCTCTAACACAATTCTAGCATCAAAACATCTAAACTTCTCCCGCTTTGACATCAAGGAAAAAAGGTGTGCTGATGAGACACATGTACAGAAAGACAACTGAAATGAAATGACTGGCTCCCCCTTAGGAAGTTATCCCTAGAATTACATCCGACCATATGTACAGGAAAGAAAAAACTAAAAGTAATTGAAAAATAATATACAAGGTGAAATATGTTCACCCAGAGGAGGAATCACCTTCAAGTTCCTTGAGATTGGCTTCCCAAGAAGATTTCCCTTTATCCCAACTCTTCTTAGCTGTAACAAGTGCCTTATGCATTGATTCCAACTCCACCAAACTCTCCTCTCCCTCTTCTAGAGAAGTTGGATAAGGATTTATCTTTTCAAGTTTTTCAGCTTCAACAAGAGCACTTGCTATAGGTATATGCTTGCACTTTACCATGTCTCCAAGCTATCCAAATAACCTTATAACATCCTCTTTCTGTCTTTGCAGGGTGAAAAGCTCATTTTGCAAGTCTAAAATGACAGTCCAAGAGGCATAGTTTCTATCTTTTGTAAGGTCATAAGTTCCTAGAGGCATTGGTTAATTGTGACTCTATTGAGTCCCTTAGGTCCTTAATGCCTTGTGTGGCATTTAACCATCTCATGCAATACAAGAATAATGTCCGAGCCTCATCTTCACATTCCTTTACTTCTTCCAAGCATTTCATCACCTTGCTATGTGCAATTGCACATCTGTCCTGAATCTCAAACAATATTTTCTCCACAATTCTTGACTCAACTTCTTTTGTAGCCTGCGCCTTTAAGCTAGAGGTATATTCCCTGAATGAATTCACTAGAAATTTCAAATTCTCAACAAGTGTTAAAAAAACATCAATAGTGGTACTAGGGGTTGCATCTTGTAAGATTTTGATGGCATCATTGATTAGCTCAATCCCCTTCTGATGGGTTTCTATGATTTTCTTTTTCTCGAAGGAAATAAAAGTATCTCCAATCTCCATTCTCTGAATAGGTTCGATCTTATTTAGATCAACATAGCCTTGTTGTGAGGATTTGAACCAACTGGGGAGGAATGACTAGTTAAATCCTTATTTATCTTGTCAAATGACCCTTGAGAGTGTTGTCAGAGGATTCTTTGAATGAATTTATTGGCTGTGTGGTCTTTTGGGATTCTTCTTTGTTCTCTTCTTTCTCTTCTTGTACTTTTTCGGAGGTGTTTTCATTTTTCCTATCTTTATTTTCATCCTCCTTTTTGACTTCATCATCCTTCTTATCATTGTTCTTTTCATCTTTACCTTCTTCTTCTTCTCCATTTTTATTTTCTTCACCATCATTTCTAGTATCCTCGTTATGTTTGTCATGTTGATCTTCAACATTATCATTGATATCATTCTTATTTCGATCTTCATTATTTTCTTCGATTGTGGTCTCAGTGTCTTATGGAGAAGCAAATATCTCTAGAGGAGAATGTGTATCATCAACCATATTCCCTAGAACATCTAAATATGGAGTCTCTTCTACAAAAAAACATTTATCTCTTCTACTACTTGCTTGAAAACAAGAAAATCGGTTGTGGGAGGAATATTTTCCTTTACATCAGTAGCTTTATCTTTACCAAGCTCCTTGACTTGAGTTGTATCAGATGAAGAACCATAAAACATCCTGTATTTTTGTGCCATGTCTTTCATTGCATCAAAATTTTCTTGTTTCAATTTCTCTGTACTATCCTTTTCTCTGGCCATAAGAATGGTAATTCTTTGCTTTACCCTAAATTGCTTTGTGTATGCTTCCAGTAAAGTAGCCTTATCATCCTCAGACAAAGAGGATCCAATCTTATTCAAAGCATCAATTTTGATCTTGTTTTCTGCTTTAACAACTTCATGTCTTCTTTTCGCCAGGGCTTTTCATACAACATTAGTTACCCTCTTCTTCATGTTTTCCATATTTTCATCCAAAATGATCATACACTAAATAATAAAATCTATAATATTTTTCTTGTCTTCTTCATCAGCTTCATCATAAAATTTGGCTATGGCTTCTAATAAGCCATCATGTTCTAGCATATTGTTAACCAAAGATTCCAACTTTATAGGTGAATGGTCTCTTACTAGAGGAGTCTTGGACTTCTTCTCAAGCTTTGATGAGCCTTCATATGTTTTTGTCTCCTCTCTCTTCTTGTGCATATGTATTATGAAAGCTTCTTTCTCCTTTTCTATCTCCTCTTCTTCAAAGGAATCCAAAATATTGACTCTAGCTTTCTTTGACTTAGTGCTAGCCTCATGTGAGGCATCTTCACTGTTGGTGGAAACACCGCTTCTTCTCTTTCTTTTCAATTATTCTTCTTCCTCTAAGTGAAGTTCAATTTCTTCTTCCAACACATCACTTAGGTTTCGATCTCTAGATGCTTTCTGTTTCTTTCTTCTTCCAAAGGTAGCAGGAGGTGCTACTAGAGGTATATTTTTCCTCTTTAAGGTCCATGTGCTTGGTCTAGAGGGTGTAGATACATCATTTGTAGTTGGAGCATTGGGCTCCACCTTATTTCCTTTAACGACAACTGTGGCAGTAGGTTTTGGCAATGTAGAGGCAGGGGTGGAAGCTGATCTTCCTGATCTACATTGTCCAGAGGACTCACCAACTATCTTGGATTTCCTTTTTGTTGCAACTTCCCTTAATCTGTCAACTTCTTCTTTTGAGAGGCCATGCCTTGCAAAAATTTGTTCAACTTGCTTGTTCACCATTTTTGTTCGGGCAGGTGCTGAAGTATCTAAGTATACTGTAGTAGATTTCTCCTCATATGTGTTGTGTCTAGGTAGAGAAGGGTCCTTAGGGCTTCTTAACAATATTTCAATGTATCTCTCAACCACTTTCTCAATAATCTCATATCCCAGAGGTTCAGTCCATATTGTTTTGGGTTCTACCGCCTCTATTATGCATTCATCAGTGGATACAAGAAAGGTTATGTCATTTTCATACTTCTCCACTAAAATCCAAGGAATTATTTCTCTCTCATACATGCTCCTTTGGAATACAGAGAAAAATGTAGTCAATGCATTAGCCTGTGCATTGTAATCTCCAATGTTGTGTAAATAATCAAAAATTTGGTGTGCTACTGGTTTGCTTTTGTCCCATACAATGTTTTTACTTTTGAGTAGCTCTCATAAAGTAGAAAATCAAGCAAACAATCAGTGTTTCGTACTTGAAAAGCATATTTATTTGTTTGTTTGTTTGTTTGTTTTTTTTTGGATGCATGTTCTCCAGAAGTTGCTGCCAAAGCAACTCACACAAATCATAATATTTCCCATTTACTATCATGTTATGAGCAACATATATTGCAATTGCAGATATTGAATTCTCTTTGTTTTGGAAATAGATTTTGAGACCAATCATGATAGATGCATACTTCACTGCAAGATTAATGATTGGTTTAGTTGTTAGTACTCTTCTGTCAAATGTGGCACCAGTTAGCTACATAACTACATCATTCTTCATAGACTTCAACATTGGTACGGGTCCAGTATCACATAATCCAGTCACAACCTTAATTGCATCCTTTGAAATCAATCTAGGCATATCAGTCCACATGAATTTTTCATGCACTTTGCTTAGGGCTATCCTCACATACTTTGTATCCAAATCACTGCTAAAGTTAGGAGACTAGTTCCAAATGTCTAGCTTCTTTCGCACTAGGTTTGTATTTTCTAGTTTCACCAAAAAATCATCTTCAATTAACTCATTAGACCATTGATTATTGAGCACTTGGTGATCATACTCTTCCAATTTGGAATGTATATAGATCCTAGAGTCTTTAGTGGGTAAAACCTTAAAATTGGGATCTTTGAAAATGCACCGTTGGGGTCATTCTTCAAAACTTTCCATGAAAACCTCTTAAACTTTGGTCTAGGTCTTTCAGTAATCTAAACTATGGTTTGTGTAGCCATTACAACCTCAATTCTACCTTCAAATTATTGTAAAATCACTTCTAATACAAAACCACAAAGAACATATAGGAGTAAATACCTTTTTCACACTCAATGGGAACTAGGGTTTGAACCAATTTGCCTTGAATCACCTTTGGTCATTTCTCAATCTGCTATGTTTTTTTTTCAAATGTGTAAATGTGATTTAAAAATGACTAGAGATTTCACTTTATACATTATCGATCTGCCCTAATTTTGCATTTAATCCTTCAAATTCCCAAAATATGGCAAACATTTTATTGATACACTATAAACTCTACATTACTCTACAATATTTTAGATTTGCATATTTTCTATCAAAATATTTTCCAAAAGCTTAAGCATACCATTCTTCACCATATATCTTTGTGTCATTGCTTGAAACCTCATGATTCCAGGGGGTTGTTAAATTTTTCCGTTATTGCTCCCCCTAAGCACTATCATGGGCTTAGTTTTTAGAAGAATTATCTGCACCAAATGTAGGTATAGATGCATTTGATTCATCCTTGTTCTCAGGTTCCTCATTTTTTTTCCAAATCTTCTCCATTTCCTTTTTAACTTTAGTAGGATCAACTTTCTTCACTGGATTATTCTTCAGTTTTGGATTAGTCTGCCTTCCATTTTTGCTTCTGAATAATCTTGAAATGTGTCCAGGCTTGTTGTAGTTGTAGCATACAATATTTTTTGACCAACCTGACTTCTATTCATTCTTGATCTGCACTGGTTAGCCTTGTGTCCAAATACATTGCATGTATAATAATAGCCATTGCAGGATTAAACCATTCTACCAATATTGAATCTATTCATCATCTAACTTCTACACTATGTCCAAATTTCTTGCATGCAAAACATTGTCTAGAAAAGGATCTAACATTTTGATTCATTCTACTTCTACATTCTATAGCCTTATGTCCAAATTTATTGCATGAAAAAAAAATACCAATAAAAGATGGGTACCTTTGAGCATTTGGTTGTCTAATAGGAGCTCTTCCAGTATTAATTCTTTAATTCTTGAATTGTCTGCCATTTCCTTGAGTTTGCTTTTGATTATAAGTCTTGTAAGGTGTCCGATTTGTCTTTGAACTTTATCCTTTTTGAAGTCCTAAACCACCTTTATCCTTATAAGGTTTCTGAATTGCAATCAATTCATCAAGCATTGTGGTACTTTTTTTGAATTTTTCCTCATGAGCTCTTCCTTTCTCCATATCTAATCTTAGGGTTACCACTTCTTGTTCAAGATTTGTACATTCCCCAACCTTGCTTTGTATCATAGCATTCAAAAAAAATCAATTCTCTTCTTTTCTTCCACTTGCACTTTCAGTTCAGTGATATCTTCATTTTCCTTCTTCAACTATTCATTAACTTTTGTATGTATTTCTCTGAACTTCTTGATTTGTTCTCTCAAATTTTTGATGCATTCATTTTCCTCTCCTATAATTTCCTTCAAATTTTTGTTCTCACTTTCAACTTTGTCAAAATATTTAAGAGCAACTTTAAGTTCTTCTATGTCAAACATGTAGTCATCATCTTCATATTCAGTTGCAAAAATTTCTTCCAGAGGAATAGGATACTTTTTATCAGCCATGTGTTCAAACTTCAAGATCTTCCTCAATCTATTAGACTTTTCAAAAGGAACCAGGCTCTTATACCAATTGTTGAACACCCAAAATACTGAGAGGTGGGCGGGGGGTGAATCAGTATTCTATTAAACCATGTAGTCATAATCCAACCAATTATCAAAACATATTTAATTGTAGCTATGAATGAGTACATGAAGGAAATCACAACACCACATAACACATGAACACCAAGATTTTTACATGGAAAACCAAAAGAGGGAAAAACCACAGTGAGGATTAGCTCACAATATATTATTGTTGAATACCCAAGATACTGAGGGGGGGTGAATCAGTATCTTCTTAAACCTATTGAACAAATACCATCCAATTATTCCAATGAATATAATAGTAAAGATAAGCAAGAGCATTAATAGAGCATGAAAGCACACAACACATGAACACCAAGATTTTTATGTGGAAAACCCAAAATCGGAAAAACCACAGTGAGGGTTAGCTCACAATATAGTATAAATGTTTATAAGATATTACAAAAGGGTGGCTCACCTCCGGGACTCACTGTCCAAAATGGGAGGCTCACTGCCTACAAAAGAAACAATAACAAAGTGGCTTACAACTAGAAAATGAAATGATAAGATACACCTAACAAGTGCTGATTTAGTTCTTTTGATGCTCAGTAAACTGACTTAACACACTTCATCATTTTCACACTTCTTCAAATTCGCTTCATACTTTCTCAACTTCGCATCATCAAACTCAAAACTGTCCAATATATATAGCCGATCCATTCACAAGCATCAATTAGGTCAACCTAATTAGATGCAACCCTTATTCACCATAAATCAACTTCGACTTCAAGCTTGCACAAAAATATTTCCAAAATCAATTAAAACATGTAGCATGCTACAAAATGTTGACATGGACCTATGATAGGTCACACATACATCCACAACACAAGATTAATCCATTACAATATCAACAATACATTAGGTCAGCCAAAGATAGACCTAGTAGCAAAATGTAACAACAAAGTAATGCCAACTCACCGTACGAGCACCTGAACACATGAGATTTTGAACATACAATCTTCCAATATCCAAAAATCATTTCCCAAAACTGCAAACAATTATAATCATAAGCGGAGGATTGTAGACCAAAATACCGAGGGATAGTAACTGCATACCAGTTTAGATACCAGTTTAGAATATTAGATCAAACTTGAACTTGAACTTGCAGTTGCAAATCATATAACATGGTGACATCAATGACAACACAAAAGATGTATAATAAGATGTTCTTCTTCATTCTTCCAACAATTATAACTGGTTATAAGATATTATAGGGCTCACTTCCAGGACTCAGTATCCTTATAAGGCTCACAACCTGAAATAGGTACAAGACAAAAGTGGCTACACAACCAAAGTGTGAACTAATGTACGATGCACCTTCCTTGTGCAAAATCCAATTCCAATGAAGTTCTGAATACAAAAT
>VDFB02271358.1:316529340-316531840 GCA_007258455.2 Sequoia sempervirens | reverse complement strand
TGTGAGTTTTCAAATGCATGTTCGAAGCATTTTCATGAATGGCCACGACCTCCACATTTTCCTTTTATTGATTTTTTTAAAAATATGAGCATCTTTGTTATTTTGATGCCATGAAATGGCGGCCAACTATGTCATAATCCCTTCACTGTGAAAAAATCATGCAAGATTATAGTATGAATGAGATTTTGTGATTGAAACAAGAGCTATCTCAGTCGACTGTCCCACAATAAAGTGCTACCCTGTAAATAAAAAATGATTTGTAAAAATGATTCAATGCCATTGCACAGTATGGGTATGAGTCAAAGACTCTATATTTCTTTTGCATTCCTTCATGCAGCACTGCCTTTTTGATCTTGATCTGCTACTTTGCGTACGACTGGGTTCCATTTTAGTTAGTATTGAGGGTTTTCACTTTTGCTTCCTTTGAAATGGAAAAATAAAAGCTTCTTTGTCTACTATGCTTCTACCAACAAGGCTTTTTCATATCACAAGTCTAACTACACAACTTATGCCCTTGGAAAACCCTTGAATCAACATATGAAAGTTGTGAAGATTTGTTACCTCAATCTGCATTATTTTTTGCTTGTCCCATTGTCACAATTTACCAAGGTTTTCTTTTTGACGGTTCCCAACATTCTCTTGTCATTGTTATGCAAACATCTGTGGAAATGCATATATATGTTGCCCCATTCATCAATATGGAAATTATTTTCAAGAAGGACTGTAAATACATACTTTATTGGTGACTAGCCTAACATTACAAAAGTATGATAATCCATGTAGTCCACCATTTCACTGTCATTGTTCTCCAACATTTCCCTATCCACAAAAAACATAAATGACTGTCCCACCTTCCACTCATTTTGTGATGAGATCGACATCCTAGATGAAGCCAAATTGCAAAGTGAATTCATGCAAATTGATTTCTTTACTTGTTGAATCAAATGACTAGATCATCATGATCACCACATTCTTAATAATCTTCCTTCACATGACTGTCATAAAAAAAACATCTCATGCCATTCTAATTGTCATTTCCCTTTCAAACATGTATTGCTGTAGGATATACACTCCTTGGTGTTTTCTGTGAGATCAAAACCATGAGCTTCCAATATAATCAGGTGATTGAATCATCAAACCATAGTCCCATGGGAAGAAAGGATGGAAGATTGAATAATTTTGCAGAACATCTGCCATTTAACATGAGCATTTTGATGCTTATTGAAGTCACAGTCCCTCTATCTTTGAATCTTTGTCTTCTTAGCTATCTCTAGTTTTGAATTAAAGCTTTCTATCTCTAAACTTTGCATATGGTATGGCTGTCATATGCACATTTACCATTTGTTTCCAAAAATTCATCTTGTGGCTGTCATAGACTATCACCTTTATACTATTGTTTGGTGTTTTGAAAAGGGCATTCTACTCATGTATCAGATTACTCCCCTCATTACTGTCCTTCATTACCACTGTTAGACTCCTATAGCATTGTCTTAGACCTATCAGATGAATGTATATTATTACCACTTATCCCCTTGCTATTCACTTGTTAAGACTTAATAAGGGCTGTCCAAAGAGAATAATCATGACAGTGGCAACAACCATTTATATTGTTCATCTCACTATCTATTGCTCTCTACAGTCCATTTTCATGTCTATAGTTGTGTTGTCACCCATTGTAGATTTGTCTTTCAAATTCATAGATAAAATGAAGATAAACTTGTAGCTCACTGTCCTCATTGTAGTAGATGTTCACAATGTTTAAACTATGCTTTTCACTTACTGATGAATGTTCACTATGGAATGAACTGTGAATGTAAAATTACATTAGAATGCAAGAAAGAAATCATGAATTCACTCTCTCTCTTGAATTCTCTTGTAATCCACATTGCACCTATCACTCTTCACTGTTATAACTTGATACTTCTCATGATGCATAACACTAATTTCTTGAAACACTTCAGTAGCATTGTCTCTAATTTACATTTGTTCCTATTAGTTGATTAGGTACTATTGGCATCCATGAAAAAAAAATGTGAGCATACCTTACTTCTCCATTCCTTCGAGTGTTTGAATGACTGGCAACCATAGCATGACAGGTTGTCTTTATGAAGATCCCATGTACAATCCTCTCTTGATACACCATGCTGTCCTATGTAGCTCATGATAGCTCCTGATAGGACTCAATAGCTCCTCCATTATTTATTGATGAATGCATAATTGAACTTGATGCATCTCCATAATTGAACTTGATGCATTTTTGCTTCAGTGTTCATATTATCACAAAAATCATTTGCTTCTTGGGAGACAAACTGCTTCATCTTTGAATGATTTGTTGTACTTGTCTTGTTTCCTTCAAAGCTTGTTCTTTGAAAATGATGTCAATGAAATCCAACACATATCATTATTAAAATGGAATTTAGATCCACTTAAAAAGATTGAAAGACATATCCAACAGAGTACTACCCCTTTTTGGCATGATGGCAGCCTATTGTTTGATTCA